>JAUCMX010000012.1:20383425-20683425 GCA_033459395.1 Hemibagrus guttatus | reverse complement strand
GCGTTCCAAGCGGCTAAATGCGGAGAGAACGGAGAGAAAAGAGGGAATGAGTGATGGACGTTTCTGTTTTGCGGCTTTTTGCACCATTTCTCATGGCTTCTCTCTCGACTTGCTCCGTTTCTGCTGAATCAAAAATAATGCCTCCGGCTCAGGGACTGTGGGAAAGAAATGGAGAGGAAAAAAAGCTTTCAGACACGAATTTCTCTTGGACAGTCAGCTGGCAATATCGCACATCAGGTTGACTGAGGCCTCTTTCTGCGTCACAAACTCCCATTCGTATCATCTTCACTCAGGAACAGATTCATAATAAAATAAATTCATATATTTTATATCTGAAAGCGGAGGACTGGCAGCGTTTCATCAGAACCACCCTGCCTCATAAATCACACTTTAATATGACACGTTCTGGAATCAGCTTTCTTCAGTAAACTTTGAGAAGTATGCAATTACATGAAATAATTTAGCAGACCATCTACCATAAAGAGGAGCTGCTCAAATCTCTGGGCTTTAACCCTCACATGATTTATACAAGCTGAATTTGTTTATTTGTTTGTTTTGTTTTGTATTTTTTTAAAGAGTTGGTAATGTGGTTATATATCAGCTGAATATTAACAGCAAAAACCTTTCAGGAGAGTCAAAGCTTAGTTTCTGTCCTGACACAGTGATTTCCATCCATCCATCCATTGAACCACCCACTCACATACCCACCCACAATCCACTCACATCCACTCACATCCACTCACATCCACTCACATCCACTCACATCCACTCACATCCACTCACCCAATCCATCCATCCACCCACCCAATCCACCCAATCCATCCACCCATCCACCCACCCACTCCATCCACCCATCCACCCACTCCATCCACCCATCCACCCACTCCATCCACCCATCCATCCACCCATCCACCCACTCCATCCACCCACCCAATCCACCCACCCAATCCACCCACCCACTCCACCCACCCAATCCACCCACCCACTCCATCCACCCAATCCATCCACCCAATCCATCCACCCCATCCACCCATCCACCCAATCCATCCACCCACCCAATCCATCCACCCATCCATCCATTTAACCACCCACTCACCCAAAATCAATCAATCAATCAAGCCATCTATCCATCCACTCATATCCATCCATCCATCCACTCATATCCATCCATCCATCCATCCACTCATATTCATCTATCCACCCACTCATATCCATCCATCCACCCACTCATATCCATCCATCCATTTAACCACCCACTCACCCAAAATCAATCAATCAATCAATCAATCCATCCATCCTTCCATCCATCCACCCATGCTAACCACTAATTTATTCATGTAATTCTATTTAACCACCCACTCACCCATTCATCCGTCCATCCATCGTCCATCTGTCCGTCCGTCCATCCATCCGTCCATTCACCCACCCATCCTTCCATCAATCCATCCATCCATCCATCCATGAAAACATGCTAAACACTTATATATTCATGTAACTGAAATAAAGACAAGATCAATAGTTACATCCCATAATGCTCATTTTTAAATAAATTGCAGTTCTAGTCTGCCATCCGAATGGAAATCGTCTTATGGGACTCAATCAGCATAAACAAATAAATGATTGTCTATCCACAATGCTGAGTAAATGAGTCACTACACTGTTGGCTTTCAATGTGAGACATTTGTTTTTTACTCTTTTGGTATAAACTTACACAGAACTTATGTTGTTTAAAGGGGACTTTGGGGACTGGAACTTTTCCATGAAAATATTGCCCCTAGTAGGCTAAGTCAAAACAGAAATACTTATGAAAAATGGCAAATTCTTAAAGCCCTGAGTGTCTGCTTTCATATAAGCCATTACACTTCACTGTGGAGAGTGTGACATGACAAAGAAATTCAATACTGAACACGACACAACAAAACAGGGGCAAATTCTAATTTTTGCCCTCTGGGAAAAAAATTTATCAAAATATATCTAATGAAGACTGACATAAGCATGTCATGAATGCGTTATGAGTGTATATATTTAATGAAATATCAGTGTTGCTGCTCTGTTCTTCACAGTGTGTGTGTTCTGAACATTCAGAAGTTATAAACAGATGTCTGTAGTGAGTCTAGCTGATTCACACAGATGTGTGTATTAATTAACAGATTGGAATGTATATGATTGTTCCATGTGTAAAACTGACCTTGCCAAAATTCACTTCCTGGGAGTCTAGGTTTGTAATTGAAGTTTATTTCCGCTGTGCACTTGTGTTTCTAAAATAAAGATCTAGTTAAAATATTTGAAATTGGTGAGCATGCTCTATTTTGTGCTCGAGGTCATGACAGGTGGGTCACAGGCCAACATGTTAAACCTGGTCTAATTTGCTTTTTTTTTTTTTTTTTAAATGTCTAGAAATTTACATTGGCAGTAAATACAAGTTCTTAAAAATTCAATAAATAATAGATAGATAGAGATTTATTTCTTTATATATAAAGACTTTATTTACTTTGTTAGGATTTAACTCATTATATGCATACGCTATACTTTATTATATTTGTTATATTTAAAAAGAGAGAGATTTTTGTGTTAATGAGATTAACTGTAAATTTCTTAAAAAAAAAACATTTTAAAATTTAGTATATTAGAAAAAAATATATATATTGGATGAATATCAATATTAGCTTTAGAAAAAAAGTCCTGAGTCTGCATTGCTTTGACAACAGAATATTTATTTTTATTTTATAAATAATCTGGAAAACTAATATTTATTTTATATATTTATCTATTTATTTCCCTTCTGAATGACCATATTTTAACAGAAAAAAAAATTTCTCCAGACTTTTCCAGATTTGAACCTGGAAAGGAACCATTGTCCTTAGCCTAAGAACTAGATATAAATATTAAATTGCATCATTCATTCCTGCTCATGGTAAAAATCATAATGGATGTTATAGACTTATTTTAATACACATGTTCATTTTAAGTTGATATTTAATCTATTAAAAAGTTTTAATTTCCATGAACAATACTGATGATTTCCTGATCTTGATGCTAAAATCTTCTAATGCTGTAAATAATGCTAGTTAACTGAACGCTAATGTAAAGTGTTAACAGATTCTCTGATCCACGTTGCTTCGTTCCACCTTGCATCCTTCTGAAGTGTGTGGATCAGGTGCTCACTGATGTCTTTATGGCCCTGTGTTATTTCAAATAGCTGACTTTTGAACCCTGAGGTCAGTAATGGTTGGAATCTTGTAAATGTGGAGCAGGTTAAAGAGGGCACAGGGAGCACTTCTTTCCCCTACAGAGCCGAGCTGGTGGTCTGGATTCAATCCAGTGGTAATACTATATTGTAGTAAGAAACATTAGATCACTCTAGAAACCACGATGTTTATTAGAAACACAAGGGCTGCACATGTATCATTGCGTCTTCAAATCATTTTAGAGAAACATTGAGTTCAGTGTCCACTAGACCAGGAACGCTGGACTGCATCTGGATTTGGATTTTGGTAAAAAGGAATACATTTTGAGGAAATTTCTGAAGCAAGTGGAATGTTTATTATAATCATCTTCAAATACTTAGAAGGATCATATTTTTAGAAAATATTCAAATTTGCTAAATTGTACAACTACTTGTTATTTTTCAGAAATTTGCCATTAAATTATTTCATGATTGATTTTAATATGTTTATTTTACAATCAAACCTGTACATCAATGAAATAAATAAATAAATAATCAGTGCAGGTAAAATCCAAAAAGTCAAAAGATTCGATCTTCTGGGATTTTCACATATTACAGTTTCTAGAATTTACACAGAATGGTGAAAAAATTAAGAATAAAGTGCATCCCAGTGAGCTGGGGGTGGAGCCTCCTTGTTGATTAGAGAGGACAAAGCGGAATGGACTGAATGGTATGAATAAACAAAAAAAGCCTACAGGAACTGAAACAACCGCTCTTTATAACCATAGTGAGCAGAAAAACATCTGAGAATTCAATAAGTAAGTTAGTAAGTAAATAAGACAATAAATTAACAAGTTGATAAGTTAGGAAGAATGTAGTTGAGTAAAGAGGTAAGCAAGTAAATAAGTAAGTTAGTAAGTATGTAAGTGAGTAAGTAAGTAATTGAGTGAGTGAGTGAGTGAGTGAGTAGACAGGTAAGTAATTAAACAAGTGAAAAAGTAAGTAAACAATAAAGTTAAATAAGTTAGTAAACAAGTAAGTCAGTAAATAATAAGTAAAATAAGTTAGTTAGCAAGCAAGTAAATAAGTAAGTTTGTAAGTTTTTAAATGAGTAAACAGATAAGTAAGTCAGTAAGTAAATTAGTAAATGTAAGTGAGAGTGTAAACAGGTAAGTAAGAAGTAAATAAATAAGTAAGTAAATAATAAAGTTAAATAAGTTAGTAAGCAAGCAAGTTTAAAGGTAAGTTAACAAGTGTTTGAGTAAACATGTAAGTAAGTAGGTTAGAAAATAATAGTCAATAAGTATGTAAGTTGAAAGTTGAAAATGTAAGTGAGAGAATAAACAGGTAAGTAAGTAAGTAAATAAATAAATAAAAAGTAAAGTAAAATAAGTTTGCAAGCAAGTCAATAAGTAAGTTAGTAAGTGTTTAATTGAGTAAACAGGTAACTCAGTAAGTTAGTTAGTAAATGTAAAGTGAGTAAGTAAGCAAGTAAGTAAGTAAATAAATAAATAAATAAAATAGTTAAGTACGTTAGTAAGCAAGCAAGTTAATATGTAACTGTAAGTGTGTAATGGAGTAAACAGGTAAGTAAGTAAGTTAGTAAGTAACTAAGTTAGTGAGCGAGTAAACAGGTAAGTAAATAAGTATCTAGCAAAGAACTTTTCTGCTTATTTTACTTGTGAATAAGCACAGGGTGCATGTGTGTGTGTGCGTGTGTGTGTGTGTGTGTGTGTGATTGTATGATTTGAGATTTATACAGTTGTACTTCTATCTCAGGGTTAAATTAGGATAAGTTTACTCTATAGAAATGAGTGCAGTTAGTGTGTGTAAATACATTCAATCAATAATTATATTGAAAATAAATGGTATATGGTTTATTCTATAATGTTTTATGATATAATGATCAATATATCTTCTTCTTCTTCTTCTTCTTTCGGCTTTTCCCTTCAGGGGTCGTCACAGCGAATCATCTCTCTCCACCTATCCCTATCTTCTGCATCCTCAACACTTGCACCCACTAGCTTCATATCCTCATTAATTACATCAATATACCTCCTCTTAGGCCTTCCTCTTTGCCTCCTGCCTGGCAGCTCCATGTCCAACATTCTCCTACCAATATAATATAATGATCAATATATGCCTGTTGTAATTCCCAGTGTAACCTCCCATGTACTGTCTGCTTAATAATAACAACTCAATATGTATTGAAATCATTTCACATTTTCATCATGTGCCATGGCCTTTTTATTTATTTTTACAAATATTATTACAAGCTTTAGTTTAAGATTGCAAACAAAGGAGAAATGCGCATGTACCTTTTGAGACAAGTCAACTAGCCTTGGATTACAAAAGCCTGTTCAGAAAAAAAGAAAGAAAGAAATACAAAAGTGCTTAGTGCTTTGTTCTGAAGGATTGTGCACATGCTCCTCCAATCCTCTACATCTCTAGAGCTATCTCTAATTTGTTCGTATAAATATGTGTGCGAGGGTACAAGGGTCAGAATTTGCAGAAATGTCTCGGGATGCCCCTTCTCCCAGGCATGAGATGGGCAGACATGAAATTGAAGTGGAAAAGCTTCACAGAGGGGTGGCAGCAGGATGATTAGAGGTTTTTTAGGGGGGAGATGCATGTCGATGTGGCCTGTTCCCAGAGGTGCATGAAAGAGGCACTTATAAAGAGCTGGATTACTGCCCCAGACTCTCACTCTGCCAGGAACATATACATAAATATGTACATTATATATAAGTATAATGAGGAGGTTGGAAAAAGTGCACATGGTGGAATTCTGTCTGAACTGAACTGTTCTGCTTCTCAAGAAACATCATGGAGACTTTTAAGTGAACCATTCCATTTACTACTGCAGTGGATTTTGGAAGTAAATGCCTTATATGCTCTTATCTCTCTCTCACACACACACACACACACACACACACACTAAGATATTTGTAAAAAAATTTATTTCAGTGATTTGGCCATGGAGCTCATAAATAATTTAATACAGAAATACACATCTATATTTGCGAAAGTTTTCACCTCCTGTGTGTTTTTAATTGGAAAAAGAAAAACAATACATTGTATTGTCATCTTATTCTCTTTAAAAAGATGATAGTGTTCCATAATATCACAAATAAAGTCGTTTAGGTATGATGTGAATGAGGTTGAATGCAAATATGGATGCAGACTGTGGTATAAAACACCAAAAAGTCATAAATAATGATTTAAGCCAATAAATAGCTTTTGAATGTATGTGAAAAAGTCAAGCAAGATTAATGTGCTAATTATTATTTTATTTTATTTTATTTTATTTTATTTTATTTTATTTTATTTTATTTTATTTTATTTTATTTTATTTTATTTTATTTTTATCCCTGAAATTGTCTCCAAAGAAAGATCAGTACATCAAAAGATTATTTCTTTTTTTTTTTTTATTATAGCAATTTATTCAGGTACTATGTTTTCATTTCTCTTGAGGTTTACAAGAAAATGTTATAAAGAAGAACCATCAGGTCTCACACAACAACGTTTGAATGAGAATTCTGTTAAAAAATAAATGCTCTCAATCATGTCTACAGCAAGCCAGCCACCTTCACCTCATAACATCAATGTGTTTTCTGATGAATCCCCAAAATATTACACTTCTTTCCATTGCTCTGTGCTCAGACATACAGGCATTTCACATCAGGCTTGATTATTCATCTTCTACCCAGTGGCTCCTAGAGGACAGAAATGAAGGAATCTCTACATGGGGTTTGTCATGTACAGACGTGATACTTTATGTCCCGCCATTTAAAACGCCTGGTTCAGGAGACTAATGCTGTAGGTAAAAAGATCATTAGAAGAAAGCTGAAGGATGGTTCTAGCCTGATTCGATTTGTGAAAACACCAGGAGAGGAAAAATGAAGATCTGCTCCAGCTGGATAAAAAAGGTTGAAAAGGTCTGGCTGGGTTTTTGAGGCACACTTGAGGTGCACTCTGCTCTCTAAATCTTCCGTCCCGTAAGCAGTATGAAATAATCCATTGACATCTCGCCAATGGCTGAGCAGGAGGAGGTAGAGTAGGAGGAGGAGGTGGGGGAGGGGGAGGGGGAGGGGGAGGAGGGGGAGGGGGAGGGGGAGGAGGAGGAGGAGGAGGAGGAGGGTGAGAGAAACCAAAGCTGCCTTTGTTCACTACAACCTTTACCCCTTCTGCCTACTGACATCCACTTTGTTAAGCAAGTGTGTGCTTTCATATCTTTCATCAAAAGCAGTAAAGGAAAAAATTGAAATGCTGACATTATGCGATTTCAGTGCCAGCTGGAAGAATGTCTACGGTTTAATTAATGAAGGCCGTTTGTGGACATGCGTATAGTACATTCATCACATTAGTGTCTGAAAGCTTAAGTAAGTGTCTGCCTGTATGCCTGTTTATTTATTAGCATGGGGATGTGTTTCACTAATGAAGCCCATGATGTCAGCTATTAGATCATTAAACGGAGGCTGACTTTTTTTATTTTATTTTTTTTCTCTCAAATGTGTACTGCACAGAGCGCCAATTAGTATCAAGGTCTTATTACCTTCAGCGGAGGCAGCCTGGGCAGGAAGCACACTGCTGGACGGATGTGTTTATCTCTCACACTCTCGGCTGAGCATCTGCAGGAGGACTGATTATCCTCTGTACACCATCCAGAGTCCCTCAGATTCTGGCCTTGGATATTAGAGCTTGGCGAAGCGTCAAAATGGCCAATTCTACTACCAAAGAGTTGGTTTGTCAACTCAATAGACACCTCATCGTTCTTTCTTAATGGAGTTGTATTATTGACTGAGAGCAACAGGGAGGATAACAACATAATGCCCAGAGACACACACTGACTAACTGAGTCAATATGACTGTTAAGTCATTAACAACTAAAATAAATAGATTCCATTTCAATGAATTATTTCTGTTTTAAAATATGAAGCAAATGCTGAGCAAGATACATATCCTTCCATTTATTCATTCTCTGTAGTGCTTATGGTGTCAGGAGAACATGGAATCTATCTAAGGGGACATGGGGTACAAAGCAAGGGATGCCTGGGATTGGGTGCCAGATCATCACAGGGCATAATCACACACACTTACATATCCATTCACTCACTATGGACAATTTAAAGATGCCAGTCAGCCTACAACTCATGTCTTTGGACTAGGGGAGGAAACCTGAAAGAAACCCCATGAAACACATCATGCAAACTCCATGCACACAATGAGCCAGAGGCTGGAATCAAACGCCTAATCCTAAAGATGTGAGGTTACATACTAACCACTAAACTAACATACCACCATTTATAGATCATATAACAATATTCAGGATATTTCTATGCATTAATTCCATGACAGCAGCTGAATGTGGTTTGAGTTTATAACCAAAAATATAAATAATAATAAAATATTAAGAGAGAGAGAAAGACAGAGAGAGAGTCTTGGGTACAAGTGACTGTGAGAAGAATTTAAGGGATAAAAATAGCAACTCATGATCATGATTAACTAAGTTAGAAATAAAACACTTATGGTGTGTGATGTTATAGTAAAATAATCAACAGTGAAGCTGAGTTGCTGCTGAAAACTGATTGTTTTCTAATAGCATCACAAAAAAAGGATTTAACTCCACCACCAGACAATTACAATTGTATAATTA
Source organism: Hemibagrus guttatus (assembly GCA_033459395.1). Classification (NCBI taxonomy): domain Eukaryota; kingdom Metazoa; phylum Chordata; class Actinopteri; order Siluriformes; family Bagridae; genus Hemibagrus; species Hemibagrus guttatus. Next base: position 20,674,603 of record JAUCMX010000012.1, on the reverse strand, counting down.
GTTAATTAATTCATGACGTGCCATACTCTTTATCCATTTACAGTTACATGTTGCGAATGATACAAGTTCTATAAAAGCCTGTTTTTTCTCATTTAAAAAAGAAATAATTAAAAGCACGTGTATCCTGAAGACTTTACCACTGACACTGGAGACTACTTGCTTAAATGTTCAATAAACATCTATGTACAAAAGACTTTTGTCATTTAAGACGTTAAAAAAATGTATTATTAATCTTAGTGTGAACGAGTTGTTTCTATAGTTACGACAATTGGAGTGACTTTACCTGAACCTGTTGGAATGGAAGCGACTAGCAGATGCTCCACGACCTTAAATGTTATGATAAATGGAGAACAATTTCAATCGTTTGGTAAGTTGCTTTGGTATAAGAGGAATAAAGGGCACTGGCTATTGATTATTGTCCTATAACAGCATGCAAATTAGTGTTTTATCCATTACATAAGACACTGGGAAATGCAAGTAAACTGTATTTAAAGATCATAACAACAGCTTGTGTATATCAGTACATTTTCTACAAGTACATGTATGTTAATGTTACTTATTGTGAAAAAAACTATGTAGGCGTAATGCCCTGGTTAGGGATGTGATGGATCCTGAGCTGGAACACTGGGCACTAGATGGGAGAACTGGAACAAACACAGTTATTTATATTATTTCTCTCTCTCGCTCTCTCTCTCTCTCTCTCCCCTGTTTCTCAATTTCTTTCTCATTCTCTCTCTCTCTTTCTGTTTCTCAATCTCTCTCTTTCTCAACCTCTCTCCTTTCTCTCCTTTTTTCACTCTGTCTTATTTTTCTCTCTCTCTCCCTGTTTCTCAATCTCTCTCTCTCTCCCTTCCTGTTTCTTAATCTCTCTCTTTTCTTTCTCAACCTCTCTCCTTTCTCTCCTTTTTTCACTCCGTCTTATCTTTCTCTCTCTCTCCCTGTTTCTCTCTCTCTCTCTCTCTCTCTCTCTCTCTCTCTCTCTCTCTCTCTCTCTCTCTCTCTCTCTCTCTCTCTCTCTCTCTCTCTCTCTCTCTCTCTCTTGTCATTCTAGTCTCCAGAAGGATGGAGAAGCTGATCACAGGCCAAAGCCGATTTTGTTCAGGGGATCAGAGGCGGAGATAAGTGTGCTCGAGGCTGTTGAAGGCGGTTAGACGAAATTCTGTGGAGAATGAAGCCTTTTTATCTGCTTTAAACAAAACATCCCATCTGGGTTTAAGTCAAGTGGGTAGGTGGGGAAAAGGGTCTGGATATTTGTTCAGTGATTAACAGGAGTGCTTTCCTCAGTTCTCTAGTGCGTTTGGAACTAATTAAAAAGCCAATTATCTTTTAGAGGATGGATCTGAGAGAGGCAGGTCCCAGAGGTGGTTAACACACTGCTCCAATCTCCAATCGCTCACCACGATTCTGTCTTTATTACAGCTGTAAAAAACAAAACATAAAAAGGTAAACATTGAATTCCAGAAATCCAATGTTGTTGCCTCAGGACTGAACATTAAAGGGTGAGAAAAAACATATTTACAGAAACTATATATCCAAAGATGTCTTAGGCAACAAAGTTAAAATATTATGTACTGTTTCTTGCTTACAGCTATAATGATAAATTTGTATTTTTAAAGAAGCTTATGCTCATTTTTTATTGAGATAAACAATCGAATTAATTGTCAAAAGCTTAATTGGAGAAAGGTTTAATCTACTGTATTAATGTAGAGATTAATACAAGCAAGGATAATATTAAAAAGTAAAAATAAAAAAGACAGACAAAAAACAAGCGAATAATGAACTATTTATTTGAATGCATATGAATTTATTTATTTGTTTGTTTGCTTGCTTGCTTGTTTATTATAGTTTTAATCGATACAGATAGATATGAAGGTTTTGTGTGAGGCTAATGGTCTTACTTTCATTCATTCATTCATTGTCTACCGCTTATCCGATCTACTCTCAGGTCACGGGGAGCCTGTGCATATCTCAGGTGTCATTGGGCATCAAGGCAGGATACACCCTGGACGGAGTGCCAACCCATCGCAGGCCACACACACACTCTCATTCACTCACGCAATCACACACACACACACACACACACACTACAGACAATTTAGAGATGCTAATCAACCTACAATGCATGTCTTTGGACCGGGGGTGGAAACCGGAGTACTCAGAGGAAACCCCCAAGGCACGGGGAGAACATGCAAACTCCACACACACATGGCGGAGGCGGGAATCAAACCCCCAACCCTGGAGGTGTGAGGCAAACATGCTAGCCACCAAGCCACCATGCCCCCCGGTCTTACTTAATTTATTTATTTATTTATTTTTTATAAAATAAAATGAAAAAATGATATCATCTTCTGTAGGTCCTTGGGTTGAGTTTAGAAAAAAAAAAAATAACTAAAAATTATTATAAATTATTAATGTTCTTTTAATTAATAGTTTACTTTCTGTCTATAATTTGGGTAACACTGCAATATTTTCAAGTATACAGTCAATATCACATTACTAGTGAAAACAGGGGGAAAAAATCTGAGAACTTTGAATGAGAAATAATTAAATTAATTCTCATTAAATTATAAATTAATTAAATAAAAGAAGAATTAAAACTTTTCTTCTACCCATGATCTTCAGAAAATTCAGCTGATGCAACTTCCTGTTAAAGAGAAACATGTTTAGATCACACAGTTAAGTGAAATGACTAAAATGTAATTTTTTTATATCCCTTAATGACTGAACCATTGAAAGTGATATTACAAGCTTGAGGTGTTAAATTGATCTAAGCAAAATGTTTAATTGTTATACTTTAGAGTAAAGTGAAGGTATACTAAGCTAGGATGGGGGAAAGTGCAGCAGTGCTGTAGATTTTATAGGTTATATATCTAAAACAGACACATTAACACGATTGACACTTTTGCTGTGTTTAAAATGCCTTTAAAATGTAATATCATTGGGTCACAAATGGCACAAAGTCATTGAATTAGCCATAAAAGTTAAAGAAATGGCCTTGGGTCAATAACAACAGAGTGAAATAACACAGCCTATCTTAGCCACTTTACTACCATATAAACTACAATATTGGAATCAGTGGTTATCTCTGAGAAGAAGGAATCTGGTGAAAATCATGACTGACTAAAACACCACAGCAACTTAGGGCTCGTTTCAGATTCTTCATGCGGTAGCCTGCCATAACCGATTCACTGTAATCTATCTGATCAAAGCAGAAGAGCCCAATCCTTTTGCTGTAATCCAGCCTGATGGGGATTCTTCTGAGTTTTATTCTTATGTGCTTAAAAAGATAAAGCACTTCAAGCTAGATTTTTTAGCTTTCCTTTTCTGTGCTGATGTCTGGTCACATAAGTTGTCATATTATTAACATCTGAATAACACGCAATAGATGAGTGGGTCAGATGATGTGGAATTAGATATTTAGCTATTTTTATTGTTTAAGATTAAGTTTGTAATCTAGATTAGCAAAAACAGACTACCTTTTGGTGCCTATATGCAACTAATATATACACAGGAATCTTTTTGAATTTTGCATGTTTTTTATTCAATGCATTAAACTCCCTCGTTCACAAGGAAGCGATAAGGAAATCTATATTTAACAGTAGCCCAGTGCCAGGATGAAGCTATAAGGAAAGCATTTCTGGAATGACAATTAGCATATTGTGTCTGACAGCTCAATCGCATTTCGAGGCACATGCACATGCAAGACCGGCACATTTAATCACTTAAGTGGGAAATGATTTGAGACGGTGTCCCTGAAAGGCATTTAGGACTCCCTAATCGAGCTGCTGCGCCATCTTCTTCCCTCATGTGCTAAAGTAGCGGACAGATGGTATCTGCTGTCATCACTGAGTGAAATATTGAGCTCTTTAATGCCAAAGCGAGACTGTACTGTGTGTCTATGTGGAGCCAAAACCAATGAGAGACTGTAATGTGTGTCAGTATGGATCCAAAGGCAATGCGAAGCTGTGTGTCCATGTAGATCCAATGCAAGATTGTACTATGTGTGTATGAAAGGGCAGTGTGAGACTGTTCTGTGTGTATGTGTGGATCCAATGGAAATGCAAATGTGTATTGTGGGTCTATGTGAAGCCAAATGCAATTTGAATCTGTAATGTGTGTCTATATGGATCCAAAGGCAATGCAAAACTGGGTGTCTGTGTAAATCCAGTACAAGACTGTACTATGTGTGTATGTGGATCCAAAGGCAGTGTGAGATTTTACTGTGTGTTTATGTGGAAGCAAAGGCAATTAAAATCTGTATGGTGTGTCTGTGTGGATCCAAAGGCAATGCAAGACTGTAATGTGTATCTTTATGGATCCAAAGGCCATGCAAAATTGTGCTATGTGCATCCAAAGGCAATACGAGACTGTAATGTATGTCTATGTGGATCCATTGCAAGATTACTGTGTGTATGTATGTGGATCCAAAGACAATGAGAGACTATACTGTGTGTCTATGTGGATCCAAAAGCAATACAAGACTGTAATGTATGACTTTATTTTACATTTCTGGCATTTGGCAGAAGCCCTTATCCAGAGCGACTTACATTTTTATTTCATTTTATACAACTGAGCAATTGAGGGTTAAGGGCCTTTCTCTGGAGCCCAGCAGTGGCAACTTGGTGGACCTAGGATTTGAACTTACAACAGTTGGTGTACTACTGATTGGAACAACCTTCCAGTCAATAGTACAACATCTTAACCACTGAGCACATCATCCCCCACAATGCATTCGGAATCTAGCGCATTGTGAAAATGTGTTGTGGGTCTATGTGAATCCAATGCAAGATTGTGTTTTGTGTCTAAGTGAAACCAAAAGCAATGTGAGACTGGAATATGTGTCTATGTGAATCCAATGCAAGACCGTTCTGTATTTTGTGTCTATGTAGATCCAAAGGCAAGAAAATATATGTATTTTAACATGGAGAGTATACAATTGATCTAGGTTATATACTGTATATATTTTTATAACTTCTTATATATTTTGTAGCTTCTCAGAAGCACATTTGATGAAGCATAAAGCACCAAATGCAGAAACACTGTTTTCAGCTCCAGTGCTGCACTACTCAACCAGTAATTCCAAGGTTTCCTCATACTGAAAAAGTATGAGGACAAACTCATTCAAAATGGATGCCTAAAAGGGCAGATGTTGCAATCCATTAATAAACTTCAAATACGTGACTATAAATGAAAGTTCAAAATTATAACCATTGCATATGATCACTCTGGGTCTTAGGGTGAGATAGATGATTTTTTTTTTCTTTTTCAAGAATGCGTTTAGTTTTATCCAGTGTTTTGGGTATTTACGTGTAAAAAAGTGAAAACTGAGGCCATTTTCTTTTCTTTCTAGCTAAAACCAAAGTCCCAACATTTTCACTCGAACTTAGGCCATCATTCGGCCTCAACAACTTCCTTCAGTTTTCAGTTAAACATATGTAATTTGCTGAAGTATACAGATTTAAATTTCTGGCACTTATCAAGAAACTTACATTTTATCTTATTTTTATTTAACTGTGGATTAAGGGCCTTTCTCAGGTACCCAACAATGGGAGATTGGTGGACCTGGGACTTGAACTCACAGCCTTCCAATCAGTTGAGCAACACCTCCACCAATTTGCTGTTCTTTTTTCAGGTCAAGTCTGTATGTTTAAATAAAGGTTTATAGGTGCAAGAATTCCTGGCATAGACTCTGAATCCACCAATCACTGTCCAGGATGTGCTGGATACTGATGAAGAATGAATGAACATTAATGTGTGTAAAATAATTAAAGTATTGCGCAAAAAAGTGTGAAAAATGTAGTACATTCCCAAGACAATCAAGAGAGTGAGACTAATCACACGGAAACAAGGAGCACCAGAAGGTGTGAATGGAGAGAAAACAGTAAAAAGAAGTAAAAAAAAAAAATGCTCAAAGAACTTCACAGGTAATAGCCCATGTAGGTTATGAGTTTAGAAAACTGATTTCCTGAAGTGAAGCCCTTAGTACCGGGCACTTCAATCTTCACTCACTGTTCTGTCTTCACACCCACAATGATTAGCTTTCCTGATCGCACTGATATAACACTTCACTATATTACACAGACACACACTTTCACTGACTATTGGGTTCATTTTGGTTTCTAAGCCAGCTCTGTTTTCTCATATGGACAATGAGATTTTCTCCTCAGGCTGATTGGAAAATGTGGTTTGGCAGAGAAAAGAAAAGTCATATACAGCTACAAAAGGCCACTCGTGACAAGATTTCTGAATTTACCAACTCAGCTTCTTTTTAAAAAAAAAAGAAAGGAAAGAAAGCAGTTTGCTCACAGCACCCTGAGGGAGCTGCAGTTGACTCCAGCCAGCACTAGACTGGAACTGACCAGCATTCATTAACAGCCTGCACCATTCTGTGTGGTTTTTTTTTTCTTCTCTGCGGTTGATACACTTTGCTTACTCGGTCACTTCTGTCCTGCCTTGTGCTGATTGCCTGTCTTGCAACATCCCTGTCTCTATAGTCAGGTTTTTTGTATGCATTTCTGTACATAAATGTAAGAGCTAGAGATTGGGAAAAGCCTTAATGTAGCAGAGGTGAATTAAATATTTGCTCGCGTTTGATGTGGAAAAGTCGACAGGCACATAAAGTGAATATATGACAAAGAATGATGGAAATAAATGACTACACTGTGAATCTGTAAGGTTTTCTATTACCATGTTTAATAACGTCATACCGTTGCTTCGCTCTATAATGTTTCCTTTGTGACTGCACACATTGTCAGAACATTTCTCAGAGTCATTAAAGGTTCTGTGTTGAATGTTACAACAAAGGGCTTCCTTTTATAGAAAAAGTCCGAACTAAAACATCCTGAAGAAAACAAGAAAACTTTAAGAAACTATTTTTCTTGGAGTAATGAAGGAGTTTCACAGGGGGATTTATTTAAGGTTCTTTGTAGATCTCTGCACCAAATGGTTTGTAATAAGAAAGCTTAGATGCATTTTAGATGCATATAGTGAGCAAAAAAACTTGCACATATATATATATATATATATATATATATATACAGCACATTTCATACACAAAGATAATTCAGTTGAGTTTTGTGCATAGATAAAAGCTTAATGAAGTACTTTATCAAAAAGAAATTGATGTAATTTGATAAAACTCTTAAAATAGGCGGAATTACTCGAGACAGTTATATTTGAGTCTTTTCCAACATCAGGTCAGGAAGATGACCAAACATCTAAGATATTAATCAATCCATAGGATAAAAGTGTTAGCATTTAATATCTGAAAAGCTGATTAAACTTACGATGAGCTAAAGAAAATGTAGGAGGCTGTAAAAGAAAAACATACATAGGAATTAAACTCAGTGGAAAAATAGTCTTGAAAAAAACATTCTTTAAAACTTATATAGTAAAACATAGATAAAGTGAAAAAAGGTGATCAACTTTAGGCACAAAGAAGGCTTGAGGTGTCTTCTCTGATAAGTATTGAAGTTCTGGTAGTATTTAAGATGTAAGATTCAAGTGTTATAACATCATAAAATATAAGAACCAATCAGGTTTAAGTGTGAAAGTGTGTGTAGAATAAAGTGTATAGATTATATACATTATTCTCCTCTTCAGAATATTCAACATAAATATACCTTCTCAGAAAAAAGGAGCCTTTGAATGATTCATTTAAAACCCTAACGAAACCGTTACAGGTTCTGGGCGTCAAACCTTACTCTAGAGAGTTTCCCTCAAAGGCTGACCAAGGGACTTTTAGGAACAATTTTCCACAAAGAATTAGAGATAATTTGCTGAAGGAAAGCTAAGAAGTATCCAGTATAAAAATGTCTGTATAAACACTATTAACTGGAGCCATTTTTATTGACTGTAGTTAACGGAACGTCATAATTCATCTTTTCTTTTGGAAAACATGGGTTTTACAAGACTTCTTCTGGAGGATCCATCACACATTCTATTTAGAACACAATTTCAGGTCATTTCCCAATGATACAGGTTTTAAAGACTTCAATGCCTTTTTGAAAGTAAAGAACTAACCAAAAAACTACAACCTCTATTTGCTAAGAGTATAGTAATGAAGATATAGTAAGCAAGTATTGTATCACAAAACACAAGAGCCAATCAGGATACAGTATGCAAAAGCATATACATTAAAGTATGTTGATTACATATTATAGAGTAAAATCCCTTAAGAAAGCTAGACTTATGAACCTTTCAGGAACCCATGATGAAAGATTTTATAGTTGCTGGAAAGATGTTAAAATGTACTTTTTTGAGCTACGTATTTACAAGGTTCCTCTAGGGAATCCATTAAAGGTTCTGTGTGGATCTCTACATCAGTAGATTTTCAGTTTAGAAGCTCTTAGGAAGTATTTTTCTTCTAGGAGTGTAGTGATTGCATAACAAAATATAAGAACCAAAATATAAGAACCAATCAGGCTCCAGTATGCAAATTTGTGCTTGCTAATTATAAGCACCAGTATGCAAAAGTTAAAATGAATTAATTTATTTATGTATTATTGTTTGTTTGCTTGTTTGTTTGCTGTGTTTCATATTTCTTATACACTATAGTCCTGCAAATCTATTACACAATCAAAACACACAGCTCGGCTTGTTCTGTTAGTCACAGATATTAGGTTCAGAGTCATTATTTATATCAAATGAATGAATATACCTACACATCTCTGTCTCTGTTCTTTCTTCCATTCCCTGTCTTCCAGCTCAGATCTCTGTGTTGTTCTCAGCCATAATAAGATCTCACAAGGTTTGATTTTATCTTGAGGAGATACAGTGATGGTGTGCCCGTGTGTGATGCTTACTTTTTGATCATTTGAAAAGCAAACAGATAAAAGATTACTCTGTGCATGGTGGCATAGTGTGTGTTCACTGCACAGATACAGACAGATACAAACCCTGTGTAAATATCTCCGATTCAGTGGAAGCGACACTGGAAACACTTATAAAGCATTATAGCAATTCTGCATTTGAATAAAGTTTCCACACTTCCATTGTTTTAATGATGATCAGAGCCGACTGTCTGTCAAAATAAACTCACCAGATGAACACTATGGCCAAATGGAGCGTTGCGATACTGGGGGGAGAGAGAGAGAGAGAGAGAGAGAGAGAGAGAGAGAGAGAGAGAGAGAGAGAGAGAGAGAGAGAGAGAGAGAGAGAGAGAAAGAGAGAGAGAATTCATCAGCCGAAGGCCGATCGTGTGGAGTCCGCTCCCCCTAGTGCTTTCCAGAGTAGTGGCACTTTAGAGTGAGTAGTGGAGTGCAAAACTTTGTAGATGTTAGAATAAAACAGTGAGATTTATTTTCTACCAACAAGATATCAAGTGTGTTACTATTCACAGATGTGTCTTCATTCTGACAAGTAACACAAAAAGTCAATAGTGTAATAATAGTAGATATAGATCTTGATTCCTTTGCGCACACAACCGATGTGTTTTTGTCTAAATCATCCTGTGTCTCGTGAAACTTTATCTATGAATGTCAACTAAATGTTTTCCCTTTAGCCTGTGTGAGGTTTTTTCAACACTGTCAGTTGTAATATTTGCCCTTTCATTTACTTTGATATAACTGTTAAGATTCTGGCAAATACACTATCATACACTGCCTTGTTCACATCAGGGCTGAAGAATGAAGATTTTGACTATCCATCATTCAAGTACATGATCCTTTTTTTCCAGGGAGTTTCTTTATATGTACAGGGAGCAGTGGCAGACACAGGGGGGTTGGGGTGGAGAGAGCTAAGGTTTGCTAAGGTGAAAAAACAGCAAAAGTTCCTTCTACAATGAGAAGAAGTGCTGCCCTTCAAATGAGAATAGCAATAAAGTGCCCTCTAGGGTGCCAGTATGTGCAAGAAAACATGAAGTTATGTCCTCTAGCGTGTCCCTAGATATGGAAAATGTGATAATGAGAATCTATGAAGCAATGCCATATAGGGTTATGCTATGTGCAAGGAAATATGATAATGTGCCATTTTATGTATAATACATGATATGGTGTCCTATATGGTTCCTCTAGAAGCAGGAAATATGAAGAAATGCACTTTAGGGTGCCAGTATATTCAATAAAACTTAAGGAAAAAAAATTAGGAAGTGTTCTCTGGGGTGCCCCTACATACAAGGAAACATAGTGAAATGCCCTAATGGGGGGGATTCCAGTGGAGAATATAGGGTGCAATGCTTAAAAGGTTCACATCCATGTGAGTAAACATGAAGTACCCTCCAGTTTAGAATATGTGATGCAGTGCCCTATAGGTTTGCCCAACATGCAAGAAATTGTGACAAAATTGCCCATGTCGCATTGTCAAAGCATGTGCCCTCCAAGTTGCACTCAAGGTGCAAGAAAACATGATGAAGTGCCCTCTAGGGTGCCTCTATGTGCAAGAAAATGTGATGTAGTACACTCCAGGTTGCCCCTATGTGCAAGAAAATGTGAGTGCCCTCTAGGTTGCCCCTATGTGCAAGAAAGTGTGATGTAGTGCCCTCTAGGTTGCCCCTGTGTACAAGAATATGTGATGAAGTGCCCTCTAGGTTCCCCCTATGTGCAAGAAAATGTAATGTAATGTCTTTTGGGTTGCCCCAAGTGCAAGAAAATGTTATGAAGTGCCTTCTAGAATTCTCCTACATGCAAGGAAACATGATGGTTTTCTTCCACTGAATAATTCATGATGCAGTGCCATATATACTCCCCTACAGGCAAAAAAGAGTCAAAGTGCCCTTTAGGTATTCCTGTCCTTTTTATTTATTTTTTGCCCCAAGCATTTAATCAGTAGACACTATCGGATAAGAATTGATTAGTGCTTAATTAGGTTCTGGATAAAAGAGTGGAGTGTGGAAAGAAATAATAAAAAAAAATAAAATAATAACAAATAATAATAATTATTCATTGTCTGCCGCTTATCCGAACTACACTCAGGTCACGGGGAGCCTGTGCCTATCTCAGGCGTCATAGGGCATCAAGGCAGGATACACCCTGGACGGAGTGCCAACCCATCGCAGGGCACACACACACTCTCATTCATTCACACACTTCGGACAATTTAGAGATGCCAATCAACCTACCATGCATGTCTTTGGACTGGGGGAGGAAACCGGAGCACCCGGAGGAAACCCCCGAGGCACGGGGAGAACATGCAAACTCCACACACACATGGCGGAGGTGGGAATCGAACCCCCAACCCTAGAGGTGTGAGGCAAATATGCTAACCACTAAGCCACCGTGCCCCCCTAATAATAATTATAAATATAATTTTAAAAAATATATATATATATATATAATAATAATAATAATAATAATAATAATAATAATAATAATAATAACAATAAATAAATAAATAAATAAAGATAATAGATAAATAACTCCACAGTCCACTCCAGTCCAATTATTAGTTCCAGCTCACTCACCTGCCTATTAAACTCACTCACCTGTTATCCCTCATTTACTGGTGCGTTTCTATCCCACTTCATTCATTGCTCTCTGTGCAAGTTTTTTCCAGTCCTTCTTGAGCTTCTGAGTCATGCCTTCCCGTTTGTTTGTTTTCCTGCTTTTTAACTTTTTTTTTTATTTCTGTCTCATTTCCATTCGTTTTGATAGCGGTGCTGTGTGATGTATGAAGCCTCAGGCAGCACACAGAGCCTCACATCTTTAATATTAGATCATGGCTTTGACTTTGTTTGTTTATTCCTCATTCACACTGAAGATCTAATGTACCCACTTCTTCTAACAGAATGGCTTACACCTCCATCAAACCCTCTATCTAAACACTGTTATAATGAATCGCAAAGGAATCTGAGCATTTCCAGATCTTACGTCTTATTAGAGATGTTTTGAAAAACCTCTACTAAAATTCCTTCAATGGAGTAATACACCCTTTGCTCTCTTAATAACTATACTAAATGAATAACTAAAGATATACACATTGGCCACTTTAATAGGAATACTTCTGCCATTTTGAAAACCAACAACTGATGTTTTTCCAGTTTTCAGTTTCCCTGTTTCTATGAGCTTGAGCATCATTCCTGTTCTTGGCTGAAAGGAGTGCCACCTGACGTGATCCTCTTCTGAATCTCTTGATTTATATCTACTATACAGAGCTGATCAGTAGACACCAGAATCTGACTTAAAATAAATAAATAAAAAATAAATAATCTATCTTAGGTTATGCAAACTTTTGCACTCAATGACAGATATTCCTGGGAGTTTCTGTGAGTTCTGACTGAATGTCTCATGTCTCAGTGACTGGAATCTGTAATGCACCATAGAAGATGAATTTATCCTTCATTTAGACTCCATTAGAGAGATGGAGCTCTACCTCTAGTCTCCAGACAAAGGAAGGTGCATATGCTTCATTAAAACCACTCTTAGATAGTAGCAAATGGGGATCACAGCAGATAACAAAGGGCAGGATGAGGATCAGTCAAGTCCGTAGGGGACTCATGTGACTAATCTCGGTCTGTGTGCCATGCTGGTGCCAGCGGCAGTGACGTCTGGGTCAGTGGCCCCTGGCTTGGGTCAGTCAGAGCCTCAGGAAATACTTTATCACTGTTGTTTTCCCCAGAGTACAAACCTTGAGTCTCCTGAGAACCCACGTGGCTTATAGAAAGATGAAACAGAAGTGCTGTGATCAATGAGTTCCTTCCACTCTCAAGGGGTCATGTACTGGGTTTTATTGCTAAGTCGGAAAAACGTGGAATAATCAAAAGCTTTTTAGAAATGGAGAATTAAATCAGATGCTTATTGGCAGTTGATATTGCATCCAAAATTAACACAAAACAGACTGATGTTTTTACCAGCTGATTTGCTGCTCTCTTGAGAAAAAAAAATACACACATTCTTATGTAGCTGGGTTCAAACCAGGGCTTAATTTGGGGTATTTTTTGGGGTAAATATTTCTGTAAGACTGGCATCTCAAACTGAAGTCATGTATTTATATATCTGCTGTGATAAATATTGGTTATTAAAAAAATAATTTTTTATCGTTATCATTATTGTTATCGTTATGAGATGTTATATTAGTTTCAAGAAAGTTTTCTGAACATCTACAGGATAGAAAAGTTTACACTTGTGCTTCCACAGCTATATTTTGGTCTTATTAGCTTCAAGACAGAAAGAAAATATACGTTTTTTCATGAATCATTTCATCAATAGTATTTGTAAATTAATACAAATCATTTTATCATAATATCATTTTAAAGAATTAGTTCGGTGATAAAAGAAGTAGTTTGGTGATAGCATAATAGCTGTGGTCCTATGGTGCATGGATCTAACAAAGCATTCAGAAAAGCACAAAGAGACCTTTTTTTCATCTTTCGTCATAAAAGCTCATGCCCACATCTCATTATTAAGCTTTACAATGTAAGAGTTTTTGCTATAAAGTGAACATTTGCCACAGAACACAACAACTATCAATAGACATTCAATCCATACATTCATACAGATTACACCAATTTTCTCTTCTTTCCTTAGTACATGGAAACATGATGGAAATTCTGGCCCTGGAGATAACAACTGCTTTAAATATGATGTGGCTGGAGATTATTTTGAACACCATTGGAGTATTCCTTTACTGCTGGTTCATACTTAAGAAAATGTTAAACATGTTCTTTTTTCAGAATAGGACAAATGTCCAAATTCTGACTCAAGGCCATGACAGTCTAATGTGTCTAGGTTGAAAAAATCTAGAACGTTCCAGTCCAAATTGATGAATTCTTGTGCTTTTGCTGATATTATATGTTGCATCCTAGCGCTATAGAGCAATTCATTGGAATTTTGTGTTTATTTACACCATCTACATATGCAGCCCTGAGCATCTGTAGCCTCATCAATCATAGCATCACACACACACAAAGCAGCATGGTATGACCCAGTGCCACCCGTACACCCTGGCACAACCATTTGCCAAATCTTAACCCAAACACAAGAGACCACCATAAGCACAACCTGCTCCTTCTAGAACCTTCTAAAGCCTCCAAATCCCTAAAGAACACTGCACTCCAGCTCATATGGCATTAACACCACCAGGGTATGGTTGACCCTCTGAATAGACCATTGCCAACTTCTTCTCTTTCATCTTCCACCCTCTGTTCTGTCACTCAGACCCTCCATATCATCCATCATCACTTAGCCCGTGTCCTTCATTTCCAAATGCGACATAAACATTGGTGCACTCATCCATCCCTCTTTTCCTGTTCCTTTCAAGGCGATTCTCTACGGTGCCGCCTCCATCAACTCCGCCGCAGATGGACAGGGGAGAGAGCAACGACTCCAACCGGCTTGTCCAGGGTGAACGGCCAAGCAGGTGTGAAAACAAATGAGGGATGGAGCGAGAGGAAAAGCAAGGGGAGGAGAAGAAGGAACGGGGCAGCAAGCCGCAGTTGTGAGGTCACTCATCTAATAGTCTTTCATTAATCACTGTCAGAGAGTTCTTCAGTCGGTCAACTAATCCCATCATGACGTAAATAAATAGATTAATAATTCTATAAGGGTTTGAACATTTACGTTTTCACTCGTGCCTGTAGTTGTTATTGGTGTGGACACAAAACATTCAGTTGCAAATAAAGTATACTGAAACATATTAAATTCCCAAAACCCTAAGAAAATAAATAACTTTCACCAAACAAAAGGAATGAAAATGTAAGACATTTAAGTAGGAAAATAACTGACAAGGCATAAACCTCACACCATAAAAACAGCTTCTTTCTATCAGCAACTGACCTCATCAACAACATGCAGGACCCACAATGGTCTCTTATCCGCCTACTTGGAAATGAACACACAAATGCACAAACTCCCTTTGTAGCGTTTATATGCGTCACATTAACGCACACATCTCAGACAGTCATTTTTGTTTTGCACTAGTCCACTAATGTATAATTAATTTCCTGCAAATGTTTCCATTTGCACGGAATGTAGCACTGGTAATTTTTTAATTGTTTGCACTGGTTCACTTTTTATACAATATTATACTGCACTACTACACGGTTTTCTCTATATTTTCTGCACAAATAATCTTGCTTAAAATTCTACGATTTTTCTTCCATTTTTGTGTTTAGATTTTTATTATTGTGCACCAATACACCAACGCAAATTCCTCGTGCGTGTAAAACCCACAGTACTTAGCAACAGAGCATGCTGTTATAAGAAAATAATCAGCTGTTCCATCCCATAGTTCATTAGTTTTCTTATAACTGTGCCAAATACTTTCTTTTCTCTCAAAAAACAGCAACAATTACAAAAAATGTTATGGAACATACACTGAACACGGAAAGCTACATGAACTGCAGTGCTACAACACAACATACTAATTCCAATGAATACTGCTAACTGTGCAAGATTAGACCAAACTCTTATACTTTTATGCTCTAGCTGAGTCTAGTGTAGTCTTCAGGAATGAAGGTAAAGCCAGACATTTATAAATAAACCGATCTTGATCCTCCACTGCGTGCACTTAAACATGATGGCACACGTTCCTGCAGCATTGGTACATGGATGCCATTCCAAAGTGGTGACAGATGGGGACGCATATAGGGAATATCAGGTTATTCTTAGAGTCTGAGGCCGAGGGAGCTTATCTGTCCTATTCCCTCTGTCAGATAATGGCCTCTCATTAAGTCCAGTGGCACAGTCAGAGTTGTGCTTGGACTGACAATTAGTTCACAACCAGCACATTTTTATAGAATTATTGCACAAGTGTACATAGATACACACACACACACACACACACACACACACACACACAGTAGTAGTCCAGTCAGTAACATACTCAGACCCTCTATGTGTGTGTGTGATTTTTTATTATTATAATTTATTATTATTATTATTATTATTATTATTATTATTATTATTATTACATCCAAAGTTTGTGAGATTTTGTGCTTTTTTTCTGGAAAACTACTTGAAGTGGTGAAACTGCAAACATAGGATTTTTCTTTTAATCTCCTACCAGTGAAGACACATATGTACACAGTTGAGGCAGATGGCAGCTTAGTGGTTAAGGTTTTGGACTACTGACTGGAGGGTTGTGAGTTTGAATCCCCGGTCCACCAAGCTGCTACTGCTGGGCCCCTGAGTAAGGCCCTTAACCCTCTAATGCTCAGTTGTATAAAATGAGAGAAATTGCCAAATGCTGGAAATGTAAATGTACTTTCTATGATGTCTGTAGTCATGTTGGACGCACGTGAATGGAAGATGGCTTTGGCTGATTGTGTGCTTATTTCTACAATTGCAAAATCATAAAGTCCTGAAAGTAATTGCATATTGTGTAACGTTTATATCTGTTTATAGACACCTAGTGGGTCTATATGTCTAGCTGTAACACTGTTATGATATGACAAGAGTGAAATACCGAGTGGACTCCAGGGTCTCTGGTTCAATTCAGGTTCAGTAACCTGGGGTTACTCTCTGTTTGGTGTTTCACATGTTGTCCATGTGTCTGCTCTGATACAGTGTGTTTTCCCACCTGACTAAAGTCCCACACAAGAATGAAATCACTGCTGGGTTTGAGTCTAACAATCTGATCTCTACATATGTGAAAGCATCCTATATCTTTATGCCTCCATTGTAACTGTATCTAGACTGAATGCCTTAAAATGGCTATTGTTCAATACAGACAGCTTCAGAATAACTGGCATCGTTTAAGAATACATAAAATAATGATATAAACTGAACATTATACACAATAATCCCATTTCTTCTACGTGCTGGACTGCAAAAGAAAAACAAAAACAAAAAAATATTGCAAGTGAAGATACTGTATCATAAATAAAGAAAAAGTTATCTCATGTTTTTCATTGTAGGATTATTACATAACATATACATATAAGCTTATTACCATTAAGCATTTAATTAAGCAACTTAAAAGCTTATACTAAAAAATAAGAATAAATAAATAAATAAATAAATAAATAAATAAATAAATAAATAAATAAATAAATAAATAAATATTTTCCCCGAGGTCAAGAACATCACACCAATGTGTTAAACTAACAAACAATAATAATAATAATAATCTTCTTCTTCTTTCGGCTTTTCCCTTCAGGGGTCGCCACAGCGAATCATCTCTCTCCACCTATCCCTATCTTCTGCATCCTCAACACTTGCACCCACTAGCTTCATATCCTCATTTATTCCATCCATATACCTCCTCTTTGGCCTTCCTCTTTGGCCTTCTGCCTGGCAGCTTCATGTCCAACATTCTCCTACCAATATACTCACTCTCCCTCCTCTGAACATGTCCAAACCATCTTAATCTGGCCTCCCTAACTTTGTCCCCCAAACGTCCAACATGAGCTGTCCCTCTGATGTACTTGTATCTTGTCACTCCCAAAGAGAACCTCAACATCTTCAGCTCTGCTACCTCTAGTTCTGACTCCTGTCTCTTCCTCAGTGACACTGTCTCTAAACCATACAGCATGGCCGCTCTCACCACTGTCCTGTACACCTTCCCCTTGATTCCCGCTGATATTTTCCTATCACACAGAACTCCCGACACCTTTCTCCACCCATTCCAACGTGCCTGCACTCGCTTCTTTACCTCTTTCCCACACTCTCCATTACTTTGGACTGTTGACCCCAAGTACTTAAACTCCTGTACCTTCTTCACCTCTTCACCCTGTAACCTTACTGTTCCACTTCCCTCCCTTTCATTCACACACATGTACTCAGTCTTACCACGACTGACTTTCATTCCTCTTCTCTCCAGCGCAAACCTCCACCTCTCCAGGCTTTCCTCCACCTGCTCCCTGCTCTCACTACAGATCACAATGTCATCTGCAAACATCATTGTCCAAGGAGACTCCTGTATGATCTCCTCTGACAACTGGTCCATCACTACAGCAAACAGGAAGGGGCTCAGAGCCGATCCCTGATGAAGTCCCACCTCCACTTTGAACTCCTCTGTCTGACCTACAGCACACCTCACCACTGTCCTGCTCCTCTCATACATGTCCTGCACCACTCTGACATACTTCTCTGCTACTCCTGACTTCCTCATACAGTACCACAGCTCTTCTCTTGGCACCCTGTCATACGCTTTCTCCAAGTCTACAAACACACAGTGCAACTCCCTCTGACCATCCCTATACTTCTCCATCAAAATTCTCAGAGCAAAAATTGCATCTGTTGTGCTCTTTCTGGGCATAAAGCCATACTGCTGCTCACAAATTTCCACTACCTTCCTTAACCTAGCTTCCACTACTCTTTCCCATAGCTTCATTGTATGGCTCATCAACTTTATCCCCCTATAGTTGCTGCAACTCTGCACGTCACCCTTATTCTTAAAGATCGGCACTAACACACTTCTTCTCCATTCCTCAGGCATCCTCTCACTCTCTAAAACCCTGTTGAACAAATTAGCTAAAAATTCCACTGCTGCCTCTCCTAGACACTTCCAGACCTCCACCGGGATGTCGTCAGGACCAACTGCCTTTCCACTTTTCATCCTCTTCAAAGCCTTCCTGACTTCATCCTTTCTAATCTTATCTACTTTCTGTTCCACAGAGTTCACCCCTTCTACTCTTTTTTCGCTCTCATTTTCCTCATTCATCAGCTCCTCAAAGTACTCCTTCCATCTCCTCTGTACACTCTCCTCACTTGTGAGCACCCTTCCATCTCCATCCTTAATAACTCTAACTTGCTGCACATCCTTCCCATCTCGATCCCTCTGCCTAGCTAACCTGTACAAGTCCTTCTCTCCTTCTCTAGTGTCTAACCTAGTGTACAACTCATCATATGCCTTCTGCTTGGCCTTAGACACCTCCCTCTTCACTCTGCGCTGTAACTCCTTGTATTCCTGTCTGTTCTCTTCAGTCCTGTCCATGTCCCACTTCTTCTTGGCTAACCTCTTCCCCTGGATACTATCCTGAACTTCCTCATTCCACCACCAAGTCTCCTTATCTTCTTTCCTCCTACCAGATGACACACCCAGCACCTTTCTCCCTGTCTTCCTGATCACTTCTGCTGTAGTTTCCCAGTCATCTGGCAGCACTACCTGACCACCCAGAGCCTGCCTCAACTTCTGTCTAAATTCCTCACAACATTCCTCCTTTTTCAGCTTCCACCACTTGGTTTTCTTCTCTATCTCTGACCTGTTTTTCTTCTTACAGACCATCAAAGTCATCCTACACACCACCATCCTATGCTGTCTGGCTACACTCTCTCCCACTACCACTTTACAGTCACTAATCTCTTTCAGATTGCCTCTTCTACATAGGATGTAGTCTACCTGTGTTCTCCTACCTCCACTCTTGTAAGTCACTCTATGCTCCTCCCTCTTCTGAAAATAAGTGTTAACCACAGCCATGTCCATCCTCTTAGCAAAGTCCACTACCATCTGTCCTTCTAGGTTCCTTTCCTTAACTCCAAACTTGCCCATCACCTCATCACCTGTGTTCCCCTCACCAACATGTCCATTAAAATCTGCTCCTATCACCACTCTCTCACCCGTGGGAATACTCTCCATCACCTCATCTAATTCACTCCAGAATCTCTCTTTCTCCTCTAACTCACAACCTACCTGTGGGGCATAACCACTAACAACATTCAACATCACCCCTTCAATCTCTAACTTCAGACTCATCACCCTGTCTGACACTCTCTTCACCTCCAGAACATTCCTCACAAACTCCTCCTTCAGGACCACACCTACCCCATTTCTCTTACTATCCACACCATAATAAAACAGCTTGAATCCTGCTCCTATACTACGAGCCTTGCTACCCTTCCACCTGGTCTCCTGTACACACAGTATATCCACCTTCCTTCTCTCCATCATATCAGCCAGCTCTCTACCTTTCCCTGTCATAGTACCAACATTCAGAGTTCCTATTCTCAGTCCTACACTCTTACCTTTCCTCTTCTCTCTCTGTCTGTGCACTCTCCTCCCTCCTCTACTTCTTCGACCAACAGTAGCCCAATTTCCACCGGCGCCCTGTAGGTCAACGGCGCCGATGGCGGTTGTTGTTAACCCGGGCCTCGACCGATCCGGTATGAAATTCGTACTGACGATTCGCATGGTTAAATTTGGCAATGTTTTACGCCGGATGCGCTTCCTGACGCAACCCTCTCTATTTATCCGGGCTTGGGACCAGCACAGAAGTCACTGGACTGTGACCACCCATGGCTAGACGATTAATAATAATAATAATAATAATAATAATAATAGTAATAATAATAATAATAATAATAATATTATTATTATAATATTATAATATTATAATATTATAGTATTATTAGTATTATTATGTTTTTGTTTTTTTTGTGTTTGAGTTTATAAGTATGCTAATATCTTATATCTTTGTGTCACGCTATGCGAATATGCTTCTGCAGGACCGCGTGATGACACGATGATGTGCTACGTGCCATTCTCTAAAGTGTCGGTTTGATCAGTGTTCATCAGCCATTCCACACACTCCTCCATGCATGACTCTTTCACACACCCCCACACACGTGTCCATGCAAATGCAACACTCGTGTTTACACACAAAACCATTTGCACTCTACATTTGGTAGAATCTAAAAATGACAAGCTTCACATTTTCTCAAACCATTTCAGATACTTTGCCCTGATGGCCGGCCTCCATTATCTTCTGCGAGCCTGAGCGTGTTTACTGGATTTCAGCTTGTGCAGACTAGAAAGAAAAACAACAAGAATAGTTCACCTGAAACATACACACATGCCACCTTGCTCTTATTATAAATCACTGTTTTTCCATTTCTGCTATTAATTAGATCTGATTTGTTTGACTTCCTTTAAATGTAGGAAACTAAGTGCAGGTTGGGTAGATTTTTTGTTTGTCTTTTTTTAAGATTTCTTAAAAGTTTCCACTATTGAATGCGTGCTTTACTGAGTTACTACCAGTTTTGTTGTCTCTAAAGCAATATAGCACACTAAATATGGCATGATAGAGCATGTCCAGTGTCGTTGAACTTTGATGCAAAACTGATTTATTCCCAATACAAAATCTAATATATTAATTGTTATAATTTGGGGCACGGTGGCTTAGTGGTTAGCACGTTTGCCTCACACCTCCAGGGTTGGGGGTTCGATTCCCGCCTCTGCCGTGTGTGTGGAGTTTGCATGTTCTCCCCATGCCTCGGGGGTTTCCTCTGGGTACTCCGGTTTCCTCCCCCAGTCCAAAGACAGGCATGGTAGGTTGATTGGCATCTCTAAATTGTCCGTAGTGAATGAGAGTGTGTGTGTGCCCTGTGATGGGTTGGCACTCTGTCCAGGGTGTATCCTGCCTTGATGCCCAATGACGCCTGAGATAGGCACAGGCTCCCCGTGACCCGAGTGTAGATTGGATAAGTGGTAGACAATGAATGAATGAATGAATGTTATAATTTGTGGGGGAATGTGGTAGCTTAGTGGTTAAGGTATTGGACTACAGCTCAGAATGTTGTGAGTTTGACTGCCAGGACCACCAAGATGTCACTGCTGGGCCCTTGAGCAAGGCCCTTAACACTCACATGTTCAGAAAAATGAGATAAATAAAATGAGATAAAAATGTTAGTTGTCCTAACTAAGGGCAGCTGCCAAATGGCAGAAATGTAGATGACTCATCTTTTTTGTTCTTTTTAGATACCCAGCCACAAATAGCTGTGGATTCTGAAGCTAAACAGTATGACACTTGGACCAGTGCATCACACAGACATCAGTATAGAGTTTCTGTTATTGTGGGAGATGAGATGAAATGCATCTTTATTAATCCCCCATAGCTGACACAGCAGTGCAAGTAAGATTAGTAAAATCAAAGAAAAACCTACACATCAAAATCTGATAAAAATAGTATAAGATAAATGAATTTATATAACACAAATTAGCATTTTTTTACTTCAAAGATCTCGTTACTCCTCGCACTGCACCTCGCTCGCTCAGATCCACTAACACAATAACATAATTTTTTATATAAGATAAAAAATAATAGAAACAATAAAATAAATTAGTGTAGGATGAATAGAAAAAATATATAATAATATAGTATAAGATAAATAGAAAAAATACAAAATAAAATTTATCAGCGGGTATGATAAATGTAAAAAATTATATTATAAAAATTGTCATAGATAAATAGAAACAATAAAATAATAGATCAGAAAATAATAAGAAATAACAGAAAAATAATAGAACAGAAAATAAATCAGTGTGTAAAATAAATTTTAAAAAATATTTATAAAATAAAAAATAGAAAATGAATAGAAATACTAAAAATGACAGAAACAAAAAAATAAATCAGTGTGTATTTGTTTGATTGATGTTTTCATGACAACCTCTCTCATGGATGTTTTTTGCATCCATTTCCATCTACCTTTCCTGAGAGTTATGCTATCTTGAGTTGCTCATTTCTGTATTGGTATGTGCAAGAAGTAGATACTTATACTCACATTGAATCTAGAAATGTTACATGTTCATGAATCCCTAATTAAGTGGATGTGAGATTATTAAAAGCATTAATGCTGAAGCCACAGGGAAAAAAGAGGGGATTTTTTGTGAAAATTGTCATTGGATTTCACTGAAAGTTCAACAGATGGGCACAGTTCAGAGCAGATGACCCTGGAGATTGATGCCTGTAGTGACTGGCAGCACTTTTACTCCACTGCTGAAAAAATATGAATTCATTTCTCTCTTTATAGCATTGCTGGAAAGGTTTGGACAGGAATGATCACCACCAACACCTTCATCGACCTAAACATTTAAAAATGTCCGATTTAAGCGACACTAAACTTCACATGGACACTCCTCCATCCATGTTCATTTGAAGCCCATACATATACATACATATAATGTTCAGGCAGTCCACGTTGATCTGTCCTTCTGCCCCTTCTCCGTCAGCCGAATCTGTCCCGCTGTGATAAGCCTGGTGGCATTTTCATCAGCGCTCCTGCTGCCTAGGCACCATTTCCATAAGAAAGAGCTTCCTGCAAGCCTCGCCTCATGTTCGGTCCTGGGATTAACAATCTGGCCTCTGAAATCCCTTCAAACAGATCTAGATGAAATGAGCATTCAACAGATAAGTCATGCACAGAGATGGAGAAGGAGAAGGAGAAGAAGCCAGAGAGGGAGAAGGTCGGTGTGGAAATGAGCACTGAGTGATGAAGAGGAGGAGGGGGGAGGAGAGGTAAAGTTGTAGATATTCTGATATGGATCAGCGCTTTCCTGCTTTTGTAGGTTAGTCACAGCGTAGCCAGGATGACCTTTAACCTCAGTCGGAGTCTAAAAGACCAGCATGAATGATGATACAGATATTTTATCACGACAGTTTGGGTCTGTTGCTCATGTTTCCCAGGGTGATCTCTTTAACTCACTTAATTTAATGCAATTTTATTTGTATAGTGCTTTTAATATTGGGTCATGCTTCACAGAAATATATAAATATATGAAAAAATAAAAATTATCCCTAATGAGCAAGACAGGGGTTTATGGTGGAGAGGAAAAAACTCCCTGAGATGATATGAGGAAGAAACCTTGATAGGAACCCATCCTCATCCCCTTCTATAACTGTGTACTCTATTCCTGGTTTGGGGAAAATTTATTCTAGTTATACCATGACATCTATCTTGTTGAGGTTATCAACAGTCCACTGATCGATAATCGGGCACAAAACTGTTCGTATCAACTGCAGTCCAAATTCATCTTCATGGTCTCAAAGTGATACCATCCACAGCGATCCCATGATCTCCAGGCTGTCCATGTGGTCCATCCTCAGCAACAGCAAGCATCCTACAACTGATAAGTCTCCAAACAGAAGCTTCATCCAAACATCCAAGCTTGAGGATATTTAATTTGTCCATTAAAAGATCTAGCTCATCATAATTCTTTATTATTCAAATTCTCAAAACTGACAGTTTTTATTTTTATGCATTAAAGCAGCTGTGTGATCATAACATGGGCAAAAAAGGTCTGCACCTTTTCTACTCACACGTATTCACTCCGGGTGAATGATAACGACAGAGATTCTGGTTCCACTGGCTTTATTTTTGCATTCATTACACAGATTTAAATAAGAAGAATAGGCACAAGAATTATCATCACTATTCTCATCAGTACAACAAACACAATGAAGTGACTCTGAAAATGAAAATGAGTCTCAAATGAAGGCTCTCTGGAAGATGGCCACATGAATCTAATAATTCTCAGGCAAATGTGAGTTCATTTAAGTGAGTTTATCTAATTTAGATAAAGACAGAGAGAAAGAGAGAGAAAGCTCCATGTGCTTAATTCCCTTAAGTGTCACAAAACCCACAGCTTGACTGTGAGGATTACTATTAGGGAAAAAGTTTTAGGATGCTCCATACACAGTAGCAGACATTTTCCCTGGTTGATCATGACCCAGGACTTGAACAGAATCTGGATTGGCCTCTGAGAACTGGGATTTGCCACTATAAACTAGATGGAGTGCACTAGCATGTGTAAATCTTAGCTTTAGCATTGTTTCTTATGTTCTGTAAAGCTGCTTTGAGACAATGCTTTTTGTTAAAAGCGCTATACAAATAAAATTGAATTGAATTGAATTGAATTGAATTGAATTGAATTGAATTGAATTGAAATCTGTAGTGGTAGCTTAGTGGCTATGATGGTAGACAGTTGGTCTATAAGTCATGAGTTCAAATCCCTACACTCCCAAGCTGACACTGCAGGGCCCTTGAGAATGTCCCCTAACCCTCAACTGCTCAGTTGTACAAATGAAATAAATGTAAGATGATTTGAATAAGGCAATCTGCCAAATGCTGTAAATGGAAGTGAATATACTCTTTCATGCCACACTCAATGACTATAAACAACTTGCATGGATTTTTTACATTATAGTTATTTTTAAAAGAACAACACAAATTGGAAGAATGAGCCAGATTGGACAGAATGTTTTAGAGAGTGAGCAAGAGTGGGATTTAAAAAAAGTAAAAGTGATGCCTTACATCTATCTCTTTTATACTATAAAGCAGTTGAGGGTTAAGGGCCTTGCTCAAGGGCCCAGCAGGGGCAGCTTGGTGGTCCTGGGATTTGATCTCACAACCTTCAGACCCTGTACCTTAATGCCTTAATCACTGATTTACATAAAAATCGGTTATAAACGTTGCATTAATAAAAAAAAAAATAAAATAAAACTCCCTAAGTGTAATTTTGCATAATGTGCAGTTGGCTATAGAACTGGCTTCACCTAGAAATATTTTTCTATGCTTTCTTTGCCATTAGTCTCACTGCCATCATTCTACCCCTCTAAAGATACACTTCTTTTTATGTTTTCCATCCTATATATATATATATATATAAAAACACACACACAACATTCTATTTCCTAAACTTTAATTAAAGCCAAAGAACCAGATCATTAAAACAACTCCCTAATTACAGCCCTCGGCTCATTATTACCGAAAAGCTTATTGCGGTTCCAGTCAGTGGAATAAAGAGATGAAAATGCAGTACAATGAGAATCTGTCACAAATGTAACATCATTGTTCAGACAATCACAATAACAAGAAGAATGGTATTTTGAATAATTAGACTCTTACAGAATGGCTTGAATCGTGCATTGTGGAGATTTAGTGTTTATGGTTTACTTTGAGATGAATTGATTATTCCAAAGCTTATATCAAATGTATGTAGTTGCTTTTGGCTGCTCCCTGTTCGGGGTCACCACTGCGGACCAACTGGTCCACACAACAACTTAGCACAGGTTTTACACCGGATGCCCTTCCTGACGCAACCCTCCCATTTTTCCAGGTTTGGGACCGGCACTGCATCCAGTGGCTGGGGTTTGGGCATTGGCTGGGAATTGAACTCGGGCCTTTTGCATGATAGGCGAGAAACCTACCACTGAGCCTCCAATGCCCATAATAGCATTATATTGTTTTGTAAGGAATAAAACATGCAAACAACATATGCTGTTTTGGGGAAACAGTCAATGAGAAGGTGATGTATCTTGATGCAAAAGGGAATAACTTGCCTTAAATTGTGTATTTTCAGTGTTTTATTCCACTCTATTCCTCATAAAACAAATTGGCTGATGATTATAATTTGTCTTCTTTATGAAAGACACATCATACTTTTATCTGTTTACAGTTTAATGTATTTAATGTTATGGTGCATCCATGAAACAAATCAGATCCTGCTGTCACATAAGTTATAGTAACTAGATATCAGTCCCTCTGAGATTTTGTGATTTTGCACAAAATTTACAAAAATGCAATCAAAATCTGTGCGAGTTTCTCAAAACTGCCACAGAAAAATCATAGGAAGTCTTTATATATCTAGTGTCACTGGTAGTAAGTTAAAAGAAGAATCCTGTGCTTGCAATCTCACCAATCTGAGAAGATTTCTGAATCAACACTTTCTGACCAATCAGATTTGTGAAGAATTTTTTATATCTTATATATAAATATACATATTTATTATAACTCATGATAGCTCACACCAAGTGAGACCAAATAATAAAATAAGACATGATTTAGCACAAAATACTTTTCAGTAGCATGTAAACATCTGTATTTACTTTCAGGTCCTGAGTATCATCAGAGAAGCAATGACTAGACCCACTCTCAAAACTACCAGTGAAAGTTATATTAGAAACTGCACATAAACATAACGAGGCCTGAAGGATCAAAGCAAAGAATGATCAAGGGCACAGTAAACGAGCCCTCCCCTCCTTTCCTAAATGGATTAATCCACTTTGAAGAAAAAGAAGAAAGGAAGAAAGCTGAACCAAATTAGATTTTAATTGTTTATGGGCTTGTCTTATCTTTTAATTTCCGTCACTCCCGTCTGTTTCCTCGAGAACCATCAAGATGACATCAGCCGGGTCAGCATGCCGTTAGCATTAAAGCTACCCACAAAACTCGTTAGCATTAAAGCTACCCACAAGAATCACATACAGGAAGGAGAGTTACTAGGGGTTGGTTTAAATGTAGGCTTGATTTATTAATTTGACATAAATTAAACATAAGGGTGTGTCTTCTATGCCATGGCTGGTCTCAATAATGTATTACAGCTTTAAAATTAACTTTTTATTTTATAAGTCAGTGTCACGATTGCCCGCCTCGCACTCCGATGCTGAGCATTCAGCAACTCCGATGGCAACCTGCAGCGCGAGCTCATTCCTGCATGTGTAGAGTTCATGTTTCGCCCTGTTCTTATGTCTTTTTATTAATACACGTTTTTGTTTTATACTCCTGTTTTGGTATTTGGTTCTTCAGTTCTGTTCTTATTCGTCTTACCTGTGTCTCGGGTCTTCAGGGCGAAGTATCAGTGTTCAATCTAGCCTTCAATTCGAATTCAATTTAACTTACACTTACAAATTCTGGATATAAATGATATAATCCTGTAGAGCTGCTTTGCGTCAATGTCTGTTGATAAAAGCGCTGTACAAATGAAACTGATTTGAATTGAATTTAACTACCTCTACGTTGTTCTATTCAAGGATGATGTTTTATTTATTAAGAATAATGGCGCATCGTATTTTATATCCACTTATATTTCAATATTGGTGAATGTCTCCATAAATATTCTCTGTTATTACTTACATTACAACAGCTAAGCCTTTTCCTCACCAGCATCTATCTCTCTCTCTCGTATTAGATTAAGTGCTGAGTATACAGCTTGAGGTTAGTGTTGGAGGTGATAGGTAATAGAGAACTTGCGGTAGTTGCGATAGTTTCGGTAGTTTAAGTTACATGTAGAGTATGGCTTGATATGTACAGAACACAAGATACTTCACAACATGCCTGAAACTGAACATGGTTTATAAAGGTGAGCGATAAACATGTTACAATTGAAAACAAATGAGTTGCGATCCAAGGTCGGGTGATTGTGACCATGGGAGTGCAGGTGTGTTGTGAGAAGTAGAGACTGGCTTGGCCATATCTGTAGGCTGTGATGTGTTATAGGAAGAGGAGTCTGTAGTTCTACTCAATGTGACTTTTGGCTGCAGTGAAGTGAAGGCAAGGCAGGCAAATGGCCCTGGGACCTTTGAGGATTGACAGTAAGTCCATGAAAATGTAAAAGAGCAGAACATCATTCATTCATTCATTCATTCATTCATTCATTGTCTACCGCTTATCCGGCCTATCCTCAGGTCACAGGGAGCCTGTGCCTATCTCAGGCGTCATTGGGCATCAAGGCAGGATACACCATGGATGGAGTGCCAACCCATCACAGGGCACACACATACTCTCAGTCACTCATGCAATCACACACTACGGACAATTTAGAGATGCCAATCAACCTACCACACATGTCTTTGGACTGGTGGAGGAAACCGGAGTACCTGGAGGAAACCCCCAAGGCACGGGGAGAACATGCAAACTCCACACACACAGCGGAGGAATCGAACCCCCAACCCCAAAGTCACCGTGCCCCCGAACATTGTGCAATGCAATTCAATTCAATTCAATTCAATTCAATTCAATTTTATTTGTATAGCGTTTTTAACAAAGAGCATTGTCTCAAAGCAGCTTTACAGGACATAAGAAACAATAAACATACAAACAAACAGTCCTAGATGTTAGACAAAATTTTCCCTAGTGAGCAAGCCTGAGGTGACTGACGCGACTGTGGCAAGGAAAAACTCCCTTAGATGGTATTAGGAAGAAACCTTGAGAGGAATCAGACTCAAAAGGGAACCCATCCTCATCTGGGTGACACACGGAGAGTGTGATATGAACAATGTCCTTTCTGCATTAGTTGTGTGATGCAGATACAGAATGTGTAGAATGTTATGTGTAAATAAATTAGGAGGTTGTTGTCGTCCACATAGGGTTGGCAGTGCTGCTTTTAATACTCCAGTCCTCAGAAAGCAGAACCCAGCTGGAGCTGGTCCATCTCTGGATGCCACTGGAGCTGGCACAATCTCTGTATGTCTCGGGGATGGGTAGAAGAAGGGAAACAAATGGAAAGGAATTAGCGTAGCTGCTGTTCATAATAATAGCAGGCACTAGATGATGATGTGCATTTAATCAGATGTATTGGAGTACAAAGTTATGGGATGTATTAGGTGTATGTCTGGCTAAAGAGATATGTCTTTAGTCTACGTTTGAACTGGGAGACTGTGTCTGAGCCCCGAACACTGTCACGAAGACTGTTCCAAAGTTTAGGAGCTAAATACAAAAAAGCTCTACCCCCTTTTGTAGACTTTGATTTTCTGGGAACTACCCAGAATTCATCACAACCTCTAATGTACAATGCAGGAAGCCCTTATCTTGCTAGCATGTGACACTTTATTTAGCTTTTTTTTTGTTGAGAAATTTAATGTATTGAATGCAGGGAAGGAAGACAGAAGAAGAAGAAGAAGAAGAAGAAGAAGAAGAAGAAGAAGAAGAAGAAGAAGAAGAAGTACATAATGCATCAAAATCAATAATTTCATCTCCAAAAACCATTTAAAGATGGCTGTTTGGTAAATTGTTCAAAAAATTCAATGCAACAGGACAAACTGTCCATTGTCTCGACAATCTGAGACAGTCCGGTGCAAAAGAAATGGTTCACACTGACAACTGTGTTATGGTAGTAAGCACAATATATCGAGTTTCATGAAAAAAATTCATCTTTGTTACCAAATGAAATGGAAACATGGGATTTTTATCCTGTGAGCCTGGTTATAGTTATGTTTCAATAAAATTGGATGTTATTTGAACTATCTTTCGATGCATAGTGGCAGTATACATGTATGATTCAATTTTTGTCAACATTTCATGTTGCGCACATGCTCAAAATTACAAACATTTTTCTGGAGTATATGGTTTAGCTGCATTGTTACCACTATATTTTTCTCTTTCTGCTTTTTTTGTTTTTTACCCCACATGCAGTCACCACCTGGTCTCCATTCACAGCCTAATTTGGCTGTAAGGCTCGGTGATCAGCTGCTCTGCATCAGTATTTAGCACGTACAATACCCCAGTGCTTCAAAAGAGAGCTTGAAAATCATGATTAGCAGCACAGGACCTTCTTTCTGCCCGATCTCATGTCTCAAACAGCAGTCAACTGAGTTCAGGATAAACCACTTAAAAAAACACAGGAGGAATCACAAAAGTTCTTTTTTTCAGGATTTGCATTAGTATGTATTTGTTGCTTTCTTTTTTCAGGACTCTTGCTATTCATCCCCACTTTTGTCAGGTAGAGGAGCTGACTTGTCAGTCAAGCCTAGATTCCTCCATTTGGTCTCGTCCTTTCCCTCCTTTTTCTTTTGGTAAGCTACAGAATCCATCACGTGAGGGACAATAGGACAAAGAGGACCAAGCTCAGGATGGGCGTCGTCGAAGGGGGAAGGAGGTGGGCTGAACCTAGGACTGAAGTGAAACCTCGCCATTCTTCAGGGAGTAAAAGAACAGTTCAGTGCAGCGTGAATTCAGGTTCTGATCTTTCCTCCCTTCCTCCTTGCCAGCTGTGTAGGTGGGGAGCAGCTCTTATTCTGTTCATTGTGTCCAGGTTGATCTTCATGGGGACCAGTGAACACAGGAAGCTCACAGCTTTCATGTGCACTGGAGTGTGTAGAAGGGCCAGGTCCATTGAATCCTCAGGATAAGTGTATGTGTGTGTGTGTGTGTGTGTGTGTACCTAACTCAAACCCTTTTATACAGATCCTGTTGCTATAAGTTCTGCTCTTTGACACAAGATCTAATTGTGTTGTCCATCACTATAATAATGTCATGTAAGGCTCCTCATTTACTCTGTGACCCCTTTTTTTTCTTCTTCCCTTTTCTTCAACCTTTCAAGAATCCATCCAAAATTCAGGTCATAATGGCCATCAATCTTTAAGTGCACGAACTTGCAAGCCACCAACAGTCACTTCTTATGGATTTGTCTATAGTTACGTGTTACTAAGGCTTAGAATATTGAATAGTGCTATATATTTTTATAGTGGTATAATGTACACCATTTCGCTATTACACCAAATGCCTACAACCAGCCACTGTGTTTACTGGCTGCTTCTGAGGCTTCTAACATTGCTAACAAGCTGTTGTTGTTGATCTTTTGGCTGGTCCCTGTTCGGGGTTGCTACAGATGATCATCTGGTCTGCATATTTGATTTGGAACAGCTTTTACCTGACACAACCCTCCCATTTTTATCCATGCTTAGGTCCGGCACTGAGTTTTAACCCTTCTGTGGCTGGGAATTGTCCTTGGGCAGCGGCAACGAGAGTGCGAGATCCTGCCACTGGACCACCACAAGTAAAGGAAGTTTATAACATCCAGCTTAGCCTTGTGCAATGGTTTCATATTGTCCAATTAGTATCGCTGGCATCCAAACTGAACACCCAGTAGACATGACAGATGAGCAGCAAAGATAACGCCAGGTAATATTTAGTATATATTCCATCCTCATTGACATGCTGGTAATGATTCCATTGTAACCTGTGGAAAACAAATGTTTCTATCTTCAAAGTAAATGCTGATATCAAACCCATTTCTGCCCTCTGAGATGCCCCAAGTGCTTGTCATAAGCAGCTAAAATGTGAAGGTGTGCATTTTCAACCACTAAAATGTATTTAAGAAAATAAAGAGCATACTTTAGTACACTAACTTTGTCATAATACTGTAAAATGTTGCGTTCCACTCTTCTATAGTTTTTGTTGTTCCGTTCATTTTCGCGGTTTAAGCCGAGATCACCGCGGCTTGCTGTTTTCTTTTGCACAGCCATCAGGTCACACCGCATCACTTTTGTGCTGTAATTGGTTATCACAGTGCCGAGTTGTCATGTGAGCAGATGTTCTTGCATGTGGTTCTACAGACCTCCTTGTGTCTCGAATACCTTTGCATCCTCCCTGAAAATTGCAATTTGCAGCTGCGCTAATAATCTCTGGCAACCCAAACTACTTCCCCCTGATGGTTAAATACCACATCACCCCAAAACATCTGTTTTATCTAAATACACCATATTAGGATTTTGCTGCTTCATCAACGAGAAGTAGGCTGAAGAGGAACTCTGCTTGTTTGATCTGCTTCACAGTGTAACAGCTTTAAAGAATTGCACTATATGATGGTTGATTTATAGCACGTGTAATCAGTCTTTTGGCTTCAAGATGACAGAAGCAGTGCAGACACAAACTGGCTTAAATAAATGTGTGAGCCATATTATCATTTAAGAACTTGTCCATTAGTCCAATCAGCTCTCACATTATCTTGTCTTTGCTTGTAATTTTGCCAGAAAGAGGCCCTGTGTGCCCATGTAGCTCTGCATACCTTGTCTTATTGATTCTGCTCCCCATCACCCCTCAATCTGCTATTCTGATAGCTTGAAATGCCATTACACCTTGTCCAAGGTAGAAGAATGGACGTTTCATGTGAGCATAATGAGAACTGCTGCGATTGTTCCCCTCTCCCACATTCGCTATAGCCGTAATTGAGGACAGGGTCTTGTAGTGGAAGCTGATCTAATGGAAGGAGGATTTATTCGACATATGAAGGCAATTCTCTCCTCCTGAAGCCTCCTTTTGAAATGAATAAGACGCCCCTCACCCAAGCCGCTCCCTCTGACAGTCTGCAAGACAAAGTGCTCTCACACCAAAGTGCCCAACGAGTTAATGAGTGACTTAACAGAATTTTTAGAAAAGCTCATTGTTGTCTTGCCGTTAAAGCGTGGAAAGTTATCCCAGGGCTCAAGTGGCTGTGCATGCACACTCTAAGGAATTAGTCATACTGTTTTAAGAGTTTCTTTTAAAAGACTCAAGATAAAGTTAAAATATAAAGTGAATCTTGTGATGGAAATTTGGAGTTTGAACTACGAAAGGTTTTGACCATTTATCAAACACCTGATTGTAAAATTTGTTCCAGTTGATGCTTAATATTCAATAATACTTTATATGAAACTAAGACAAAATATTTAAGTGGATTTACAAAACTAAATTTATATCATTTGCTTATTTGTTAGCATTTGATTTAATATTATCCTTGATTTTATTAATAATGCTGTAAATCAAATTTATTAATTGCGTAGCTGAATATGTGAAAGACTTACAAATAAGCCATCTTAAGAAATTTGTTTGTTTGTTTATATGGCATTTTGTCTACTTGAAATGTTATTCTTACTTTTGTTTATAATAGCTGAATATGTGGAAAAATCATCCAAATAAAACAGAAAAAGAAATTCAGATATTTGTTTGTTTGTTTGGCATTTGGTCTACTTTTAATATTATTCTTGTTTTTATTAATAATGCGTGAATAGGTCAAATAAAATGCAAATAATGAATTAAATAATAACCATCTTCAGAAGTTGGTTTGTTTGCTTGTTTGTTTGTTTGTTTGTTTGTTTGTAGGGCATTTTGTCTACTTTAAATGTTACTCTATTTTTTTTTTTTATAACAGCTGAACATGTGGAAAAAAGTTCAAATAAAATATCTAGAAATTTAAAGATTTGTTTGTTCATTTGTGTGTGATCTATTAATAACTAATACCTGACATTCATTCATTCATTGTCTACCGCTTATCCGATCTATTCTCGGGTCACGGGGAGCTTAATCTCAGGCATCATTGGGCATCAAGGCAGGATACACCCTGGACGGAGTGCCAACCCATCGCAGGGTACACACACACACACTCCGGACAATTTAGAGACGCCAATCAACCTACAATGCATCTCTTTGGATCGGGGGAGGAAACCCCCGAGGCATGGGGAGAACATGCAAACTCCACACACACAGAGGCGGGACACGAACCCCCAAACCTGGAGGTGTTAGGCAAACGTGCTAACCACCAAGCCACCGTGCCCCCCCCAATACCTGACAGTGACTCAATATTTTTATGGTAACATTTTACATTAAGGTTCATGTAACTAACATTTATTGCATTACTTAACATTAGTACATTCTGGCATTCATATTTTATGATTATACTTAAGGCGTTTAATGTTTTAATTATTGGATAATGAAATCATAGTAAGCCTATAGATAAGCCCCTGTTTATTTTGTCAATAAGTAAATATAAGTTAATAAGAACCACTATGAGTAATGCATTATGCTGTTGGTGAAGGGTTGCTGGAGGGTGTGTGCCAATACTTACAGCCAGACCTCTGTGTTTAGTAGATGAGAAAATAACATGATAACAGGACCTTTATCACGTACTAAATAATGATCAGTTATGAAGTTTATGTATTCATCTTCAGTAAGTGCTTTATCACGGTCAGGGAACACTGAGCCTGTGTGTGAGGTTGGAATACACTCTGAATGAGATGCCGGTGTATCACAAGACACACACACACACACACACACACACACACACACACACACACACACACACACACACACACACACACACCCACCTATTTGGGAAATGAAAGGAAACCAGAGAACTCCTGGAAACCCAGGTGAACATCCTCACAGACTGTAAGTCAGCTTTGGGATGAGTTTTGGGGGTTGTGAGATGCCAGTACTCACCACTGTGGCATCTTGGGTGTATTTATCTTCCTTTCTTCCTGTTCTTCCTGTTCACCTTTCTTATCTTGTGTTAATGCTGAAATTTCTGCCTTAGAAATCTTGTAATATATAACTTAAGTTAAGTTGATGCTTCATGTGATATTTTTTGCACTATTTGTACTTTCTCGGAGGAAATAATACTAAACTACTTCTCCTTTTAGCTGTACTTTTTTGAAAGGTGTGTGTGCACATTTTAGGTTTTTCTTTCTAAAGTCTATTTATTTACCCGAAATCTTTTTAAAGGTACTTTTATAGAGTATATAGAAGTTGCTTTCGGCTGCTCCCTGTTTGGGGTCACCACAGCGGACCAACTGGTCCGCACAACAACTTGGCAAATGTTTTACGCCGGATGCCCTTCCTGACGCAACCCTCCCATTTTTCCGGGCTTGGGACCGGCACTGCATCCAGTGGCTGGGGTTGAGGCATTGGCTGGAATCGAGCCCGGGCCTGCCGCATGCTAGGCGAGTAACCTACCACTGAGCCACCAATGCCCCCACTTTTATAGAGTATATGATGAATATTAAAGTTACAAAACATGTATCATTGACAATAAAGCAAATTATCAGTCCAAAATATTCAATCATCAATATGAAAGAAAGAAAGAAAGAAAAAAAGAAAGAAAGAAAGAAAGAAAGAAAGAAAGAAAGAAAGAAAGAAAGAAAGAAAGAAAGAAAGAAAGAAAACAGGTTTTGATTTATGCTGGTGATTTTTTGCTATTGCTAGAAAGAAGGACAAATTAACTTTTAAGAACACATCCGAAGGCATTTCCAACTCATACACTGTGCATCATTACAATATTACAAGCGGAAACTTCTCAATTGTTCAGTACACGTGAGATGAACAAGCTAAAGTGGCCATAGCAGGTCCCACTGTTCCCTTCAGAAGGATCATGCAGTGAAAGTGACTGTAATTAGAGTGAAGGCTAATTTCTTTTATGGTCATTACCTCGGGGTCATGACACTTCTGCAGGGCGAGGACCAGCTGGTCGGCAGGACTCGCCAAAACACCATAAGAGTTCAAACGACCCACAATCCACCTGCCTTCTGTAGTGTGCTTCGAGCTCATCATGGGGACGGTGCTGAACAAAAGCTTTGACACCCCTCCCATCGATCCAGCAAGCTGTTCCGAATCAGACAGAGGGGAAAACTTCATGAGCAAGAACATTAGCATATAAAGAGGTGTATGGAGGGGAGAAAGGGGGATCGTTGTTCCGTCAGACCCTCAGGCTCTTTTGAAACGGCTGATCAGAGGCCACTAAAATCCCAGAGCCCCATCAAAGAGGACACACGATTCACTGTCAGTCATTCATAAGCAGTACCTGTGAGCCAGCTGGAGTGTGTGTGTGTGTGTGGGGGGGGGTCTTTTAATTTCAAGTACCTGCTCTATCCGCATCGATTACACCAAAAGATACATCTACATATCTTCAGATCTTCACAATAATAATCAATAATCAAGGCGTTCGTGTTTTATACACAGGTCTGTTAACATTAGTGCAGCTCTCTGGCACTGTGACTAATCACAATCACTAAACATCTGATCAATGAGCAGTCAATGGATCAATTGTCCTCCACCGTCCGTTTACATGATAATTGGCATCATCACAAAGCCGTTTTCGGGCAGCGAGGCAGTTCCTCAGATCTATTCAGTAGATCTGAATGCAGCTCAGTATGATGGTTTATACATTGACCAGATGTTATTGA
Organism: Hemibagrus guttatus; assembly: GCA_033459395.1. Taxonomy (NCBI): domain Eukaryota; kingdom Metazoa; phylum Chordata; class Actinopteri; order Siluriformes; family Bagridae; genus Hemibagrus; species Hemibagrus guttatus. The sequence continues at coordinate 20,638,521 of JAUCMX010000012.1, read as the reverse complement.
TTCTGTTGAGAGTCTATGGATAATTAGTGGACTGAAGAGTCATTTTTTGTTCTCTTTGGCTCATCACAGGATGAGAGTGTTTAAACACAGAAATGGCGTAAATGTGTGGTGTGTTTTTGGATTAAATTTATTCTGGGGTATGCAAGACTTTAAATGACATTGATCAAGATTAACTGGAGGACTGCTAATGATAGTGCACCTGATATTTAGTTGAGTTAATTTTAACTAACTTTATTTAAACTTCGAATTATTTTTTCCAGGCATTTTTAAACAACATATCAAATATTGTTCAAATTTGGACGTCTTTTTTCAAAGTGTAAGTCATTAAATTCCACATCACAAGATTTCCATTTCTCATACTTCCAGGGTCTTTATTATTTTAATTTTTATAATAATGAAATCTTTTTTTTTAATTTCCAAATAGACAAAAGCTTTTAAATATATATATTTTTTCTCCACATTTATACATTTATTTTTGTCTCTCTTCTATGTTAACTTTAAGCTTTTCCTTCTATTTTTATTTAATTAAATTTTATTTATTTATTTATTTATTTATTTATTTATTTATTTATTTATTTATTTATCAAAATAAATTATCAAGTCTTTTTCAGGTCACTTGTGCAATTGATTGTCTCTGGATTTTTCTACCGCTTGCATTCACTTGTGTGCCTTTGCTTAATTAAATTCCAGTTAATTTTTATGTTTAAATGTAGCTAGGAAAAGGACTTTATTTAGCTAGTACATTTTTTTGTAACATTTGTGCTGTCTTGACAAAATTACAGGGTCATTTTTCTACCTAATGATTCCAGTCTAGTCCGTGATCGGCGATAATTATGTTCCTAGACAATTTAATTTAAAAGAAAAGAAAAGAAAAGAAAAGAAAAGAAAAGAAAAGAAAAGTACAAAAGAAAAGAAAAGAAAAGAAAAGAAAAGAAAAGAAAAGAAAAGAAAAGAAAAGAAAAGAAAAGAAAAGAAAAGAAAACTCATTTCTTTCCCAGAGAAATGTTTGTCCTGGATACTTTAAGTAGCTAAACTGAGTAATAATATCTTTGCTATATGGCAGTACATGTAGTTTTGGTTCTCCACCACTGGAATTCAACATTTTTTTTCATTTTATTTTAAATGAAATATTTAATGCTGGTGACAGATTTGAATAGAAATGATGCCCACAGATGAACTTCCAGTCTAATTAGCATTCACAAATACATTGCAATCAAAATGTAAATCTAATACAACCGTAAAAAGACAGCATTGTTACTGTACACAACAATGAACACTTGGACCATTAAATCTGATTTTCTTACACTGATTAAACTTAACCACAAGGGACTGTTGCAGTAGGACCTAACAGCGCAATCTCTTCAGCAGTCATGATTTAGATATTCATCTAGAATAGCAAGTGCTCTTCCTCCATATATATATTCCTATCTACAGACTTATTTGCTACATACAAGAGTGATGGTCCTCCTCAGCAATTCAAATTCCTCCCTTTTCCGCTTATCAGGGATTTCCTGTGGCGGCAGACAGCTGCATGCTACTGATGTCCTATTGTGGATGTGTGTCCCGAATCACATGTGAAATATGTTAGTGTTTTCATACTTCTGTCATGCCATACGAATCCATTTCAGCGTCATTGAGAGTAGCATTCGCGTTTAAATACAGTACATGCCAAATGGAAAGCATTTGCACCCCATTCACTCACGCTGACTTTGATGTATTGCCTAATTTTATTATTAGAACGTTTTTTTTGCAGACTTCTATCATTAAATCACATTTACCACTCTAATTATAAGACCTCCAGGAGGCCCCACCCTCAGCCGAGAGGCCCTGATCCCACTCATCTGCCTCCCTCCATCACCCTGAGTGAAATTTAGCTGACTGCACCTGAGACCACTGGAGTCTGTTATCAATTACCACCCCTTCATCTCCAACACCACCACCCCCATTTCCATGTGTGTCCTGGCCCAACATCATACTCTCTTGATAATCACCTCTCAACCCCCACCCCCTAACCCACCCAACCACCCCAAACATCCCACACACCACCACCACCACCATGTTCTGCATTTAATCACTTCCCTCTGGTTCTGTGGCACTGTTTACTTCCTGTGGTGATCAGACTCATCTTGTGCACACATTCCAAGCCCTCTGGCTCTGATACTTTGTAAAAGTGGTCCTGTACCTAATACCACCTGGATCCCTTTAGATCTGACCTTATTAGGGGCTTGTTTTTAGTGACCTCCTTTGCACTCTACTCATAAAATGGAAGCAACTTGGACACTTTAAAAGTTTCAGGTCACTTTACATTTGGAATGGAAGGCAATGCCACTATATGTATATCTGTGTTAGTTTAGTGCTCCAAATATCCCTATACATTGGAACCTTGGCATATGAATTTAATTGAGGTGAGTTCATGAGGACAAAATTTGTATTGCGATACGAATTTTCCCATAAGAAATAATGCAAATGAAAAAATCATCCATTCCAGCCACCCAAAAATATTACCAATATTACCAGTTTCCAACACTATAATCACAATTTTGCTTATAAAATCAAGCTGTTCTAAAAATAGAACAGAACACACAAAATGGAACATGCTACCAATCTGTCAACAAAAAACGCTCAAAAAATCAGCTAGCTTTTGAATGCATGATGAAGACAACGTTGGTATTGCGCGTTGACTTTTTCGAAACTTTCGCTGACTGAAAAAATTTTGCAAAATTTGTAAACTCACTTCGGCTGGCTTCACTTGGCTTTCCACTGACACAAACAAGTTTTGAATGGCTCCTGGACGTATGCACAACTTAGCCGCCATTCAGTTCGGTTCGTTCTTATGCTGGAAATGCTTTGTATGCCGATGCAAATTTCTTGCAAAATTTCAATTCTTAAGGCAAAAATTCGTAAGAGAGGGCATTCGTATGCCGCGGTTCCATTGTATCTATCTGTATGACACAAAGTGGGCGTGGTCTAAACTGGAAGAGGTTTTTATATTTACTTTCTTTCTCTGAGAAACATTGGAAAAGCCTGTTGGAATAATCTGAGCTAGAAATGCTATCAGTGTTAGCACTATGTGTGAATTCTAGCATTGACAGTTCCTTAACCTCAGCTACTGTTACAGACTGGGACATTTCCTTGCCAGAAGACTAGGGGGCGCTGGCAGGTGTATCGCTGTTCATTGTGAATGTCATGTGAATATGTCTTGCATGTCTTCACCTGTGCTTAATTCTGTTTAATCAGGTTTGCTATTTATGCCCTTGTGTCAACTCTTTGCCGAGTCATTGTTCACAACACAATGTCTGCTGTTGCGTACTGTCACTTTTGGTTTTCTGTTCCACGTTATGTTTATTTAGGATTGCGCTTTTGTTCCCATGACATGTCTGTGTTTCCAGTTATTTGCGTGTTTTTTTTATGTTTTCGTTAATAAACGAAGAATTGTTTTCGTCCTGTGTATGGGTCTGGTTGACTATGTTCTCTGAACCCGTGACAGCTACAATCATAGAAATGTTTTTATCCTATTCTTGCACTTATTATTTTTGTTCGTACCTGACTGTGATATCTTCTAACAAATTTTTGTCATTTTCTTTTTCTTAAAGTATAAATAAACTAGTTTAATATAAATCACTGTAACCTTGACCAGACAGTTACTAAGGAGCAATGAGTGAATGCTGTAGGTCTATTTAAATAAATGCTTGTGGTGATTTTTTGCTACATGTCACTGGATCTCAGTCCTGATGCACATCTCTAGTGTCACAGAGATTCCGTGTGAGTATTCCTGTGCTCTTCAGATAGACAGTTAAACACTTTATTACACAATGTTACATTACAGATTACACAACAAAGTGTATTTGCATGCAGAATGATAATGTGATCATTCTTTGAGTTTTATAGTTGCCAGGTTATTCATGTGGCCATTTAAAAATACTATAGTACAGTATCTTATATCAAAGTGTGAGCACGTGTGAGATATCCTTTGGTAAACTCTACTGGTTCAGTGGTTTGACTAATCTTATGTTTCTCACGTCATACTTCTTAAATGTGGCAATATATCCTGGAAATCAGTGTGCGTTATTAAATAAACAAAAACATCTTCTATTAAAAATTCAGACGTTTTATCTCACAGACTATGTTTATTTCCCTTACCTTCTTTTATCCCTGTTCTTTTTTTTCAGCAGTACAGGTTATGAGGTTTAGGAGGAAGCCGGCAGCTGGTGCAGGACATGTCTGGGTGAACAACATGACCCCAGCTGCTATCCAGATGCGGGTCAGTGAAGGGGTCTCAGGGCTCAGTCTGCATGAGTTACAGCCCGCTATAAAGAAAGAGTGAAACGGAAGAACTGAACCCTAGAATGGACAGCAGGGTCTGGTGTGGAGGTGCGGGTTGAAATTCCACCTCTTGTTTTTCTTTTTTTTAATAAAACACCCTTTGTGGCGAAAGCGTAGAGATCTAAGAACAGGGGACATATGCGACATCTTTATATTATATCATGCTAAACACTTTTTGCTTTTGATATATATACATATGTGATAGATAGATAGATAGATAGATAGATAGATAGATAGATAGATAGATAGATAGATAGAAAACTGGAATCCAGGCACGCTCTGACAATTCTATGTGATGGCACGAAGCCGTTCCTCTGCTGCTGTTATTCTTTTGTTAATGAGACGATGGCGTTCAAATAGTCCCACAGCGTTGGCTTGACCAGTCCAATAGAAATAAAAGCTCTCTTAATGGCCGACTGTATCATTTAACCTCTTGAACCTGACCCAGCCCCTTCTATTCTTTCAGCACGAGCCATAAAAGCCAATGAGGCGAAGGAATATGTTTACCATATGGCCTTTGGTTGTTAAACAGAAAAAAGGAAGGTGGTTTGAAAGGGCAGAGAAAAGTAGTAACTCTTAAATTCCCCTGATACGGAGAAGGTGCAAGTGGCAATATTGTGAACAATATCCAGACTTTGGGGTGAAGAGGTTGCAACTTGTATGCATTCAGTTGATGTGCAGTGTAAATGCGATTTTTTACACATCCATAAAATCGATCTCTTTGCTTATTAATAAAGAGCTGGAAAGGGTGATGAGAATATTGTCTCTCTTTTACTAATGCTACTGTATGAATTGTTTATACACAACTATGAGAACTGTTGTATTTCAAATGTAGTATAACAATTATAAATTAAAATTGAAATCATTTTAACCAGGGTTAAATGGGCTTTATAAGGAAGCCATCTTTTATGCTAATAGAATCATTTATCAAATTGCAAATTTAAGCTGACAATCAGTTTTAGTCAGATTTATCCTCAGAATTATAACAAAAACATCTTCTGATTGCTGTCTGGCAAAGATAAACAATAGAGTAAAGCCCAATAATAAACTTTCAGCATTTAGCAAAAGCCTGTTAGACAAACTGTAACATCTGTATGAATTTTAAAACTTTGAATTTCAATTAAAAAGCTAATTCGTTCAAAACACCAAGTCCCAAGTCACAAATCTGTTCATGTGAAATAATACTTATTTTTCATTCATTGTCTACCGCTTATCCGATCTATACTCAGGTCACGGGGAGCCTGTGCCTATCTCAGGCGTAATTGGGCATCAAGGCAGGATACACCATGGATGGAGTGCCAATCCATCACAGGGCACACACACACTCTCAGTCACTCATGCAATCACACACTACGGACAATTTAGAGATGCCAATCAACCTACAATGCATGTCTTTGGACTGGGGAAGGAAACCGAGCACCCGGAGGAAACCCCCGAGGCACAGGGAGAACTCCACACACACGGCGGAAGTGGGAGTTGAACCCCCAACCCTGGAGGTGTGAGGCAAACATGCTAACCACTAAGCCACCGTGCCCCCCCATAATACTTATTATAATAATTATAATTATAAATTATAATAATAAAAACTATATATTGACCACAATTTTAAATCACTTGTTGGTGGATTGTAAAGGTGTTGGATGTAGTGCACTCTGTGTACTTTAGAAAATATCTAAGCTGGTGTTGATGGATTTGCTCTCATCTCATCAGGTCTCAGAAAATATCATGAAATCTGTTTCCATTTGGAGCTGGATGAAAAAAAAGTTTTCGGCTGATCTTGCAGATGCTTTGAGCAACTGGGAAAGCTTTCTCAAGATTTAGTAAGGACAACATGAAAAGTTTCATCATATAAGATTTGTAGCTTTAAACTGGGGCTTGTTCGGCTTCATGTATCCCTAGGAACTGCTTTATTTATTTATATGTTTGTTTGTTTTTTTGTTTATCACATTGTAGAGAATTCCTTTTTATCATAAATCATTTTATAGTTGTATCATGGAACTATGAATTGAAACTGCAGGGCTTTTACTCTACCTGTGTCTACCCCTACTGTCTACATGAAGGTTATTTTAGTTTAGATGACTTTTAACATTATTACACATCTATACAAATAAAACCTTGGCCAAATTCTTTCAACAGAATGTGGGTCAGTTTCTCTATGGTGCAATAAAATATTCCGTAGGGAAGGTCCTTTTACATTTAGTCCTCTAATTATGGAAAACAAGTGAACCTGAGGTCATCAGAGTGTTTATATATGTAATGTCTCTTAGCATGTTTTTCTAAGTTTAACCAATGCCACCGCTGTATTTGTAGATGTCTCTTGAGTTTCTTGATAGCCTTCTGTGCTATGTGTTATCCTTCTATTGGTGGCTTTTATCATAGATTTTTAAAGCAAAATTTATGACACTACCAAAACTGTAACGGGGCTCCGCCAGAGGCGGAAGTGTCCGGATCCATATGCCGAGCCGGCGGTAGGGAAAACACAGTATCGTAAATCGGGGACAGACAATAGTTCGGCAACAGGTAATCCAAAATCCAAGCGATAAAGTCCAACAAGGGTAATCCAAAGAGAGAGAAACGAACACAGTCCAAAGTCCAAAAACCAAACAATCCAACATCAAAGAACAAGCAAAAGAGAATCCAATAAACAATCCACGTCAAGGCCAGAAATCCGTCAGGGTAAACGCTCGGTATAGTCACAAGGAACATTACTTCGCGTCATGCAGGTGGTGCGCACCGTATTTAAATCCCCAGGTAATCCGGAAGTAAACTCAAAATACGGGCGAGGGCTCCCTCTCGCGGTCACCTCTAGTGCGAGTCGTGACAGAGCCCCCCCCTCTAGGAACAACTCCCGAGGTTCTACGCCGAGGGCGCCCCCTCGGGCGCGGAGCAGGCCTCCCCGGATGAGTGCGGTGGAAGTCCTCAATCAGCGACGGGTCGAGGATGTCCCCGGAGTCCACCCACGAGCGCTCCTCGGGGCCGTACCCCTCCCAGTCCACCAGATACTGCAGACGGGACCAGACTCGCCTGGAGTTCAGGAGGGTCCGCACCTGGTACGCCGGAGACCCCTCAATGTCCAGCGGCGGTGGCGGCGCCGCACCGGTCCCCGCCTCCCCGGCCGCAGGGTGTGCAGGCTTGAGCAGAGACACGTGGAAGGTCGGGCATATACGATAGGATGCTGGGAGCCGGAGACGGTAAGCCACTGGGTTGACCCGGCGAATGATTTCAAACGGGCCGACGAACTTGGGGCTAAGCTTCCTGCAGGGCAGACGAAGACGGAGATTGCGGGTCGACAGCCAGACTTTCTGTCCCACCTGGTAGGACGGGTGCGGTCGGCGACGACGATCCGCCTGAATCCTCTGCCTCCTCACAGCCCTCTGTAGACGAACATGAGCGCGCTCCCACACCTCTTGGCTCAGACGATACCACTCCTCCACAGCAGGGACGTCGGAAGGCTCCCCGGACCAAGGGAACAAAGGTGGTTGGTAGCCCAAGACGCACTGAAATGGCGTCAGTCCTGTGGAGGAGTGAATAAGGGAGTTCTGAGCGTACTCCGCCCACGGCAGGAATTCACTCCACCGATGCTGTTCCCTGCTACAGTAGGACCTGAGGAAGCGTCCAATCTCTTGGTTGAGTCGCTCCGCCTGCCCGTTAGATTGGGGGTGATAACCGGAGCTTAGGCTCACCCCGATGCCCAGACGGCCACACAGCGCCCCCCACACCCGGGAGGTGAACTGCGGGCCCCGATCCGACACAATATCCTCGGGTAGGCCGAAGTTGCGGAACACATGCTGGAACATGGCGTCGGCCGTCTGCATGGCCGTGGGCAGTCCCTCTAGTGGAATCAGCCGGCACCCTTTGGAAAACCGGTCCACCACGACCATAACGGCAGTAAATCCCCCCGAATCCGGCAGGTCGGTTAAAAAGTCCACCGACAGGTGCGACCATGGGCGCCGGGGAATCGGAAGGGGCTCCAGCAGTCCCTCCGGGAGATGGCGACTGGTCCGCGACTGCGCACACGTCGGGCAAGCAAGCACGTACTCCTCTACATCCGAGCCCAGAGAGGGCCACCAGAACCGGCGACATGTGAGCTGCGTCGAACGGCGAATACCTGGATGTCCAGAACTGGGGGCCTCGTGCACCCACTGCATCACTTGTTGCCGGAACAGTTGGGGCACGAAGGTCCTATCCGGCGGACAGCTGGCGGGTGGCGGCTCGTCGGCGTGAGCTCGCCGAATTTCCTCCATGAGGTCCCAACGGACCGGTGCCAGAAGAGCGGTGGCCGGCAGGATGGGCTCCGGTTTGCTGGGATCACCGGCCGACTCGAACTGTCTGGAGAGAGCATCTGCCTTGCCGTTCTTGGACCCAGGGCGGTACGTCACCGTAAACACAAACCGGGTGAAGAAAAGTGCCCACCGAGCCTGTCGAGGGTTCAGCCGCTTGGCTCCTCGGAGGTACTCCAGGTTACGGTGGTCAGTGAGTACTTGAAATGGATGACGTGCCCCCTCCAGCCAGTGGCGCCACTCCTCTAGTGCCGCCTTGATGGCCAGTAGCTCTCGGTTACCGACATCATAGTTTCTTTCCGCGGCCGTCAATTTCCTTGAGTGGAAAGCACAAGGATGGAGTTTCTCGGGCTCCCCATGCCGTTGGGAGAGCACCGCCCCTATGCCACTGCAGGAGGCGTCAACCTCCACCACGAACGGCAGCTTCGGGTCAGGGTGTCTTAGGATGGGTGCTGTGATGAATCGATCCTTCAACTGAAGGAAGGCTGTACGGGCCTGGTCCGTCCAGGACAGTTTTTTGGGCTTCCCCCTGAGTAATGACGTCAGGGGCCCGGCTACTGAGCTGTAGTTCCGTATGAACCGCCGGTAAAAGTTGGCGAAGCCCAGGAAACGCTGCAGCTCCCGCACCGTAGAAGGTTCGGGCCACCCCGTAACTGCCTGGACCTTGACTGCATCCATCTCCACTCCCTGATGCGAAATCACGTATCCTAGGAACGTTACCTGGGAACAGTGAAATTCGCACTTCTCCAACTTGACATAGAGGTGGTGCTGTTGCAATCTGGCGAGTACCTCCCTAACCTGGATCACATGCTCCTCCATGGAGGCCGAGTACACCAGGATGTCGTCGATGTAGGCGATGACACTTCTTCCCAGCAGGTCCCGGAAAACCTTATTGATAAGGGCCTGAAACACTGCTGGGGCGTTGGTGAGGCCGAAAGGCATCACGCAGTACTCATAATGTCCATGAGTCGTGTGAAATGCAGTCTTCCACTCGTCCCCCTCTCGGATGCGCACCAAGTTGTACGCACTACGGAGGTCCAGTTTGGTGAACACCCGCGCTCCCCGCAGCTGCTCCAGAGCTGCGGGCACCAATGGCAGCGGGTAGGGGTACCGAATGGTGACAGCGTTCAGCCCCCTGTAGTCGATGCACGGCCGAAGGCCTCCATCCTTTTTCCCCACAAAAAAGAACCCTGCGGCTGCTGGGGACGTGGATGGCCGAATGTGGCCTGCTGCCAGTGACGACTCGATATACTCCTCCATGGCCTTGGACTCCGGAAGAGAGAGGGGGTAAATCCGCCCCTTGGGGGGGGAGGCGTTAGGTAGCAGGTCAATGGCACAATCCCAGACCTGATGATGAGGTAGACGAGCCACCCTCTCCTCACTGAACACCATGTGGAAGTCCATGTATTGGCTGGGAAGGTGACCGCCAGCCGCCTCGAGGGGCCTCTGCACCTGAGAAGTCCTGCACGGTCTCACTACGGGGTCCCGTAGGCATCCCCTCTGACACGTGATGGACCAGCGCACCAGCTCCCCCGACCGCCAGGAAATGTGTGGATCATGGCGCCTCAACCACGGGAACCCTAGAATCACGGGGTTGGCTGGTGACGAAGTGACATAAAACGCCAACCGTTCATAGTGAAATAGTCCGACCTGAAAGTCCAGTAACTCCGTTTGGTGTTTCAAATAGCCCTCTCCAATGGGCTGACTGTCGATGGCCGTAATCCTCAAAGCTGGTACGCAGGGGAAGATGGGGATCCCAAGTTCCTCCACCAGGCCCCGGTCTACGAGGTTCACGGCCGCTCCAGAGTCAATTAAGGCTGAAACGGGGAAGCAGCGGTCAGACATATGTAACGAAGCTGGCACTGTCAAGTTCAGAAATGAAGAAATGTCACCCACCGGAGTCGCTGGGAACCTTTCAGGGCACCGAGGACTCAAATGTCCAGATGCCCCGCAGCGGTAGCACAACCTCATCTGACCTCGAGACCGGTGTCCCTGAACTGCCAGCCCAGATCTCCCCAGCTGCATGGGTTCAGGCTCCTCCTCACGATGTGAAGAGTAATCCATACGCCTCTGGGGGTGAGCTGAAGCATGAGCCCCTGCTCGGTGTTGGCGCCGCAGATTGTCCAGGCGAATAGCCGTGGCTACAAACTGCGACAGGGTGGTGGCCTCCTCATGACATGCAAGCTCGGACTGGAGGGCGGGGTGCAACCCGGCACGAAAGACGGCCCACAGAGCCGCGTCGTTCCAGCCTGACTGGGCAGCTAACGTGCGGAACCGGATGGCGTAGTCCGCTGCTGCCTCGGAGCCCTGGCGTAGCTCCATCAAGCGGACAGAAATGTCCTTGCCGCCCGCTGGGTATTCAAACACCTCCTTAATCATCCCAGAAAAATAGTCATAGGAGGCTTTGATCTGCGGGTCGGCGTCCCACACTGCCGATGCCCACTCTAAGGCCCTGTCAGTCAAAAGTGACATGAGAAACGCGCACTTAGTCCCCTCCTCACGGTACATTCCCGGCTGGTGCGAGAAAAACACCTCGCACTGCCGCAAAAACCCGCGACAGCGATCAGCTGATCCATTGAATTTTTCTGGCAGCGCCAGCCGGGGTGACTCACCGTGCGTAGGCGGCGGATCGCAAAGGAGAAGCGATCGCCACTCGGCTCAGCTGAGCCTGCATATCCGCCAGCTGATCTTGATAGGAGCGAATAATCGCTCCTTGCCGCACGATGATTTCGCGCAGCTCCGCTGAATCCGTGAGAGGCGAAGTAATCTGTAACGGGGCTCCGCCAGAGGCGGAAGTGTCCGGATCCATATGCCGAGCCGGCGGTAGGGAAAACACAGTATCGTAAATCGGGGACAGGCAATAGTTCGGCAACAGGTAATCCAAAATCCAAGCGATAAAGTCCAACAAGGGTAATCCAAAGAGAGAGAAACGAACACAGTCCAAAGTCCAAAAACCAAACAATCCAACATCAAAGAACAAGCAAAAGAGAATCCAATAAACAATCCACGTCAAGGCCAGAAATCCGTCAGGGTAAACGCTCGGTATAGTCACAAGGAACATTACTTCGCGTCATGCAGGTGGTGCGCACCGTATTTAAATCCCCAGGTAATCCGGAAGTAAACTCAAAATACGGGCGAGGGCTCCCTCTCGCGGTCACCTCTAGTGCGAGTCGTGACAAAAACTTTGTAAACTGTTTGTTCATAACCAAAGAATTTCTTTATGTGATGAGTGATTTTTACTTACAACAGCTAAGTCTTGCCAATAATCAAAGATCGTATGCTAGCCATCTCTGCAACAATATGCTATTGAGATTGCTTTGAAATTACTTAGTAAACATTATATCAGGGGTAAGAAAAATTGACAGTAATTTCATCTGCTTAATAGCTGAGGTGTCACTAGCTAGCTAATTTAAAATAGCTTGAATTTCTTGACCTTTTCGCCTTCCACATAAAATCTTCGCCAGCAGGTTGACTTGACTAGCACATGGTGTAAAAGAGCTTTGTGAACAAACTGCAGTATTTTCTCTGTAGCATTGATCATGCTTCCTGGCACATAGACTGATGGTGATTGTCTCTCTTTCTTTTTTCCAAGACCTCAGCCAGAGCCCAGATAATTAGGTTTACTAATAATACTTTCATTAACCTCCAGCTTCAGCCTCTCTTGTTCCTTTCCTCATTTCTGACTCCAAATGAATTCACTCTGTCATTTTTCTTTGCACAATACGTAGCTGTGTTGCTCAAATAAAAATGATTGTATAATTATTCGTGTAAATAGAGCTCGAATAGGATGAATAAATCAACCTCCCTTGCTGTGTGTTGCAAGGGCATTTAGCTTTTGTTTGATGATGTAAAATAATAATAATTAAAAAAAAAAATCTATTCAATAAAACACAACTGGAGAATTTATTAGAGCAGAGTTTCCAGGAGGTGAAAAATTAATTATTAATCATTTAAATAATTAAAAGGGAATGATTTATTGACCCGGTGTATTTCAATAAAATGGAATGAATGAAGTCGTAAAATGTTTTATTTATTTTATTTTTTAATAAATATTTAATACATAAAAAATAGATATAAAATAACTGATTTTATTTATTTAAACTCATTTTTATATTTCTAACTCTATAAAATATATGAAGTATACTGTATACACTGGTTGTATGCTACCTTGGTTATACAGCCACTCTTTTTCACATAAATATAACTCTTTTGTAGAAATATTAATTTTCTGACTTATTAGTGTGTAAAATCAAACACAAAACAATTTAATAACAAGGTCAATGGACTACAAATGAGTGACAAATTAAAGGGAAAATGTGACTTTCTGTGTGTGTGTGTGTGTGTGTGTGTGTGTGTGTGTGTGTGTGTGTGTTTGCTGCCATAGTTTGTTTCCACATTTTTTACAAATCTTTTAAAAGTAGAATTCTTGAATTTCTATTCTGATGGGCATGGTCTCTTCCACGATGACTCCGCCCCTGTGCACAGCTCTCTCTCTCTCTCTCTCTCTCTCTCTCTCTCTCTCTCTCTGACACCATCATCAAACCACCAACAGAACATCTTTTAGAAGAACGTTGTTCATCATGTTCAAAGCTGTTGTTGTTATTCAACGTCTTACTAATACACTTTATATTGTTTTTTTCATTTGTCACCATTTCTATAATAAAAAAAAAAAACATATACAAGTTCAGCAAAGCAATAGTTGTTGCATATTTTGTTGTTAACTACAGTATTAAATAAAAGAAAAAAAATCCTTCCTGCTTTAATCTTTATGGCCCCACACCAGTACTGAGAGCTTTTTTTTTTTTTTTTTTTTTTTACATGCATTAGGATCTCCAAGCGAGCTGGTGAAATGAATGAGTTTCATTTAGTGCTGGACTGCACCGAGACAGAGTGTTTGCTCCGTGCGGACAGCATGATGGACGGCATGCGGATCACAGGGCAGATCTGTGAGCATTATGGCCTTACGCCTGCTCTTGACCTTGATGTCCTGCTGGTTTGCTGGGCCTGGTTCCCGTGTAGCTAAAAGACTTTTTTGTCCACGTGAAGAATGTAGAGGCTGTAGCAGGCAAAGGACCTGGATAGGAAGAGAGAATCAAAACAGCAGGTCCACTGTGAGTCTGGGGAAGATGCACTTAGAGGATCTGTTTTTGAGCTACAGTGTACAGGTGACCCCAGGTGAGACGTGAAGTCAAGAGTGAAATTTAACAGTGTTCCTCTACATTTACATTTCTAGCACTTGGCAGATACGCTTCTCCAGAGTAACTTACATTTTTATTTCTTTTTTTTATACAGCTGAGCAATTGAGGGTTTTGCTCAGGGGTCCAGCAGTTGCAGCTTGGTGGACCTGGGATTTGAACTCACAACCTTCTGATCAGTAGCCCAACACCTTAATCACTAAGCTACCAAACCCCTACAGCCGCTAAAATTTGAAATTGATATTTATTCCTAATGAGCAAGCCAGAGGCGACTGTGGTGAGGAAGAATTTCCTGAAACAATATGAGGAAGAAACCTTGAGAGGAACCAGACTCAAAATGGAACCTCATCTTCATCTTGGTGACACCAGAGAGTGTGATTATAATTCATTTTGCTTCTATTATTATGTAGTATATGATCAAAAGAGTCAGTTGTGTAACCAGGAAATTAATTTTAGTTATAACATGAAGTCTATGTTCTTGAGACTTCAGTGCAAAACTGATGGTGGTACTCACAGTCCAAAGCCATCTTCATGGCGTTAAGTGGTACCATCTACATATCTCATGGATCTCCAGGCTGTCCATGTGGTCCATTCTCAGTAGGAGCAAGCATCCTACATGTGATGAGAATGTCAAGCAGAAATAGGGCATCATGATGGATCAGATCACTGTTATCTCTACTACTGAGCCTCTATATATTTTCTAAGACCACTCCCACTTTCTGAAGCAACTCCTCCTACACTCATCACTACAAGTTGAACAAAATAGAAATAAAATGCTTGCATTGTTGCAGACTGAATTCCATCATGACCAGCTATGTGTGAAACTGTGTTTTCAGAGGTTGCACATCACTATCCGATCCCACTCAACTAGTTTAGAGTCCGATCAGCAGCAGATGTAACATCAAAGATGATGATTCAGGTTCTTTCCTGGACACTACTGAGGGCAGAACTGGATGTGATTATGGATAAAACTTAAATACGTCTGTAATAATCAAAAGAACAATTTCATCTGATCTGCTCACTTATGTACCCGAGTGCTTTTTCAGAATTGCTTCAAACATTTTTGCACTGATTTTTATTTCTTACTTTGGTTGAGAGCAGTTTGGCTTAAGAAAAGCAGTGAAGCAGAATGAATATTTCATTCATAGCCCTGATCTTAACTGACCATATGTTCTTTGCTGTACCAATAAAACTATGGAAAAAGATTATTATTGGAGTAGTGAACTATTATTTTGACCAACAGGTCAACAAGTAAAAATTAGTAGTCATAGAAGCCCTACTATTAATGGATTACAATTAAAAATACTTAAGTTTATAAAAATTGTTGTTAGATTGCTGTGGTATAATAGGAATAAAACACTTCATGCTGTGTGTGTGTTTGTGTGTGTGTGTGTGTGTGTGTGTGTGTGTGTGTGCGTGTGTTACATACTGTGCATATCATGTACATAAAAATCATTGCATATGTCGTGTGTGTGTGTGTGTGTGTGTGTGTGTGTGTGTGTGCGTGTTACATACTGTGCATATCATGTACATAAACGATCATTGCATATGTCATGTGTGTGTGTGTGTGTGTGTGTGTGGGTGTGTTACATACTGTGCATATCATGTACATAAACGATCATTGCATATGTCATGTGTGTGTGTGTGTGTGTGTGTGTGTGTGTGTGTGTGTGTGTGCGTGTTACATACTGTGCATATCATGTACATAAACGATCATTGCATATGTCGTGTGTGTGTGTGTGTGTGTGTGTGTTAGATACAGTGCATATCATGTACATAAACAATCATTGCATATGCTGTGTGTGTGTGTGTGTGTGTGTGTGTGTTAGATACAGTGCATATCATGTACATAAACAATCATTGCATATGCTGTGTGTGTGTGTGTGTGTGTGTGTGTTAGATACAGTGCATATCATGTACATAAACAATCATTGCATATGCTGTGTGTGTGTGTGTGTGTGTGTGTGTGTTAGATACAGTGCATATCATGTACATAAACGATCATTGCATATGTCGTGTGTGTGTGTGTGTGTGTGTGTGTTACATACTGTGCATATCATGTACATAAAAATCATTGCATATGTCGTGTGTGTGTGTGTGTGTGTGTGTGTGTGTGTGTGTGTGTGTGTGTGTGGTGCGTGTTACATACTGTGCATATCATGTACATAAACGATCATTGCATATGTCATGTGTGTGTGTGTGTGTGTGTGTGTGTGTGTGTGTGTGGGTGTGTTACATACAGTGCATATCATGTACATAAACGATCATTGCATATGTCATGTGTGTGTGTGTGTGTGTGTGTTACATACAGTGCATGTCATGTACATTAACAATCATTGCATATGTCGTGTGTGTGTGTGTGTGTGTGTGTGTGTGTGTGTGTGTGTGTGTGTGTGTGTGTTACATACAGACCATATCATGTACATAAACAATCAATGCATATGTCGTGTGTCTGTGTGTGTGTGTGTGTGTGTGTGTGTGTGTGTTACATACAGTGCATGTCATGTACATTAATAATCATTGCATGTCATTTGTGTGTGTGTGTGTGTGTGTCTGTGTTACATACAGACCATATCATGTACATAAACAATCATTGCATATGCTGTGTGTGTGTGTGTGTGTGTGTGTGTGTGTGTGTGTGTTACATATTGTGCATGTCATGTACATTAACAATCATTGCATATGTCGTGTGTGTGTGTGTGCGTGTGTCTGTGTGTTACATACTGTGCATGTCATGTACATTAACGATCATTGCATATGTCGTGTGTGTGTCTGTGTTACATACTGTGCATGTCATGTACATAAACAATCACTGCATATGCTGTGTGTGTGTGTGTGTGTGTGTGTGTGTGTGTGTGTGTGTTACATATTGTGCATGTCATGTACATTAACAATCATTGCATGTCATTTGTGTGTGTGTGTCTGTGTGTTACATACTGTGCATGTCATGAACATTAACAAACACTGAAAATGTGGTGTGTGTGTGTGTGTGTGTGTGTGTGTGTGTGTGTGTGTGTGTGTGTGTATGTGTGTGTGTGCGTTACATACGGACCATATCATGTACATAAACAATCATTGCATATGCTGTGTGTGTGTGTGTGTGTGTGTGTTAGATACAGTGCATATCATGTACAAAAACAATCATTGCATATGTCGTGTGTGTGTGTGTGTGTGTGTGTGTGTGTTACATACTGTGCATACCATGTACATAAACGATCATTGCATATGTCGTGTGTGTGTGTGTGTGTGTGTGTTACATACTGTGCATATCATGTACATAAAAATCATTGCATATGTCATGTGTGTGTGTGTGTGTGTGTGTGTGTGTGTGTGTGTGTGTGTGTGTGGGTGTGTTACATACAGTGCATATCATGTACATAAACGATCATTGCATATGTCATGTGTGTGTGTGTGTGTGTGTGTTACATACAGTGCATGTCATGTACATTAACAATCATTGCATATGTCGTGTGTGTGTGTGTGTGTGTGTGTGTGTGTGTGTGTGTGTGTGTGTGTGTTACATACAGACCATATCATGTACATAAACAATCAATGCATATGTCGTGTGTCTGTGTGTGTGTGTGTGTGTGTGTGTGTGTGTGTTACATACAGTGCATGTCATGTACATTAATAATCATTGCATGTCATTTGTGTGTGTGTGTGTGTGTGTGTGTGTGTGTGTGTCTGTGTTACATACTGTGCATGTCATGTACATTAACGATCATTGCATATGTTGTGTGTGTGTGTGTTACATACTGTGCATGTCATGTACATAAACAATCACTGCATATGCTGTGTGTGTGTGTGTGTGTGTGTGTGTGTGTGTGTTACATATTGTGCATGTCATGTACATTAACAATCATTGCATGTCATTTGTGTGTGTGTGTCTGTGTGTTACATACTGTGCATGTCATGAACATTAACAAACACTGAAAATGTGGTGTGTGTGTGTGTGTGTGTGTGTGTGCGTTACATACGGACCATATCATGTACATAAACAATCATTGCATATGCTGTGTGTGTGTGTGTGTGTGTGTGTGTGTTAGATACAGTGCATATCATGTACAAAAACAATCATTGCATATGCCGTGTTTGTGTGTGTGTGTGTGTGTGTGTGTGTGTGTGTTACATACTGTGCATATCATGTACAAAAACAATCATTGCATATGCCGTGTTTGTTTGTGTGTGTGTGTGTGTGTGTGTGTGTGTGTGTGTGTGTGTGTGTGTGTGTTACATACTGTGCATATCATGTACATAAAAATCATTGCATATGACGTGTGTGTGTGTGTGTGTGTGTGTGTGTGTGTTAGATACAGTGCATATCATGTACAAAAACAATCATTGCATATGTCTTGTTTGTGTGTGTGTGTGTGTGTGTGTGTGTTACATACAGTGCATATCATGTAAATTAACAATTATTGCATATGCTGTGTGTGTGTGTGTGTGTTTGTTAAATACAGTGCATGTCATGTACATAAACAATCATTTCATATGCCATGTTTGTGTGTGTGTGTGTATGTGTGTGTGTATGTGTGTGTGTGTGTGTGTGTGTGTGTTTGTTAAATACAGTGCATGTCATGTACATAAACAATCATTTCATATGCCATGTTTGTGTGTGTGTGTATGTGTGTGTGTGTGTGTATGTGTGTGTGTATGTGTGTGTGTGTGTGTGTGTGTTTGTTAAATACAGTGCATGTCATGTACATTAACAATCATTTCATATGCCATGTTTGTGTGTGTGTGTGTATGTGTGTGTGTGTTAGATACAGTGCATATCATGTACAAAAACAATCATTGCATATGCTGTGTGTGAGAGTGTGTGTGTGTATGTGTGCGTGTGTGTGTGTGTGTGAGTGTGTGTTACATACAGACTATATCATGTACATAAAATCATTGCAAATGTCATGTGTGTGTGTGTGTGTGTGTGTGTGTGTGTGTGTGTGTGCTACATACTGTGCATATCATGTACATAAAAATCATTGCATATGTCGTGTGTGTGTGTGTGTGTGTGTGTGTGTGTGTGTGTGTGCTACATACTGTGCATATCATGTACATAAAAATCATTGCATATGTCGTGTGTGTGTGTGTGTGTGTGTGTGTGTGTTACATACTGTGCATATCATGTACATAAACAATCATTGTATACTGCCCCAAACATTTGAGTCCACTCTCTAATCTGCACCAGATGCTAACTTATCCCATTGTCCTTTCTTTCCTTTCATTCCTTCTCTACTCTCTTTCTTAATCGCCTTTTGGTAATTAAGAGTAAAATTATTAAAGACTACAAATTACTCCAACCCAATAATGAACCTACTGGATGATAGCAAGCAGATGGTGGTTGGTCTGGACAAAAAGACAGAGGCCCCCCTTTTTACTACCTCCAGCACCTCCACCACCACCTCACATGAAAAAGCACTCCATTTGCATTTCATGAGATTAAACTGCATGTGTTGTGAGGCTGTACACAGCCTGCGATGCTATGCTTGTCAGATAGCAGCTCAGGCTGACTGAAGGAGGCCTGATAGATTAAGGTGGACCTTCTGCATGCATCTTCGCCCATTGTGTTTCAGAAATGAAAGAGTATTGTGTCCCAATAGACTCGTAAGAATAGGGTTGGGAAGCCATAATGACATTGCGTGGTGAAATTAAAGGGGTGAGAGTAAAAACAGGGAGGGGTTACCAGGGGGTCTAATGTAATTATTCTCCAGTCACATCCTTGACCCTGAAGATGTGAACAATTACAGCTGTAGAAATGTGAGTGGAGTGATGGGAATGAACACAGGATGTGCTGGATGATGGAACTCAACAAGACCTTAAATAACCTCTCAAACAGCTGATGCTAGAGTAATAACATCAGTAACATCATGTGTTCAACATCTTGCACAGTGCAGTTTCACATGTGGAATTTAGTGGTACATTAATTGTGCTGTGCTTATCACTGAAAGCTGGTGTGATCAATCCCAAATCTGGCAACATTAATCTTACAGACTATTGAGCAGAACTCAAAACTAAGCTGCTGATTTTGGAGTTTAACTATAAAATAAGTACAAAATAATCACAAAGGAATAAGTTGATCTATCTATCTATCTATCTATCTATCTATCTATCTATCTATCTATCTATCTATCTATCTATCTATCTATCTATCTATCTATCTATCTATCTATCTATCTATCTATCTATCTATCTATCTATCTATCTATCTATCTATCTATCTGTATTGGCTTTCCATGACAGCTGTACTGAATGGAAGAGGCCTTTGGCTGAATGTGGGTTGTGATGACATCACACGAGACGTCTCGGCCCTAGTCTGCATTCGTTTTGACAAATTTAAATCTAATTAAAATTTTATTAGTCACATCCACAAAGCAAAAAAGACAAAAAGCAAAAAGCAGAGTTTGTATTCAATTGTATGATCACAAAGCTGCAAAATCCTGGAGAGAATGATATGTGTCTTCATTGGTAGATGTTTAAAAGAAGAATCCTGTGCTTGTGATTGTGCCAATTCAAGTAGTAAAGACCAAAAAAAAAAGCACAAAACGCGCTGTAAGTTGTATCCAAATGTTATATCATATCATATCATATCATATATATGCATATATTTATTTGTTTTTGTACTATATAGTTGCCAAAATGCTTGATTTTGCAGCTTTTTTCAACATATATATATTACTTGAATAACTTAAACATGTGACTGAGTTTTGATTACTAAAGTCACCAGTGATATATAAGTAAGTCCGTCCACAGTTCAACATCCTGTGTGGGCAGAATTATGACTGTAATAAAATCGAATCTGGTTTCTGTCACATTCTGATTGGCTTTTCTCATTGAGAAAAGTGTGGCTAGCTTTTTGTGCTATTCACAGACATCGTGTTCATTGAACTGCTCATTTAAAAGTGCAGTGACCTGCGATTCCCCTCCATATGATCACATTCTGCCGTTCACTGCAGGAGGAAATTACACTTGTCTGTGCAGACTGTTTTTCTTACCACCATGGTTTGTTAAACTCCAAGGTGCCAAGGTGAGATTAGAAAGTAGTCTCAAAAAGGCAACAAGAGGGAAGAAAACACATTTCCACATCCTTTTGTTAAAATCATTAAAGTTTACTGTAAATATAAAGATATATACTCGGATCAAAACCCAATTAATTTTGGCTGTTTTCCAGGATTCAGTCTGGCAGGTTTATCCAGACCATCAGAAATATTCCTAGGTTGGACTCACACTTGGAAGTCACTTGCTGACTATAAATCACGAAGACACTGCATGCACTAGTAGCTTGCTAGCTTGCTCAATGTACTCTATTTAGCAGATCCCAGATGGTCCCTTGGTCCTTTTCATCTTTATCCAATGACATTCATATATAAAGTCAAAAGCTATAATCAGGGAAAAATGTGTCGTTGACAAATTTTTTTATTCGTCACATACACAACCATACTGTTACGGGTGTCAGGTCCCAGGTTGGACCACTAGGGGGGGTTGCTAACAGGGATTGGTTTTGTTTATGTTTTTGTATGTCATGTGCCTGTGTTAGCCCCGCCTTGTTCCTAATGTGTCCTCATTGATGTTCACCTGTTCCTAATGTGTCCCTTAATTATGTTTGGTATATATAGTGGCCTTTTGCCAGGGTTTGGGGCTAGTCCTCGTCTTTATGTATGTGTCTATGTGTGGTGTCGGTCATGTGTTCATGTTTGTTCATTTTGAGTTCAATAAATGCCTGTCTTTTGTCTATCCTCGCACTGGGTCTGTTTTGCTCATGCCTTGGATACTGGAAACGTGACACATACACAGTACGATATGCAGCGAAATGCTTACATGACTGTTTGTGACCTTAAGAAGGCAAAAAGCCAGTGGGAAGAATAAATATAAAATCTACAATTTAGTTACAATGAAATAAAATAAAGTATAAGTAGATATAAGTAGATGTAAAAATATATTAAAATGTAAAAAGATAGAACTGTATAAATAAACTGTATAAGTATGGAATGTGGAATGTGCAATGTGCAGACAGCAGCAGAATGGGGTGGTCATGTAGTGTGAAATGAAATGATGAGCAACAGTGGTATTGTCCAACTTTAAAGTGTAGTAGTGCAACCAGAAATGTGCAACATATATGTTGTGTACTTTAGTCCTGTGCAATGTGAAAATGTTGCTGTAGATTGAGTGCAGGTCAGGGAGCTTTGTATGGATGATGCGCTCAGCTGATCGCACCACCCTCTGAATACCTCACCTGTCCTGCATGCTGCTGTTCCCGAACCAGGTTGCTATGTTTCCCGTCAGGATACTCTCTATGGTGCAGAAGTAAAAGTTCCTAAGCACCTTAGAGGGCAGTCTAAAATCTCTCAAGTGTCTGAAGTGGTAGAGAGGCTGTTGATGTGACAGGACCATGACAGGTCCTGCGTGAACACCGAGGTATCTGAAGCTGTCCACTCTCTCCACTGGGCTCTCGTTGATCACGGGGGTCTGGTAGTTCCTCTCCTGCTCTGTGCTGAAGTCCATTATCAGCTCCTTTGTCTTGCTGACATTAACGGAGGAGGTTGCTCCTCTGGCACCAGTTCTCCAGATTCCTAATCTCCTCCAGTTAGGCCATCTCATTGTTGTCAGAGATAAGTCTGACCACAACTGTGTCATCAGAAAACTTGATGACGGTGGTGTGACAGTGGTTGATGAGTTGGTAGTGGCCACACAGTCATACGTGTACAATGAGTACAGCAGGGGCTCAGAACACAACCCTGGGGGCTCCAGTGCTGAGGGTAAGGGAGGCTGAGACATGTCTGTCCATCCTTACTGCCTGTGGTCTGCATCCTTACTGCCTGTGAAAATTAAAGATCCACTGACACAGAGGTGGGCTGTCCCAGGTGCTCCAGCTTGGTGGTGAGTGTGGAGGGAATTATAGTGTTAAACGCTGAACTGTATTCAACAAAGATCATTTTAAATTCCCCTTTCTAGTGTCCAGGTGAGTGATGTATGAAGGAGGTGAGAAATGGCATCATCTGTTGAGCGGTTCAGGCGGTAAGCAAACTGCAGTGGATCTAGTGTGTCAGGTAGTGAAGAGATGATGAAGTCTCTGACCAGTCGCTCCAAGCACTTCATCACTACTGAGATCAGGGCTACAGGGCGGTAGTGTTGAAGGAAGCAGGATGGGTTCTCTTTGAGACAGGAACAATGATGGACTCTTTGAAGCAAGTGGGGATTACCGACTGGGTTAAGGAGAGGTTGAATATTTCTGTGAACACCTGTGCTAGCTGGTCAGTGCAGGCTCTGAGGGCTTCTGATTGGGAAATGTTCTGATGATCATTTTTTTCACAGTATCATCTGCTAGTTTCCTGATGAATCCCACAACCACTTCCATAAACACGTCGATGTCATTAGAGCTGTGCCGGAACATGTCCCAGTCTGCGTCATCTAGTGCGTCCTGTAGAGCGGCCACCGATTGGTCCGTCCAGTGCGCGACCTCCCTCTGAGCCGGAACTTGCTGCTTGAGCCTTTGTTTATATTTTGGCATGAGGAAGATGGCGGCATGGTCAGATTTCCCAAATGGGGGGCGAGATTGTGCCTTGTAGCCATCTTTGATTGTTGTGTGACATCATCCAGTCTAGTGTCCTTTCACCACTTATGGGGCAGGTGATGTGCTGATAAAAGTTCGGCGCTGCACGTTTGAGGTTGGCGCTGTTAAAGTCCCCCACCACAATAAGCTCAGAGTCCCGGATTGTGTGTGGTGCTGTGTGAGTGCCTCATGCAGCTTGCATAAGGCAGTGTCTGTGTCCACTTGTGGTGGAATGTAAACGGCGCTGATTATGACCGATGTAAACTCCAGAGGAAGGTAAAAAGGACGACATTTGATAGTCAATAGTTCCAGGTTGGGTGTACAGGAGCGTGTGAGAGGAACAATGCTCGCACTGTTACACCAGCTACCGTTCACCATTAAACACACGCTGCCTCCCCTTGACTCATGAGATGGTTCAGCCATGTCTCGGTGAAGCAGAGGAGATTGCAGTCCTGAATGTCTCTCTGGAACTTTACCCTGGCCCTGAGGTCATCAAGCTTGTTTTCCAGCGACTGGACGTTGGTGAGCAGGATGCTAGGCAGAGGTGTGCGGTGTGCACGGGCTCTCAGCCTGTTCCTGACACCGGCTCATTTCCCCCGGGGCTGCCGCTTTGGGTTGTGTCCTTTGTTCTCCCTCAGGATCTCACACGGCCAACTTGGATCTGGGGTTAAAAACGTTGAATTGTGAGTACGTTGTATACCAATAGAAATAAGCGTATCTCTGTTTACCGATTTAGAATTACTGGAAGTTAACTTAAAAAACAAAAACAAAGCAAAAGAAGTCGGGAAAGGGGTTGTGACGGCAGCCGACCTTACCGGTGCCATCTTGTATCCATTCGTCCAATCAGATCAGTGATCTGGAAGCAACTTGTATAATTGTTCACCATAGTGGGATGTGAAGGCACAAAAATCGCTTCCAATTATGAGATGAAAAGGTCACAAATGAGTGGCATTAACTCACAGTTGCCTGGTTTTATGTCACATTTGTGAGTGAAAAGTTAGAGATAAATAAGTGTCAACTGTGAAAAATATAGAGGTGCATGTGAACATTCATTCATTCATTCATTGCCTACCGCTTATCCGATCTATTCTCAGGTCACGGGGAGTCTGTGCCTATCTCAGGCGTCTTTGAGGCATCAAGGCAGGATACACCCTGGACGGAGTACCAACCCATCGCAGGGCACACACACACTACAGACAATTTAGAGATGCCAATCAACCTACAATGCATGTCTTTGGACTGGGGGAGGAAACTGGAGTACCCGGGAGAAACCCCCGAGGCACGGGCAGAACATGCAAACTCCACACACACATGGCGGGGGCGGGAATCGAACCCCCAACCCTGGAGATGTGAGGCAAGCATGCTAGCCACCGTGTCCCCCTCCATATTAACATGTATATCTATTCTCAACCTTACCAATGAACATTCAGAAGCAATTCAGACTTTCATATATGAATATATTTCCTGTATGTGTTACTTTGACAAATCCTCTTTTTAGAAATCCCACCAGCTTTTAATCCATCTTTTCCATTCATACTCTCCCAGGAAGTTTTATGTCGATTGTCAAATGTATGTGAGTTTACTCATCTATCTAAATATTTAGGCAGGTTTTGGGGCCTAAAACACATGACAGAGGAAAACGGAATGGGGCGGGGACATGTTACATCCCTCAGACACGCTGAAGTTCCTGGGTCACTGAGGTCACGTTCATTAATTACCTCCATTATCAGATAAGAGACATGAATGAAGAGTCATTTGTCTGGTGCATTGAGATACTCCCAGTTGGGCTGACCTCTAGCCTGATTTCTAGAAATATTCAGCACTAATATGTTTATCTCAAATGTGTGTGTGTGTCTGTGTGTGTGTGTGTGTGTGTGTGTGTATGTTATCAGAAATATGCAATTTACACCTATTATAAACCTCGGAATAGAATAAGGGGTAAGTGGTGAGCTCAAAGACACATACACACACACACACACACACACACACACACACACACACACACACACACACACACACAAAGGAAACCTAGTGCGGATGGCCTCATTGGACAAATACTGAGCTCTCAAATTAAGACTAATGTGTCTAGAGTTAATGATGTGTGAAACACTTAAACAGGATTAAATGGACTGTGACCTTGGAATAAGTTCTCTTATCATTATTTTCTGACACACTTTTGAGACTTCAATTCATTATTTTTCCCTCGTTCATTATTCTTTCCATCTTCTCTATTGTTTTTATTTAAAACGTCTATTGTGTCTAATTTCTCAATTTATGTGTTGATGGTGTTCGTCTTACGTTGATGAGGCTTGTGTTTTGAGCCTCTGACCACAAGAGGGTGCTCTCTATCCCGCCCCCAGACATAGCCATTTTTTTTTTAAAGATTTTTATTTTTTTGTTGTGAATGAAATGTTTGAGTGAAATATGAATAACTGAGCATGAATTGATGTTGACATTTAATAAAGTGATTAGACTCTCAAATAAGATTTGCTCACTTATTTACTGATAAAAGTCAAAACGTTGTGTGCATCTTGCAGACACAGGGGATTAACTAAGGGAACCAGCTTCAGGTTTTAATTATTAGCCATTAATCACAGCTGACAATAATGAACCCAAAACGCATTAAAGTCTGAGCCTTTTTTTTCCACTGCTATACCCCCCCCCCTTTTTATTTAGCAGCAACACCCACAAAATATATCTTATGAATTGATCTATCTATCTATCTATCTATCTATCTATCTATCTATCTATCTATCTATCTATCTATCTATCTATCTATCTATTACGGTTTATCTATTACTGTTTATCTATTTATTTATTTGTTTATTAAGTTTAAGCTTTGACTCCAGGTTCCCTAAAACCCTGTGTAAGATAAACAGTACAGAAAAATGAAAGTAGTTGATACGGTGGTTTCAGTGTTAAATAACTCAATTTTGTGAATTGTACAAATCTAGTTTCATAGTTTTTCATTGAAATAAATTCATTGCATAGTTCCCCATGGTTCTAAGAATATTATTATAATTAAATAATAAAGAAAAAAAAATAAATATTGGGTTTGCATTCAATTTTCATTCACTTTATTCAGCCAGGTTTGTTCCATGGAAGGATCTGTGCAATAGATAAATAAATCAGCACATCATGCAATTTTCTCTGTTTCACACACTCTCTAAAACTATGTCTCCAGAAATGAAACAGATATTGCTTTTATTTTACTTCATATTTATAGTTTCAAACTTTTTTATCTGTGTTTTTGTATGAAATAATGTAATAGCCTATCAGTATCAAGAAATGAATATACAAATTTATATACAAATTATTGTATTTTTAAGAAATATTTAGTAACATTTGTTCATTTATATTTCATTCATTATCTATTTTCTGCATTTTGCCTAAATATCAAATAATCAACTCCGAATTTATGTCCGTAAAAAAAGCTGCATGTTTATAATATGACCACCAGAGGGAGATCTCACATAGTCTTTACGTTTAGCTTGAAGCACTGACCACAGGAAGGCGTTGTTTCACACTCCAGCTTTTCAGCAGCACACAGTTAGACTTAAAAGTCTGAATTATTTCGGTAATATTCATTCATTGTCTACCGCTTATCCGATCTATTCTCGGGTCACAGGGAGCTGGCATCATTGGGCATCAAGGCAGGATGCACCCTGGACAGAGTGCCAACCCATCGCAGGGCACACACACTACAGACAATTTAGAGATGCCAATCAACCCACAATGCATGTCATTGGACTGGGGGAGGAAACCGGAGTACCCGGAGGAAACCCCCGAGGCACGGGGAGAACATGCAAACTCCACACACACACAGCGGAGGCAGGAATTGAACCCCCAACCCTGGAGGTGTGAGGCAAACATGCTAACCGCTAAGCCACCATACCCCCCTATTTCGGTAATAAATTCATCATATTGTCAAGAAAGCAAGCCATTTGTTTGTTTGTATGCTTGCTTGCGTTCATCTAGCTATCTATTTGATGTTTTTTTTTAAAATCTCCAGTCAGTTCCTCCCACATAACTTCTAGATATAATAATATTGTGTCCACCAAAACAGCTCTGAGGCATTGAGACCTGGACTCCACAAGACCTCTGAAGGTGTGCCGGGGTATCTAGCACCAAGATGTTAGCAGCAAGATGTATGTAAGTTGCAATGTGGAGACTCTGTGGGTCAGACTTTTTTGTACAGCACATCCCTCAAATTTCCGCACAGAGAACGTGAAGGCCAGATTAACACCTTGAACTCTTTGTTATATTCCTCGCACATTTTTTTTCCTGCTTCCAGCACATCAACTTTGAGGCTTGACTTCACTTGATGTCTAATACAGTGGAACCTTGACACCTTTTCTTAAGGTGAAAATCTATACTGTGAAACTAATTTTCCCATTAGAAATAATGCAAATGCAGATAATCCGTTCCAGTTATCCAAAAATATGACCAATATTACCAATAGGAAGCGTATGTAAACTGTATGGCTGCTTACAAAGAACTGACCCAAGCCAAGCATTCCATGTCAAGGGTCCTCACAGGAAGTCGTGCCACCAAGCTTGGGCTAAAAATAGAACAGACCACCCACGCCACCGATCTGTCAACAAGAAAATGCACGAAAAATCACCTAGCTTTTTTATCGTGGGTTGACTCTTTTGAAACAGCTTTCTCTGACTGAAAAGAAATTTGTAAAAACTCACTTTGATTGGCTTCGCTTGGCTCTCCACCGATGTTTTGAAAAGCTCCCGGATGTACGCGCAATTTAGCCAGCATTAGGTTCAGTTTGGTTCGTTCGTTTGCTGAAAATGCTTTGTACGCCGGTGCAAATTTCATGTAAAATTTCAATTTTTAAGGGAGGGAATTCATATACCAAGGTTCCACTGTATATCCATTATGAATATCCATTGTATGTTCCACTTGATAGGTGCCTGTGCAATGAGATAATGAACATTATTCCCTTCACCTGTCAGTGGTTCTAATGTTATTGCTGATCAGTGTATAAGTTTTTTACATTTATCAGATGCCCTTTTCAACTTACATTTAGCTCATTTATACAACAGAGTAAGTGATTGTTAAGGGCCTTGGCAGCAGGACTCAAACTCACAACCTTCTGAGCAGTAGCCCAACACCTCAACCACTGCACTAGAACTGTCTTGCATTTATTTTGAATTATTGTTTTAGGAACATAAAAAATGAGTATTTAGCATTACTGATCTTAAATCCAGCCATTTGTCAAAGTGAGTGGAAATTTTGAACATAGGTTTCTTTACTGTTTAAACACTAGATGGCATGATTCAGCGTGATTCAGCATAACTGCTCCAGCCACACCCTCACCCCCTCATCCAACACATAACACCGGCTCACTTACAATATACCCAGCATCATTGACTTATCGTTATAGACTCACTGAGACAGAGCATTTCTTTAATAGCTTTTAATAAATACACAAGCATTTGTGTGAACATGCGAACAGCTGCTCAGAGTTACAGAGTGAGGCGCTTTTTTAAAGAAAATGGCCATCATAAGAGGTTCTGCTTCCTCCTCTGACCATATAAACAGTGTTTACTACTGCCTATAGGTCATATTTAGAATGAATAGTGTACAAGTATGCAACAAAGCTGACAATGGTTATAACTTTTAATACTGTAATCATCTTTTCTGTGGTGAGGAAACCTTTAAAGTCAGTGTTTCATTTAAGAACAATGAGAACAGTTGATCAAACATAGGTAAACAATGCTAAAGTATGATCTGGACCTCATTATTGCACACATGTTGATTAGGATGTTGTTTAAGACACACATCAGAACACTTTAATCACATAATAACCATGAGATCTGACAACAAGATTGCGTTAATGGTAATTTATTGTTGGTTCAGTGCATAGGGATCCTCCTATAGTTTTTTTTTTTCCTACATGGTCCTCAGTGTGAGTTGCATACAGATCATGAGTTTGCAAGTGATGTATTTGTAAAGAACCACATGACGTCCAATAAAACACTGCATTCAAGGTGGAGACGTTTTTTGTTTTTTTTTGTTTGGTTTTTTGTTTTTTTGTTTTTCACAATAGCAGACATAGTCAGCATGTCACATTTCAAGTATCAGCACAACAATGCAACGAATGCAAAAAAATTCTGGTACATCCACTACCAGAAAAGATCTAAGTCTGGTGTTTAAATCCATGCAAAATGCCGGTAAGATTCCCTTCAATCACAAGTAGCTTGCGTAAAAATACGTTTTAACTCTAGTGCATATTTTTTTAGCTAGCTGAAGACACACAACACAGATGCACTCACATACCAGGCAGTTCACACCTTCCTGATGGCATTTGGTTATATAATGCCCTCTTAGCTGTTACAGTATCGCTAAAAATGTCTACGTCTGTGGCCTTTCAAAGCCATTTGCTTAGCTAATACTCAAGTCTTGCGTTATTTCAAACACAGTTTATTAAAAAATGAGTCTATTTGGTAAGTACTGTATGTACAGAAGTAAGTATACAGAGCTGTCACGTCTACTCGCAGGCATTCGCTTCTGTCTGACTAGATAAAATCAAAATGGCTATAGGAATGGTAAATACATAGCACCATTTTGTTGAATAAAAATAAAATGAAATAAAAAATTAATATCCTCTTCAAAGCAGAAAAATGGTCAACTTTTGTATGTAGCTTAGCATAAGTTTTCAGTAAGTGTTACCACATCTCTAAATGTCTGAAGCTGTTTCATTTCACTATAGCATATCACTATTTTAATACATGCTTTTCGGTTAAAATACTTTAAAGGACTTTTTTTTTCTAACTGATTTTTTGGCAGTGTAAGAAAAAAATAAAAACACACAATATGGCTAATAATGCACTTGCCTCTGACAAAACACACATTTTAGGCACTTAATTAGCGAAAAACAAAATGAACAAAAAAAAAAAAAGCTCTTTGTCAACACACACAACAATACTATGTACATACATGTAAAAAGTGTTATAAATAGGTTTTAAACCATAGATACTATATACATCTTCAAACAATGACCGCACTGGTTGTTATATGTCTTTTTTCATGGTGGTGATTTTTGTACGATATTGTACAGTTATATTATATTATAAGATATGGGCTGTTTAAACTTGTCTGCAGATGCAGTAGACGCTTTAGATAATCTGCGATGTCTGGAGGCCGAGCCTCAAGGTGGTGCCCTGTTCATTCCCGTTTCCTCAAGATGACATAGATTAAGCCGCTGATGAGCAACAGAGGGAAAGACAACCAGGCCAGAATGTAGGCAAAACCGTATGACTCGCCAGGAGGAACCCATATGTGCTTCATCACCGTGTAGATGATCGCACCGCACATCACGAACAGACCTGATGATGGGAAAGAACACAGAAGATTAAGCCTTATTAATTGAAACAGCAAGTTTCACTACTGGTTTACTATTGGGCAAAAGATTGGTCATAAAGCAGGAGCAGATGACCAAATGCCATCCATTTTCATCACTATGCAACATTTGACACTACTATCACACCTACCACAGGATAAAGATGTGCTGTATAATGAATACTGTGTCTATTGTTTCAGTAGGTCGGTAAAATAATAGGGTAGGGAAGCTAAGCTGGTAGATTGGTAGGTTATGTCACCTTTAAAAGTATGTTACATCACAAAATCTTTCACACTTCCTCCCTTTGAGGTGAACCTACAACTGAAGGCTTCTCTTTGTCAAGAGATTTCATGTGGAAGCCTTAGAGAAGGCAGAACCTTTTAACTATCCACTAACTATTAACTGCATCTGAGTATACATAGGATCATATGTTCAATACACGGATTCTTAGGTTTGGAAGGATTGTTGGTAGGTATATAGTTCAAGCTAGATGGCTAAAGTGTTCATTAATTTGTGCTTCATCTATAAGCATTAAATGTTTTATGTAGAATCTACAAAAGTTAAATAGACTTCTCAAAAGGTTCAAAGTAGAACTCTTGGTTGGTGGGATGATATGTTAAAAACGTTACCTGTAGAATGCTAAGTATTTTTGGTATGCATAGTTTAGGGAAACCCTTAAAAGTGGATCTGGTAGCTTAGTGGCTAATTTGTTGGACTACTGATTGGAAGTTTATGATTTCAGATTCCAGGTCCACCAAACTGCCACTGCCGGGCAAGGCCCTTAACCCTCAGTTTTGTATAAAATGAGATAAAATGTAAATCGCTCAGGATAAGGGCATCTGACAAATGCCATAAATGTAAATTGTTGCCATAAATGTAAATGCCATAAATGTAAAATGTTTCACTATGTAGGTTGGGTGGGTCGGTTCTGTTGGTAGTTAAGGGTTAGTTGGTTGATAGGATGATGAGGTAGTTGTATAGGTCTTTGGGGTAGTTATAAAAGTTCTTTGGTTTGTCACTTTGGGGCAAATGTTAATTATGAAGGCTTGCACCAGTGGTTTTCTCCTTTTTCAAATCTTTGTAAGTGGAACTGTTGGTTAGTAGGATGCTAGGCTGTTAGGTATACTCATAAAAAAAGATGACACCTAGAGCATGAAAGTTTTTAGAATGTATCTTTTGGGAAAAACACTTACAGTTAACATGTAAATCCTACTGAACTGAGAGATTTTTTTCATGAAAACTGTTATTTAGTACCAGATAGCACCAAATTTTACCCTAATGTCATAACAACCCATTGAAAGACTTCCTTTTTCCTGCATTTGATGCAGAGTTTGCATGAATGTTTTACATGGATTTTCATAATGCAAACTCTTAAAGTGAAGAAAAACCTGAACACTTTCTTTTTAGTGTGTCTTCCTCCACCAATGCTGACATTTCCCGAAATGTCCTCCTCTGACCCAGACAAGGCAGTGCCCATTACATTCTGAGTGGACAGAGCCAACACTGTCTTAATCCTCTTTTCAGTGCAGTAACTCACATCCGCAGAATGATAAAGCACTTTCTGAGAGCAGGGTACAAGTCTCGCAGGACACGAGCCACCCCCAGCGTGCCAGCCATGACATTTCAGTTTGTGTCTGGGTCTCTGTTTCCGGTGCCAATCTGGTGGGCACCAGGAGACGTCAAGCTCCTAACAGCCTACACCGCTTCCCCCTTGACATTCAATTAATTGCCAATGTGACCAAACGACCAGCATTCTGTCCCCTCGAAGCTCAGATGAACATGTTTTCTTTTCTCAGAAATGGTAACATTTAGGAATTTAGCAATATCACCGTAAATATCTCTATCATCCTCTGACACAGGTTCACTAACAAGATGAATATGTTTACAGCATGAGACAGTATTGACCTTGCTTAATTTTATCTCTATATATATAAAATTATTTAATCTGAACAGATTGCCTCAGGATGTTGGCCTGTAATTCAACTGGAAGGCATTTAAGTGCAGTCTGCATAATCTAATGCATAACAGAGTGTGACAGGTCTAATTAGATTAATACAGCCTCACTGAGCTCCAAGAGATGTCAAGGATAGACTAAGAAAAATTGACTTTGAGGTGTGTATAGTCAAAGCAGTAATGGGAGAAGGAATTGATTTTTAGATGCTTCATCATTCTCTGCTGATTCTACATTTACCAAACATCCTAATTTTAATTTTATACAATTACCTTTCTCTCTCTCTCTCTCTCTCTCTCTCTCTCTCTCTCTCTCTCTCTCTCTCTCTCTCTCTCTCTCTCTCTCTATGAGAACATGTAAGTTCAGATAGAAAATGAAAAAAAAATGGAAATATCACAAATAATAAATACTGTTTTAAATTTTATACTCACATCAATATTCTGTGTTTAAATGTGTTTAAAACAACAGTTTTTTTGTTTTGTTTTTTTCAGATAAATCATTTTAGAAGGCTCTAAAATTCGGAGGTTATGAATGTTCTGAAAACACATCTTTACATAAAAAATTATTAGCTGTTTTTTTTTTAGGAAGAAATAATATTGGAGGAATGTCGTCTAAAAAAAATCTATCTATCATATTAGGGCATATCAGTAAAAAAAAATTAATTTAATAATTTAATTGGAATGATTTGTGGATCTAAAGAAACTCCAATATGTAATAATGATAATAAAAATACATTATTATAATTTTTTATTGTGTAACTTTATATGAAATTAGGGAATGTTTTCTCCTGGCATACATTAATTACCTTCAAAACTTCACTCTTTTCATCTCAACCTCGTTCCTTTCTCCCTACTGGGAACATACTGTTTTACTTTATGGTTATAACCTGATTAGAGACATAGACACTTAACAAAAACTACAAATATATATAAAAAATCGGGCCTTTTTCAACCTTGACCAGCAAGTTTTCACATGTAATATCGATACTCACAGGCAAAGATCTGGAAGGCTCCAGTGAGGAAGAAGCGTCCACCCTTCTGCAGCGTGAAGAGCTGGCAGAAAAACAGGAAGAGTGACAGGACGCTGAAGATGATGGACAGAATCATGAGAGCCTGCACTGCCTGAATCCATACTGAAAAAAAACGAAATAGACAAAAATTTGGAAATAACATTAGGACATTGTTTAACAGCAGAAAATATCTCCAAGACCTACCAGAAAGTTTAGTTTGACATGTTTATTAAACAAAGACACCAGGATTATATTACATTACATTACATTACATTACATTATATTACATGACATGACATTACATTATACTGCAGTTGGATTCAAAACTATACGAGTTATGTATGTCTCATCTATTTAAAAGGCAGGCTACTAGAGATTAAATATCATACTATTTCAACAAAAATGAGACCAAATAAACACGCTGAATCCATCCGAGACAAAACATGCAAGACAAATGTTTTTTAAAACAGCTCAAAGTCTGTGATCCTGCTAAAAAAACTTTTTTTGGAGCACTTCACAAATGGGAGTATCCTTTCCCTTCAAGCTCCAGACACTTAAAATGATACCGGCTCTCTAAATATTGATTGTCTGCTTATCCTTTGAGCCAGAGAAATATAAATGAGGGCTGGTAACCCTCCTTAGTACTTTGTCTTGATAGCTTTAAAAGCTCCATATCCCATCCATCTATCATTTAAACCACCCTGCATTAGACGCACAACACATTTCTCATATGGGAATTTAGCTGAGTGTGTAGACATGTTTTGCTTAGTGTTTCCTGAATTCCAGGAAATGCGATTTTTTTTTTTTTGTTATTCTGCTCATAGGCTGAAAATTTTTAAGTGAGCAGTGGAAAAATTCAAGTGAATAGTTAGTAATCTACTTTGTGGCACTGGTTTGAAATTCTGTGCTGTAGCATTGACATCAAGCTACTGAAACTGCCTGCCTAAGTACAATAACGACAGCCAGGCTACACCCAACATCCTAGCTAGACTGGTTTTAATAGAATTTAATCGCAATAAACAAAAACTGGTCTGAGACAGTGTACATACAGTTCATCAACTGTTACCAGGGAATATATCATAATATTGCATAATATATGAAAACTAATTTAGCTAACCTCACCTAAAAGTTGGCTAAGGCTAATTAATAATGAAGTAGATTAATGATGAATATCCTCTGTATAAATCAGCATACTCAGCAGGTTGAAGTTAATATAGCTAGCTTTAAACGTTTAACTGCTTTTAAGTATGAAATCTGAAATACTTTGAGTATAAAGAATTGAAAAAGTACACTTTACATTGCATTAATGTGCTAAGTATTGCACATTAATAAACGATTTCAAATAATTAATGAATCATGTTAATATTAGCTAACATTAACATTAGCGGTAGTACAGTAAGAGTAAGCTAGATATAAAGCTAATAGTTGGATACATAATAGTAGTCATTTTTTCTGAAATTGATAAGCTTTTCCTAACATTTGGCTTATATTTTTTTAAATGGCTGGTGTTCTATACCAAAAAAGCAAATTCTAACTAGACCTGCATTGTTGCATTTGGGACAAAGGCTCCTGATCCGATAGAATCTATTCTAGCATTGGTTCAGTGATATCTCGATCTGTTTCTGCTGTAGAATTCAAAACACAGTATTATGTATGAAGATGACACAGTGTTATGTATGAAAAATTAATGAACCTTTTTATCTGGTGGACAACAGAACAAAGTTCCACTTGGCCTATATTTCAAATCTTGTCTTGACATTTAGATAAATGGGTCATTTGGAAAAGCCTTAAAGACTAAATCTCCCACAGTGGTTTCCTGATAAATGTATCTGCATATTAGGACATGATTATGATTGGCTGTAATATATTATGATGTAATAATACATATTCTCTGTTGTCATCAGTCATAGTATTGCCCAAAAGAGATTTTCTTAAAATGGCAATTAAATTCCGAAACCAATTCTTCTGAAAACATTGCATCTCCATGCTTTTTAATAGATGGACTTGGTTTAAATCATAATCTTACTTGTACTCTTCCTGCTATAATTCCAATACCAGTTTTAACCAGAGGAGAATAACTTCCCATTTTAAATCTCATTTCCCATAATGGTTTCTTCCTGATTTTTTTGGGGCCTTTTTTCTTTCAATTGTCACATCCAGCTTGCCCAATAAGCACCTCGACCAGAATTTCTGGCAAACACTCAACTACTATTGTTAAAAGTGTTATAAAATAGTTTAAAAGGGAAAGTTAGAATCAAGAATGAATCATTATTATAAACATCTCATTATTAACACTAGATCCGTGCCATTCTCTGAAAGGACAAGAGTTTTACTATTTGTTCTCTGTATTGGAGTACTATATCTTGGCTGTGGTATGCAGTATGCCGAGACTTTGTAGCATGTCTATTTCTTGTCGGAGTGTCATGCAAGCAGTTTCAGGTTTCTGCATCTCTCTTTCACTCTCGTTCAGCCGAGTTCTCCTTTTGGTCACCGACATACCAGAACACCTCTACTAATGCAAAAAAAACTTGTTCTGCACAGAATCAGATCCAGAGATAAAATCTTTTGCTTTAAGTTTTGGAAAAATCTCTCGGATTTCAGCCCATCGTTATATTTAAATGCTTTTATTTCGACAGGTGTTAAAAAAAAACAGTTGATCACACTACTTACTTTAGTTTATATACTGTATTTGTCTACACAAAGAAACGGACCTAATCGTGTTGCTGTGAGGGTTTGAACAATAGCAGCAGGCTGAGTATCTTTTAAAAGGATTTTAATCAGAGCAAATGCAATACAGCCCCTAAAAATAACAGATATTCCTTCAAAAGCACAATAACCTTGTTAGTACTGACTGATCCGTGCTTCAGTCTTTGGTCATTACACACAACAAAAGACAGGTGCATTCAGTTAAATGCATGGACACTTAAAGGGGCAGTCTGTCATAGTTAGAGGCCTCTATTGCCTGTGTGTTGGATCTCTTCCCGTCCCTGATCTGACCACACCCTGTGTGCTGAATCTACGCATACCTTCTTTTAATAATAAGGTAGAAGAGAGAATGGGAGTAGAAAGAATTTTTCTGGGCCAGTAAGAATGCAAACAGAAGCTTAAAATGGTGGAACAAGGCAAATGTTTTGGACTCTTATCATATCATATCATATATCATATCATCTGCATAGTGAACATGCTTTCAACAAACTTAATACTGTTCTTGTAGAAAGGACTGTGTGTTTTGGTGTTTAAGTATACTGTAACGGGTTTAGAGTCTCAGGTTCTTCTCGTCCTGTCTTGTTTATTATGGATCAAAATCTTCAACCAGATCTATCAGTCTATTGTTAAAAGCACAATACAAATTATAATCCATTAAAAAATTGAAGTGAAGTTTGCATCACTTTTATACAGGAAATGCTGCACTTTAAAGACATTCGTATGCGCCAAAAGTCATCTCACCTCTGAGGATGACCCACTCCAAGCCATCCCCCAACTCCCCCCATGCCACCATGTCAAAAATAGACAGCATTCAAATGAGGAAAAGCATTTTTTTTTAATGTTCATTCAGTATTTAGTCTCTAAGAATACACATGAAATTTATTATTCAAGTGTGCTCTGAAGTACACAGCTTGAGCTGCACTTCCTTCCCTCTGTACAGTCCAGTGCCCATGAACTTCAGCTGCTTGTGTTTCCTGACTTTCACACCTACAATATAATTACAATGGCTTATTCACGCATACACATGTGCACACACCCAACCAAACAAAGAGTGCAAGTTTGAAACAAGACACAGACAAACGTTCTATTTTCCTCCATGCACAGCCATTCCAGATCCTCCAGTGCTCATCTTCATGCTGTAATCCCTTAGAAATGGTGATGATACCTTGATTACTAACTACACATAGGAAAAAAACAGGCCTGAATAAAGAGTTCAGGCTTCCAATGCCCTCGCCCGGGAGTCACGTGACAGACCTATGAGCACTCAACAAACAAACGCAGCCACACATGCTAGTTCGGCTTCATTACAAAAACACACAGAGGCTGTCGTCTGGAGTGATGACGTCATCCAAAACATCTGAATGAGAAACATAACCAGAAATTCGACCTAGATGTTAAAGGAGCAGAAGCATGCGCATGGGAACTTGGCCATCTGAGTATAAACATCTCTTCTGACAGGCTGCACAGAACCAGAAAAGAAAATGCAAGGCACATTCACCTTGTATGGCTTTGAATATTTAATTCCCAGTTATTAGTCATATGAGTTGGGTGTGTCACGGCTGCAGGATTTGTACGAAAATAGCACATATTCCCGCACATCACAATATCGATCGCTAGATATATTACAGACCAGAGCAGAAATCTATAGCGCAGGATTATTCAAATAAAATTTGTGTCAAGATCCAGTGCTCTTTAAGAAAAACACGACTAACTTGACTGAACGGTTATCCTTAACTACTGACATTTAGCTGGTTTCCTGGTGTTTTAATTAGCACCACTGCCTTAATGACAACCTGTAGCAAAAAAAATAAACGCAAACTTCTCTGTCCTTTCATCTTTACACATTTTTTAAACCCATGTCATCACTTCACATCACAGTTGAGCCCTGAGAGAGTAAATGAAATTTAAAATCAATAAAAATCGGGGAAAACTTTTCCCTTTCTGAGCTAATGTCTCGAGCCCTGTAGCTAATCTCCGCTCCAGTGAGATGCTTTGAACTAAATCGTTTACATTAATGCGTGTTATTGGATAAACTGCAACAGAAATCCAGCTGGGTCATGTTGTGAAATCTGTAGACACTGAATCATGATCATGTTTCTCTCCTGCAACGCTGTTTCGGCTTAATCAGCTACAATATTTCACTCAATCCACAACTGGACCAGCTGTGGTCTACCTGAATTAGTGATTTTTGATTTCTACAGCCTAAATGATCATTTTCTTTTCACTTTGTGAACCTTTCTTACAACTTTACAACTTGATCTTTTCATTTTTATTCACTATGAAAAAAAAAAATGTATGTACCTTTATTAACTTTTGTTAACAGAAAATTTACAAATGATCTCGGAGTACGTAAAATGCACGTAGATATCTTCTAAAACCTTCTTCTTATGAAAAGGTATAAATTAATACAGCTATTTAATATTGGGTTCATCATCAAGCATAGAAAATGCATGCTTTTGCTGATTATTTAAAAATGACTCTGCATTGTCATCAAGTGCAAATTGTAATTTGTGTGATATTTGCAATTCATTACAAAGCTTTGCGGTGATTCGTACAGATGCAGACAAAAGCTTGTGAGATCAGGATTATAAAAGCCGATTAAACTAATGTTATATCGCACGGCAGTCTAGTGTGTGTGTGTGCACTAAAGCATCTCTCTGATCTTTTATTACGAACCACCAATACTATCTAAATATGATCCTTGGGTGTGACCCAATGCAGCGGCACGCTATGTCAAACACAGAGTAGTCAGAGGATCTCCCAGCACCTTACACTCACGCTCACACATACACCACCAGATAGCCATCTAAATTTAAGCTGTTCTGCATACTCGACCTGTGCCCCACCCTACACCATCACTCTAGTCTGCCCTCTCCACTCCCAAACAAGGGTTTTGAGCTCAGTCTCGGCCCGGAGACTATTTATACTGCTGAGATGAGGTGCTGGAGCCGGGGGGCTCTCACATCCCACTCAAGTTGCGTAGCTGCATTCTCACCCCTAGATGGCAGTAGAAGAGGCAACAGGAACTCACGGTCACGCCTATGTCAGCGTGCTAGTGGATTTTGCAGAGGGTCTTTAAGAGTATGGTTATGCAGAGGTCAGAGATCACAGTCTGTGAATAATAACAGATCCTTTTTTAACCTTCTGCACAGATCTGTGCAGAAGAGGGACATGGGCAGATGAGACTCTGAAAAATAAGCCTTGTCACACCCAGTTAGCACCTAAAGTCTGACCACAAATCACATCTCTGACAGCTCATAACTGACATGCAATCCTGTTGTAGGGATTTCGACCAAATCTCTTAAGAACTCGAAAGCAATGTCATTTTGGACCGAAAGACAAACAGATATTCAGCAAATGCAACCCTGAGCCTTTTGTTTGCCACTCCAGGTCTAAAATCCTGGTGTATATCCATTTCCAAGCAGTATTTCGGTGATGATGATGAGAGAACGTGCAAACATTTCCTACCTCCAGTGTCACCAGGATTGCAGCTGTACACTCCATTGACTGTGCTGCAGTTTAACCAGAGGTCTGAGCTGCTGGTAGAGGATATGCTCCAAGCCTGTGCAAATGAATATACAGACTCTCAACAATGAGCTTCTATTAAGAAGGACAACAACATGATGATGATGATTATGATGATGAAATTCAAGAGAATACACTCACATTAACTATAGTGGAGACGAAGAGCAGTACCAGAACTGCGACGTGCAGGAGTACGATGCCACAAAGAAGGATCAGCATGTTTTCACTGCTGGATTTCTGCACACACAAACCAACACTTTAACTTTTTTAAAACTATTTTTTACAGACTGTTGGCTTCCTCTACATTTTTACTTGGGTGTTACCAGGGCTTTAGTATAATGCAGCGCCTGTGGAAGCTATGAGCCTGGAAATAGTGCACCTTTTATATTCACACAGTCACCTGAGGGACTTTTAGCTAAAAGAAAATACATCAATTTAAATGAATACTAAATAAATAATTAAGAAAAAATATTCTCAATGTTGAATTATTTAATGTACAGAAATGACTTTTTACAAATGAGTGTCATATGGTATGAGCCCTGTAGATCTTTACTCAACATTTGGAACTGTTACTATGCTACTATTAGTTTTTCCATTATCTGAAATAATTCAGCTTTAACATTACTAACAAGCATAAAGAAATTTATATTTGTTGTGCGTAATAACGCAAAAGCGGTTTTATTCTTTTTTACTAAATGATAATAACAAAAATAGCATCAACTGTTTATTTATGTATTGTTTTGACTTGGCAATCTATTACAAGTCAAATAAAAACATAATACACACTGAAAATGCTAAGAAAGCAAACAAAACAAACACAGCATCGAGGTGCGTAAAGATGCGCAACAAGGTGCGTCTTCCGAGTTACTCTCACTTTCAACAACCAACCCGGAAAAAAACAACTAATCACTCATCAGTAATAATAATAATAATAATAATAATAATAATAAATAAATAGTCCATCTTACAAGGATCTGCGTGAAAGTATTTCCAGGAGAATTTATGCAGCGAGGAAAAGTTGTTAAAAGGCAGCGTTGGCAGCTGACAGAGAGAGCTAGAGAGACAGGCGAGGTCACAGCGTTACTCCGCAAGTCCGGCAGCAGGGCAGACAAACTGGAACGGATTGAAACGCAACGCTGCAGTTTTAAACTCTCAGTCTACACCAGGCCAACGCCCTCCGAGGCGCGTGACGTCACAGCGAGGGTGCGTCCCAAATCAAACTCCAACTTAACTCCCAGTGGCGAGGTTTCCCAAATTCCTCTCCTAGAGGGATTTGTTAGAGTTGCTTAAAGACACCTCAGGCTACTTTGACATGTTTGTTTTGGAAATGAACTCAGGAAACATTTTAGAGATTTATGTATTTTTTAGGAACCACGTGGATCAGTGTTAGGTAATAAGCAATCAATATTTGCATGCATGGTTCATTCAGGGAGCAGCTGCAAAAACACAGGCCGAGCTGGCAAGAAAGCAAACAGGTTCTGAATTTCCTGTTAATGCTTCATTACAGACAAATTCATCCATCCATCCATCCATCCATCCATCCATCCATTCATTCATCTTCAATAAGCACTTTATCCTGATCAAGGTCATGGTGGATCTGGAGTCTATCCATTGAACATTGGATCCAGATTGATGCTAGCTAATGATACTTTTCTGCTAATGTATCAGTTTAAACATCCTGTATAGTTCTAGCTATTATCATTAGCATACATTTCTAGGATAACAGTTTAAATACACTAGCACAGAAGTATCTTTAATAATTTTCTGGATACTTAACATTAGTATTATAAACTCCTAACATGCTAGCTAGATTTATGGTTCCCAAAAGCTTACATACACTAAGTAACATTAGCGTAGAAGTATGTAATATTTAGTGTCATTAGCACAATAATAAACATCTAACGTTCTTATTAGTTTTATGGTTTTGTTAGCTAAAGTTAGCAGCATAACATTCTAGCTAGTTCATTACAAGGTGACAGCTTACATACAGTAGATAATATTAACATAAGAGTATCTAATATTAAAGATTTGGAATTGTTAGCTTTAGTAAAATGGCTTTGTTGTAGACTGACTTCTCTACTGTTTGGATCACTTTATCACTCTTAGCATCCTGTATATTT
Organism: Hemibagrus guttatus; assembly: GCA_033459395.1. Lineage (NCBI taxonomy): Eukaryota > Metazoa > Chordata > Actinopteri > Siluriformes > Bagridae > Hemibagrus > Hemibagrus guttatus. The sequence continues at coordinate 20,596,511 of JAUCMX010000012.1, read as the reverse complement.
ATAGCTAGCTAACATTAGCATACATTTCTAGCTAGTTAACTAAATAACTGCTTAAATACACTACCATAGAAATATCTTGAAATAATATCATTTTTAATAACATAACGTTAGTATATAAACATCTAACATGCTAGCTAATTTTATGGTTCTAGCTAGATAAAAGTAGCATAACATTCTAGCTAGTTTGTTGCAAGATAGCAGCTTAGATACAGTAAATAACATTAGCATAGAAGTAACTAGTATTTAATGCTTTGGAATCGCTAGCATTAGTATTGTATGTTTGTTGTAAATTTTAGACTGACTTTCCATCTTTTTGGATAGAAATTTAATTAAATTAAAATTATATTTTACTTTGATTAGGTTTTGTTTTATACTTTTGAGCATAAAGCTGTCACTGTGTCAAATGAGAAGCATGGAATTGGTGGTGTATTAGACACTTAGTGATATTAAACTGCACATTAAATATGTGTTAATCTCTAACATTGACTAAAACTGTGTGTCTTTTTATTTTAAGGGTTTAAAATGGAATTATTAATAAACCTAGTAATACTTTTAACTCAAAGACATGAAAGCTGCCACCTAGTAAACATAGTACTGATGATGATAAATAAATATAATAAGACATTGTCCAGATGTCACGCCCTTCTGAAGCACTAGCATTACAGGATTGAATTGTGCTAAGTGCTGTTTTGGCTGACTATATAGAGGAGAAAAGGTGATTTCAGATGCAGCCGGAGCTTGTAAAATTATATCTCAGGCACACAGAGTGCGTAACAGCTCCGGAAAGGCACCGGCCTCTTAGTCATGAGTCCTAGTGTTTACGCATGCTGTCATGGAGAACGTCTGGTTCTCATGGATACAGAGAGCGGGAAAGCAAATGACCAGCGCGCTTGAGGAATTTTAGGAGTTTTGATTTGATTGGAAAATGTCGTATATGAAGATACAGATAACAGAGCTGTCAGGAGAACATAAAGCACAAAGATAAAGATCAGTAATTTCAGTGAATATAAGTAAGTGTGGAGAATGAGTGTGTTGGATCTGTATTTTTTGTTTGTGAAATTTTGTACATTGCAAAATAAAGGACATGTGTTGTTGTCACATGACTTCATTTCATTCTTTTGGTTGTCTGGGGAATGAGACACAAACATAAGGATGTAGGGAGGGAATCCCTCAATAGACGCACTCATGAGTCATGCTGTGTGTGAGTGTGTGTGTGAAGATGGACACGCCTATGATATGCCAATGAGAGACTTTCAGCAACGTTCAAAATACCTCTACTGGGTTAACCTCACATCTGTCGTCACTCGTTTTCCTAATAGGAAGTCAAAAAAAAGAGAGAGAGAGAGAGAGAGAGAGAGAGAGAGAGAGAGAGAGAGAGAGAGAGAGAGAGAGAGAGAGAGAGAGAGGGGGGATTGTCATGAGCTTTGAGGAGTCTGTCAACAGCTCTTTCTTTTCTGAATGGATGTTTTATGATGCAGGCAGCAGATTAATCACACACACACACACACCTTTTTTTGTGTTTTTGTGCAGCACTTTATTACTCATCGTTTTATTAGATGTCTACCGTTATCACAAAGATAATAATGGGTCTATAACATACATTATATATGCCATGAATATATTTTACTTTTAAAAAATCTACCTTAGTCTTACAGCATGTATTGTGTAGCTTATTGTGTTTATTATGTGTGTATTAAGTCTGCTAACTGACCAGCTATTTGTGTACAGGTAGTGCTAAACAGTGTGTGTAATGTATAGTTCAAGATACGCTCAGTGCCACTTTAATAGGAACATTTAATGTTCACTTATTCTGCTGCTCATTCATGCAGTTAATCAAGTGCTAGATAAGGTTTCTAAATCCCACCTGCTCAGTAGTGGCTCAGTTAAGGCTCTGGGTCTGTAATCATGACTGACCCTGTGCTCTGACCCCAACTTTCTAAACTGGGATTTGCGAACAAAAGAATTCCACTGTGCTGTAATGTATATGTGACAAATAAATGCTTCTGTTTCTGTATAAATTAGTTGCCCTGGATGTGGAAGCAGTGCAATGCAGAAAAAGGGGGACCAAATATACAGTGCAAATATACAGAAGTTATCCCACGATTACAAACTTATCTTTCTTGAGATCTTGTAATAACCAAAGTTGTTTTCTTGAGAGAATTTACTTGTCTCATGATAGTAGAAGTTGTTTTCTCAAGCTCTCATTATGTCAAAATGCATTACTGAATATACAAGATGTATGTCATGGGTGAATGCATCTGTTTACACTTTAATCAGGGACTTATGCAAGAGAAAGTAGCTGATGCAGTGGTGGAGCTTTTGCCTGGCAGCTCGGAGCTCCTGGGTTTAAAACTCCACAGTGGTCACATGATGCTCTGCGGCTAAGAAGACAAATCGAGATCAAAATGTTAGAAAATAGGATGTAACAACTGCAGAATTGCCATAATAACAATTATATAATCTGTAATGATGTAATGGTTGTGTAGTATGCTATTGCTATGTGAGCTCAGAAAATAACTATTGGTTCCTTGAGATACAAGAAAGAGATGACAAGAAAAGTATACTAAGCTAGATTTACATGAACCTTCCAAATATTGATGATCCTGACTGTATATACAATTTATAAGACACCCCCCCACACACACACACATGTTTATACTCCCTGTACAAGCTTTAGTGATTTGCATGCTGACTCAAAATATTCAAACTAGCACGTGAGCCACAGATTTGTTTCCACATTGTTCTCAACTGCAGTTTAGTGCAGATGAGTAACACGTTAAAGGAACAGTGTAGTGTAGTGTTAGTAAGGCATTGAGCCACCACGAGCTTCCAGAAGAGCTCAATGCACCTTAGTATTAAATCCACAAGTTAGTGGAACTCGCTGATCTCACTTTTGCAAACTTGATGTAAACATGGACATTCTGTCTGTGTCTTCTCACAGTGATATTGTAACACAATCATGTTGAGTTCTTCTTTACAACATCAGAAAGATCCATCAATTTCTATCCACACAAGTCGCTCAGGTGCTCCTTCAGTCTCTTGTCATCTCCAGACTGGATTGTTGCACCTCGCTCCAAGCAGGTCTACCTCTGAATGGCATCAGGTGTCTGGATCCAAAACTCAGCTGTGTGACCTTCCTATTTTTGATATCCAGTAAAACTCCATTGCTGTGCTCCTTCCACTGGCTTCCTGTAGCTGCTCACATCAGATTTAAAACACTGATGCTTGCCTATGAAGCCAAAAACACACCCTGCTCCGCACTACGCTCCCTTAAATCTTCCAGCAATGCTCGAATGATCCCACTATTCCATCATCCCACCACTCTTAGGGGACAAGGAAGGTATGCATTAATAATCTTCTATGCTCTGGCCTTTAGACATCTGAACAGATTAGTCACTAGCTGTCATCAAATGACAACTAAAGACCTACCTCTTCCTTAAAAAATGTTTCTATGTGCTTTTATTGCTGTATTTCCTCCCAACAGAGTTCAGCTAGTAAACCAGAATCGATGTATTCACTAACAAAGCACTTTTTTAAGCTACTCTGGATAAAAGCATCTGCCAAATACCATAAACATAAAAGCAAATGTAAATGTAGTGGAAGCAATAATCAACTTCTCTTCTAAAAGATACTCCCTCATTTGTTGGTGTTTTGACCAACTGACCAGAGTGCTGTCTAACACAGCTCAAAGGATATAGTTTAAAAGGATATAAAGAGAATAAACCACTTTGGGGTGTGTTGTTATAGGAAAATCATCACCTTTGGAGCTGTAAAGATCATTTATAACTGGAATACTGACTGAAATAGTGCAGTATGTGCTGCATGATTAATCTACAAAGCCATCAGCTGAGATGACTGAGGAATATTAAATCATGCTCTCTGAAAAATACAGCATGGATATCAGACCCTGATCCTTTTTTAAGTACTTGTTCAATATCTCTTTCTTAGACATTACTATAAATCACTTCGTTATTACCATAAGTCAGGTCCACTGAGTGTCTGTACTGCTTTTAAGGATACTCAAGTACTTATATATTCATTTTACCGAAAGAGAGGGAGTGTGAGAGAGAGAGGGAGTGTGTGTGTGAGAGAGAGAGAGAGAGAGAGAGACGTCTGAAAGAATAAAATCAATATCATTAAAATCTAATGCGATGACAAAAGAATTTACAATCTAGGTAATTATATAGTCCTGATAATCAGCAGAACAAACCAGCTTCGTGACTCATGTCATCTAAATGCAAACGTAAATAATATTTCAGAACTGGCTCGCTGTAATTGTTCACTAAAATGCAGACGTTTTCACACCTCAAAACAACTGCTTTCATATGTGTTTACATTTACAGCATTTGGCAGATGCCCTTATTCAGAACGACTTGCATTTTTTATCTCATTTTTATATAACTGAGCAATTGTGGGTTAAGGGCCTTGCCCAAGGGTTCAGAAATGGACACTTGGTGGACCTGGGATTTGAACTCACAGCCTGCTGATCAGTGGTTAAACCACTAAGCTACCACAATCCCCCATTTTGTATTTGATGTCGCATTACACTTCCTACATCTGTACAAGCAGGTTTGGATCGTAATAGCGGAAGATTGTTATTATCAGTTATTTGGACTAATCATGTTAAATGGTCGCGTGATGATGTCTTGTATTTATGATTATGATTTGCGGCATTTATTTATATTTCACTGATAAAGATGCGGCTTCTTTTGTTTTTTCACTGATAAGCTGTTGTATTTGTTGTATATATTAAGCATTAACACATGAGAGGAAATGAAGAAGGCAAAGAAATGTAATTGAAACAAGACACTGTCTTAACTTTCACACAGATTTTCCTTCATTATCACAAGTAACCCAGAGTTTATGTTAAGTTCTTAATAGAGTAAATGATTATTTGATAACAAAGACTTGAATTTACTGTATCTTTCTAAATAGAAATATTTTCCAAAAGCTTCTAGTCCAAGCCTTTGCATTTATAACTTCCTCTAATCTCTTTCAGATGGTTTGAACAGGTTTCAGTTCTCTCAGTTGCAATATCACTTTGGTTGTTTTTATGTTTCTATGCCTATTTTTTTGGTGATTTTGCCTTTTTTTTTTTTTTTTGCATTATTTGCATAACTGATTGGCATAGTATATAAGCACATTTCATTTTAATTTCTCAAACATTTATTTATTTATTTATTTATTTATTTATTTATTTATTTATTTATTTATTTATTCATTCATTCATTCATTTATTTATTTATAATAAATAAATGTTTGAGAAAGTAAAATGAAATGTAAGAATATACTATGCCAATCAGTTATGGAAAAATGCAAAACAACAGGTTTTATTTATTTATTTATTTATTTATTTATTTATTTATTTATTCATTCATTCATTCATTTACTTATGTTTCGAATGACTGAAGATGTTGAGGTTCTCTTTGGGAGTGACAAGATTGGACAGGATTAGGAACGAGTACATCAGAGGGACAGCTCATGTTGGATGTTTGGGGGACAAAGTTAGGGAGGCCAGATTAAGATGGTTTGGACATGTTCGAGGAGGGAGAGTGAGTATATTGGTAGGAGAATGTTGGACATGGAGCTGCCAGGCAGGAGGCAAAGAGGAAGGCCAAAGAGGAGGTATATGGATGGAATTAATGAGGATATGAAGCTAGTGGGTGCAAGTGTTGAGGATGCAGAAGATGAAAGAAGAAGAAAAAGTTTTGAATGACTGACTTGGTTATTATAATTATAAAATATGGCAAATGCAAATACAAACACTCAAATATGTATAATATTACTATAATATATAGGTATGCACTGTATATAATGTTTACTATTATAGATATAACATACACTATGCTATAGGACAAAATGTAATTATGTGACAAAAAAATTAAAAACATTTCCAAAAGAATTCACATTTATGTATTTATTTATTTTTTGGTGCAAATATTATGTTTTTTTTTCTAACCAGATAATGTGTTATGTTAAATAACTTCACATTTATTGTGAAATATTGTGAAGTCCATGTGAATTTTCCAAACTCCAGGCAAAAACAATTCATTTTAAGCACATTAGCTGAAACTTACTCATTAGTTAAACAAATGTAGTATAAAACACTAATTCTGGCCCACAGCACTCCACATCTTGGGTTTTATATTGGTTAGCACACCTACTGTGTGAACTAGAGCAGAGGAAATATTAAACTCTTCCATGCTCTTTAACACCTAAACAATCTAAATCATTTTGGCGACGACTCTGGCAAGCGTAACACCACATGCATTTGAAATAAAAACCCTGATTTCTTCTTTTCAGCAGATGCCATTTTGCACTGAAATGTGACTCATTCTCTCACCCAGTGATTAAACACTGGAGCTAACAGAAATATAGCTATGCGAGCACAGCTGTGTGACTGAGCAGTGAACCAGCAGCAGGATTACTGCAGCCACAACAGCCCCATATATGCCAATGTTTGTGGAAGGCTCATGGAGAGAGGAGAAGGGAGGCATGCAACAGCCTGACAGTTTTGCAGGGTGGAACGCAACACCACATGACCCGGGGTTAATATTACACAGTAGCCATTAAGAGAAGGCATGTGTGTGTCACATGGCTGCATTAGCGTATCCAAGCTTTATGGGGCTTGTTTGGGTGAGTAAAGTGCTTGTATTTCCCTGGGAGTAAATTGTTCTCAATGGCAACTCAGTCTACTCATGTTCTCGAACGGCATGCACGTATTTTATGGACATACACACACACACACACACACTGCAGAGTCTCTTAATACACAGAATCTGAATCCTCAGCATGTTGGCGGTGACAGAATGGGCAGGATTTATGGTGTTTGTTCAAATCAAAACATGTCACTGACAAAAAAAATTCAAACATCACACTGACACTAAACTCAGCACCATCTCTGCTTCAGGATAACTTTTAAAATGCCTTCAGTTCAGCATTTATGCCTGGTTAACTCCAGACATTGGAAAAAAATTCAACAGTGACATGTTATATTCACATTCAATCATTGTCTACCACTTATCCGATCTACTCTCGGGTCACAGGGAGCCTGTGCCTATCTCAGGCGTCATTGGACATCAAGGCAGGACACACAAACAATTTAGAGACGCCATTCAACCTACAATGCATATCTTTGGACCAGGGGATGAAACCGGAGTACCCGGAGGAAACCCTCAAGGCGTAGGTTGAACATGCAAACTCCACACACACATGTCAGAGGCAGGAATCAAACCCCCAACGCTGGAGGTGTGAGGCAAACATGCTAACCACCAAGCCATCGTGCCCCCTGTCATAGTCACATATATTTGAATAAACATTATGCATTGAGCATGTGTGCAATATTATGCTGGATAATATTACATTATATGGCATTTGTCTGCCTGCAGCTGAACATGCCTGTGATACACATGATGGTCTAGTTAAGTGCAAATGTTTTGCACTTACTTAACAATCTAGCTTTTTACTCTGAAACAGCTGGTTTGAATTGCATTGATGTTTTCTAAGCTTTAATTAAGGAATTATGGTGCTGGTATATGAAAGTAATCAACAGTGTGGTAAGCAGAATTACTTTTACCACTGTAAAGTTAATTATTTTCCAACAGCAACATGTTCTGATGTATTTTATTCTTTTCACACCATAGTGATTTACCTACGATGATTTAAATAAATAAATTTAAATAAAGACCTACCTGGAGATATGGTGGATTAGTGGTTAGCATGCTTGCTAGCCTAGAGGCTTACCTCTAGGGTTGGAGGATCATGGACTCTGCATGTTTCCTTCGAGTGCTCTGGTTTCCTCGCTCAGTTCAAAAACATGCTTTCTTTTAGAGACTGGCATCTATAAAACGTCCAGTGTTTGTGTGTGTGTGTGATTCTTCCTATTCATGGTGTCCCCTGACCCTCCCACCTCATCCCCCTTTGTACCCTGACTCCCCAGGGATAGTCTCAAGGCTCCATATGACCCTATGTAGGATACGCAACACAGAAAATAGATGGCTAGGAGGATAAAGAACTAAATAATACTTTCTTTTATCTGTGTTTATGTGATATGTAATGTTGTGGAACATCCACTGAAAAATGTAATTCCTGTTATTACTTATAAACAGTTCCCTTTACAGCCTGTTGAAGTTCATAAGACAGAAAAAATGCAGCATGTCATGTTCATGCCAAATCACAAAGCATAAACTCCTCTGACCTGCGCTAACAATAGAAACTCCTTCAATAAATTAAAAATAAACAAATAAATAAATCAAATAAAAAAACAGTGATTGTTTTATAAATGTGATCATGTGGGGCATGTGTTATACTAGTACCTGTGTAAGTTGACATTATAGAATTGATAATGTATTTGCCAGAACTATTGTCAGAGCTGATGTTATAAAAATGCATCAGTCAACATTTTCTGACCAATCAGAATGAAGAATTCAACAAGGTTTAATATCACATTTTAGATAAGATTTTAATGGTTTTAATCTATTAAGAGTAGGCATCCAGAAAAGACTGTTCCCCCTCTCACACAGTATCTGTAGAAGTGTGATATCAATAAGTTTGTTTATCATGTGTGGTTTATCATGTAGAAACATGTTCTCTTGTCATCACAGCAGAGGAAGAACAAGAGCTTATCAGTGAGGATTTACAGCATGTGTTAGGAAGTGAACATTAAGCCCATGCCACACCAAGCCAAAATTCCCCAACGCCAGTAAACCCGACGCTTGGTGTGATCCGTGTGTGTGGTCGCTGAAACTCTTCAAGTTCAAACCTCATTACACTGCTGGTTTACTTGTTTTTCTGGAATTCTCCTAAAACTACTCTCCTAAAGTAATTTGAGGATGGATACCAAGTCACTGTACACATTTAAACATTACTAGCGGCAGAACACTCACGCTTCCTGTGTTCTATCCTGATCACACTATCCAATAAGCACACGTTAGTGAATTTTCTATAAAATAGCGCTTTCTTCTTTCAATTTCCACGTTATTTATTACACAATTCTATCCACATTTGCTGACTGATTTGGCCACTTGATTTGGTTTTAGAAGAAAAGAGAATTTGAAATCTGAAAGATTAAAAAAGAAAGATGATAACATCTTCACAAACTCAAAGAAATATCTGAAAATTGAGAAATTAACTATGACTCTTGTCATATTCGTACACAGATTGTGTTACCTGCTATTCAGTACATGCACTATATTACTCATATCAATCCCCAGTAGCAATTTAGTTTGTTAATTAACCAGCTTAGCCATCAACCCACACCCAGAACAAGGAATAACAAAGGGCTAAACCGGCTGAACTCTGATCATTGTGAACTGTGAACTGTGTGACGAATCTGTGATTTAACTGTGAAAACTTAACCATACACTCTTCTGGTTCTTCAGGACTCTTGGTATACTAAATAGGTTTATATAGCTGCTGTTATAAAAAATGCATCAGCTTCTGACCAATCAGAATCAAGAATTCAGCAAGCTTTATTATTACTGTTTAATACAGTTTTTTGGTGTGTTTTTTTTCCACTGGTAGAAGTTCAGAAATGACTGAAACTTGAAAACACTAATTTCTCCACTCACACAGAAAAAGCCCACAGTAAAAGACTCAAAGAGGCAAACTGATGAGCCTTTAAATATTTTGACAGAAACTTTTATTTTCAAGCATGCAGCTACAAAGTTTACAGTACAACATCAACTGACCAGGAACACTACAATCAATGATAAATAAATTTTACAAAATTTAACCGTGCATTCATGTAAAATATAAAGAATGCAAACTCCACATGTGATGAAAAAATGGTTCTTAGCCCTCTTAGTTGGATGTTTAAAGGTTTTTAGCTTCCTAAGTCAGTTCCTAACTTCTTTATACTGTTCAAAATTCATTCATTCATTGCCTACCGCTTATCCGATCTATTCTCAGGTCACGGGGAGTCTGTGCCTATCTCAGGTGTCATTGGGCATCAAGGCAGGATACACCCTGGACGGAGTGCCAACCCATCGCAGGGCACACACACTCTTAGAGATGCCAATCAACCTACAGTGCATGTCTTTGGACCGGGGGAGGAAACTGGAGTACCCGGAGGAAACCCCCGAGGCACGGGGAGAACATGCAAACTCCACACACACGGCGTAGGCGGGAATCGAACCCTCAACCCTGGAGGTGTGAGGCAAAATGTGCTAACCAACAAGCCACCGTACCCCCTGTTCAAAATTATGATGTTAATTTTAAAGACTCTACACAATCATATAGAATGTCTTTGTGTACTCTAGCATTGATGCCTGAAGCTTTTACAGCATGACCTGTGCACAAAGCCATCTCCATGAAGACATGGTGTGGAGGTTAAGGTTAGAGTAGAAGAATTCGAGTGTCCTGCACAGAACCCTAACTCTGACTCAACCCCTCTGAACACCTTTGGGATGACCTGGAACGCCGACTGCACCCCAGACCTCCTCACCATCCCAACATCAGTGTCTGATCTCACTAATGCTTTTGTAGCTGAATGATCACAAATCCCCACACCCATTCTCTAACATCTTTTGAAAAGCCTTCAAACAAGAGAAGAGTGGATCGTATTATAACAGCAAAGGTGGACGAAATCTAGAACAGGATTTTGAACAAGCACATATGAGTGTGACGGTCAGATGTCCACAAACAAAGAAGAGTGTATAACCATTTGGGACAAGCCAAAGAAATCTTAACGGTTTGTGATATAACCTGATTTTTTTTCTAAATAATTGTTTCCCTAATCAATTTTAGTCACTTATATATGTGTTTTAAATGTATAAGGCTTGCAAAAGCTCTTTTATTTTTTAAACGACTTAATACATTAAGGGTTCTTGGCCTCCTAAAGAGGTTCTACTTGGAAGCTTCTCAAATAAGCCATATTAAGTATTCCTCCAGCTTAATGTTCTTAATCCTGCAAACTTTGTGTAATCTTTTTATCCCATGTGCTCTATGTGATTGTAATCTGTATAAATAATAGAATAATGTAATCTATATAAATAAAGATTAGCATGAAACTACTCATTATCCCATGGCGTTCTTGGTGAATGTGTAAAGTGGGCTTACCTAGAACGAATGTAAGCCGTCTGACTGCTTGTGTTTGCTCTTTTCCTGTTGACTCGATGTGCACCCTCATGCCTGTCAGCATATTTTCATTACACTTGTAGAGTACACACAGGCCTGAGAGCAACACACACACCAAACACTCATCACTTTCACTGCGCTCGTCAGAACTGCAAAACCGTGTGCTATGCTTTGATCCGTATTTCACATGCAAATTCTGTGGAACATTTGCTTTTTATAGAAATTGTGTACATACACAATATTGTGAAATTGATCTGTTTAATAAAGAACACATGCAACGAGAGATATTTAAAGCTAAAATTTTGGAAAGACGCTGTCAAATTAATTAAAAGTAATTAAACTTTCTAATACTTTCCCAAACATTAATTCTTCTTATTTAGGAGTGTTTTTTACTGTCTGAAAATTGCTGATTTCAAAAGTTTAGGCACCCACAAGATCAAAATTCGGGCAATTGACCTCTTAACCTTAGACCCCAGGTTAAAATCCGGAAACTGAGATGGTGGTTTACAAAACAATGAGTTTGTGTTCCTTTAATCATATCATGATTTGGATGTTGGTTTTAGATTGTTATCTTGCTATATAATCAGTCTACATCTGTGTGTTAACTTCTTTGCAGAGGCATCCAGTTCCACTTTTCAGCGCATATTTTATACTGGATTTGGTGGCTTTAACTCTTAAGTAGACTACTTTTGTCAAAAAAAAAAAAACATGCTGGTTGTGCTGACAGGGCAAAAACATTACTGTAGATGATTCCAGCTGTGGCAAAATGATATGTAGGGGATTGTTCTTTGGACAGGATTTGCTCATGCAACTTTCAAACAATTTATTTATTTATTTGTTTATTTATTTATTTATTTATCTATCTATCTATCTATTTATTTATTTATTTATTTAATCGTTTTGGTCTAATTGTTTTGAAGGATGCCAAAAATTCTGGATATATTTAAAATATAAATCAAATGCATGATTCAGGTAATACTATTACATTTAATTTAAAATTAAAAAAAATGTTAAAAATAAATAAATAAATAAATAAATAAATAAACACAAAAAAATCAATACTTAGTGTTCAAACTGTGGTTCGTGTGAATTTCTTTAAACAGCTGGTGAAATATTTTAATTTTGGGAAGTTGAGTTCATATCGTTTCTCAGAAACACTCCCTTTTTAAACTTTTAAATAAAGCTCACTTAAAAATGATCATTCACGCCCTGTAAACACTCAGGAAACACATGATGGTAATGAGTAATAGTATTTGGTCCACTAAGCTTTCCATTCCTGAGCAGTGCATCATATTGCCTGTGGTTTCCCTGGAGAAGGAGCTATATATAAACACAGAAGGAGGGTATAAAAACCCCTTGAATCATCTTAGACTGTGATTCAGCAGAAGAAAGACATCAGACACGGACACTCTGACTTAAAACAAAAGAGGAATCAAATGAAAAAACTACGTGATCCTTCCTCAGATGTGTGTGATCACATGCTGGCTTTTCCAGGACAGAAATGCTCTCTTACTTATTGTTCTAATGTGATCAAGTTTCTCAGACAAATGCCAAAACTTTCAGCTGTATTGTTTAAGTACAAACCCCTCAACTGAAAACTGTCACTTATCTGTAGCAACAATACACAACATGTCTATTTGAATGAATTTCCATACCACATACAGCATGACTGAGATTGCAGGATAAAGAAGGGGTGCAGTCGGAGTTCCTGCTGTTTTTAATTTAGTGAAAGCTTGTTTAGCTGCAGTTAGGATGATGGACAGGCTGCCGTTGGAGCTTCTTATCAGTGCTGCTTCAGACTTCCTGTTTTATAAACTACAGCTGTTTTGTGGTTATGTGGCCAAGGTTCTGAACTGTCAAGGGCTGTATGGGTCATTCTGTTTTCTTTTGTCCTGATGTACAGTACAATGCAAGGATTATCAGACTCTTTGGGTCCGTTTAAATCCTTTGTAAAATACATTTTACTGACTGCCTTAGTACATGTAATCCAAATTCAGATATTAGGATGATTATTTCAAATGTGTAAGATAATATTATTGCAATTATAACAGAACAGTAGTTCTTTTATTGTTGATATTGAGTTACAGAAGTGTGGATTAATACCGTTTTATCAGAGCACTGACGTTCCATTCTGCTGGAGGAATAGAAATCGACTTATCAGACATTTTCAATCAGTAAAAAACAATTAAATTATTTTATTGCTGCAAATGACTAACCTTACACAGAATTTTAGTGGTTGTAGAAAATGTCTTCAAATTTTAGTTGCTTATGAACAAACACTTGGGGCATCTAAGAGAGCAGAAATAGGTTTGATATCACCATTTACTTTGAAGATAGAAACATTTGTGTTAATAAAACTAACTGGTTTTTTTTTTTTGTTTTCTATGAATATATTGCTCCTATTAGGCTAGGTAAGAACAGAAATACTTAGGAAAAACTACAGATTCTTAAAACTACCATTGTGGAGTGTGACATGACAAAGACATTTAATATTTAATATGGAAACAACAAAACAGATGCAAATTCACACACTATTAAAATGTAACTGTTGATACAGATGTTACCTTAGAAACAAGAGTTTTAACATACAGAGACACCGCCCTTCTAATGATAAGTACATTTTGAAGAACTATTACCACTTTGAGGAAGACACTTGGCGTATGGGTTAGGGGGTTTTTGTGAAATATTTTGTGCTAGTTGGCTAATTCCACTGTAATCATGCAAAATGAATCCAGCAAGCCAGTGCCTGTAATGCAAATATGTCTTTGGCATCATATATTATATATTTTAATCATGTTAATGCAAGAGAAATCCAGTCAGCCAGTGCTAGGAACAGATTTTAATTGTAGTCTTATAACTTTGCTAACTGCGCAGGATCTTGATAAGGAAGAAGAACTGTGCCAAGAAGAACAAAAAAAGCACAAAGCGGAACTGAAATTTAATCCAGCGGACATCATTAGCTGTGGAAAACTGTCTCTGGTGTATCGAAATACTTTCATATAATCATTGTGAGGATTAGTGTGACACACCTCAGAGTGTTAATGAGGAACAGTTCACACCTGTGCATTGTTAGCGTTAGCCTTCTCATGTGCTGTTTTTTCCTCAGGACTTTATTAGATTGTAGAGAGATGGGGGATTGGGGGATGGGGAATGGGCTTGGATAAGGCAGGAAGTGCTATATGAAAATGTTTTGAACTAAAAGAAAACAAATTGTGCTAATGGACAGCTCTTCATAGCAGGGTATGTGATCAGAGTGTGTGGCAAATCTGTTAAAAGAAAATTATGACACATTTCTGCTGTAATACATACATTTTTTTCTTTGATAATGTTACAGTTACTCACATATATTTCTTTTACTATCCTGCATGTTAGAAATAATTCCTGCCCACAGGCTTATTCATGCCCAAATATGAAAATATAAAACCAGTCAAATGTTCTGTTAGTCATCTGAGGTCATTATTTAATTTTGCTATTTTTATCAGTTACACCCTCCTCTTACATTTCACTGAAGTCATGTAAAGGATTCCATGATCCTTTCGGCTATGTGTTTGTTGTCAGATTTGAGTTTAACAACGGTTAAGATGGATGGATACACTTCTGAAGGAAATCAGTGACTCAATTGGGCGTTATCGCTGACCATGTGTTAAAGTATTTCCCCTCCAGACTGTCAAATATAATAGACTGTCAAGAGTAAAAGAGTAAAAGAAAAAATTCTTGTCAAAAAAGTCCATATATTTTAGCCCATATGTTGGAGATTTATGTATTTCTTTTCCCTTCCCTCTAATTGCGTTAGCAGTGTCTGCTTGTGATGTACAGCAACAAGGGCTGACAGAGCTCCAAACAACAAATTAGCACCAGAATGTGTGACTCCAGAGAATCCAGAGTTTTGGATTTTCATTTCATCCATGTTACAATGTCAATCAGAGTTTTGCTGTATGATCTAACAGGCTCAAGCTCTGTTAAAAATAAACTATGGATATGTGAAGACTGCAGTGAGGATTCCAGAGGCGACCGGAGGTCGAGAGCAGAGGGCGAAGGCCAACTATTTGTGTTCATTTCATTATATGTTTTGCAGGAGACAGAAACTCACGTGCCCATCTCCATGTAAAAAACACGTCCATGTTTACTCCCATGGTAGCGAGGTCTTACTATGCGTCTCTCAGCACGGCTAATCATGAAGTGGTGAGAGGGTTTGACGTGTAGAACATGTGACGCGAGAGCAGAGGCAGTGCAAGTCTGGAATGTGCTGCTGTGGGATGGAGAGATAGCAGAGAGATGGAGGTAGGCTGTGGTCAGGAAAAATGAACAAAGACCCATCTTCTTCATTCTCTCACTATCTTCATTATCACTTGTAGTATTGAGTAATCGCTTGACGTATTCTCTACGTCTCTACCGTGAGACATATTAGGTTGCTTAAGAAGTAAATAAAATAAAAGCAAGTCACTTTTTATTGCAGTAGGACTGTGTTCCTGCAATGGATGTAGAAAATATGAAGCTTTTAGTTTCTCTCTTATGATTTTTTTCATGTAAATCTTTTTATCCTTCCGTTCATCTGTCCATATTCAGTAAGCACTTTATCCTGATCCTTCAGGTTGAGGCTCTGTGAGAGCAGCTCATGGAAATGTATACATTAACATCTTAAGTTTCATGCACAGCTAGAAACAGATTTTCAATCGCAGACTCAGAACTCAATATAACATTTTCCTGCTATGAGTCTTCTGTTGTAGCAGCCACTGGAACCACTGTGTAAATGTGAAAAGTATGCAAGTGACTCAGAAAGTAAACATATGAAACATGCAACTTTCTGAACAATTCAGCTACAATTGTTCACTGAATTGATTGCTCTTGTAATAGAAAAGCTCTTGAAGTTTGAGACCAAGACCAAGCCCTTCATTGTAAAAGCAGTGAAATGCACATAGAGTCAGTTTTATGTGGCAGACAATGAGTCTTATTTGTATTGAGCAAGTTCAGCTTGAACTCAAAGGTCAGAACTAGGAGGAGTTGGAGACAGTTTCGAGGAGATTTTATCTCTTCAAACATCTCTTCTATGGATGGCACCTAATGAAAGTTTCTTTCGATGGAATTCAGAGAGTTAATTTGATGCTTCGATCCTGTACAGTTCTTTTTTTTTTGCGTTGAAGTAATATACTAACACAAACAAGAGTCTTGTGTAAACTTAGGTGTAACTCGGAAGCCGATTTATTGCTTCTTTGGAAAGCATGTTACTTTATACCCGCAAAGAATAAAGAGACAATAACAATTAAAAAGGCATGACTAAAATAAAAAACATCACATTGCTAGTCACGATATATCGTATTTAAGTTCCACAAAATCATTGTAGATGATGTTGTAGATGTTGCAGTCAGATTTGGTGAATTTTTTATACCCCATTAGCAAATTTATTTAGAAAACAATGTTCTTAATATAGCTCTCCAGCTCACACCACAGCTGATGGTTATATAGGTCAAAAGAACAGATTTTCTGGACTCACCACCAGTGAACAAAGCCGGATTAAGCTGTACTTGGGCAAACCGATCACAACTGAAAAATTGCTCACTATTTTTCCTAACATCTAATCACCATTGTTTCCAAATGCCAACCATTGTTCCTAAAGACAAATCACCATTGTTGCCAATAACCAATCACCAATCACCACTGTTCCCAATGACTAATCACTCTTCACTGATGTTCCCAACAACCAATTCCCAATCAGTACTGTTCCCATCAACTAAACACTGATACCTAATGTTCCAAATTACCAAATAGTGATCACCATTGTTTTGTAACCACCAATCACTAATCACAAATTTTCCTTAAGACTATTCACCACTGTTCTTAACGGTCCAATTATCAATCACTATTGTTTCTAATGACTAATCACTAATCACATTTTCCCTAAGGACAAATCACCATTGTTCCCAGCAACCAATTACCGATTGTTGTTGTTCCCATCAACTTATTATCCATCAATGTTGTTCCCAATGACTAATCCGCAGTCACGACTGTTTCCATCGGTTAATCACTGATCACTATTGTTTTTTACCAACCAATGACCAAAAATATCTTCTGTTATTTAATATTCTGGTGAAACTCTTCTCATCTGATAAAAAAAATTAACGCATGAAGTCGCAAGTGGGTGTATGAAACCTAGCATGTGTTTTTGATTGCACTGTACCTCCTCAAACACATGTCCACTGAAACATCTGTTTCTCTGACCATGTTTGAGAACGTCTTCTCTTTGAGTTTAGTCCACACTGAGGAAATGACAAGACACTGACAGGGCGTAAACAGTTTTTAATAGAAAGAATGAAGATTGCTTGTGTCCTTGATAATAAACTCATACATTTTCTTTAAGTATGTGTTGCTAATAAACTAGCTAGTCTAGTTTTTATGGTAGTATGAGGAACCAGTAATAGATTAGCCTGAAGTATGTTTATAATGATCAATGAGAGTCGAGTTATTTTGCTATTTGGTCTTTTCTTTCTAACATCAGGACAACACATGTGGATTAGCACCCGTCACATGCTTACAGTGCATTAACAAAGCTAACATCTAAGCGTCATGAGTTTTTTACCACAGTCAACAGATTCAAAGATTGGCCAGTGAAAGTAAATATATGCAGAAAAACCTCTCAGCTAGGTTAACAAATAGTTTAACAGATTGTTAGTAGTTTGTAACTGCTTAATGTTCTGTTTTAGGCCCAATTTTGTTCTCCATCTCTTTGACATCCATCCACTTGGATATTGGACATACTTCTATTCAGCCCTTAGGACATGATGTGTTTAAACTTTGACTTCTAAAACTGAAAGATGGATAGATGATAAAATTGAATGCTGGATTGAAAGATGGCTATTGATTGTTGATGGTGACTTCATTTAATGTGCCTTTATTTTTAATCTTGTATAAAAGAAATATATTGTATTAAAGTCACAAACTGCTGCAAGAAATTCTTTATATTTTCACTAAAGGAGTACTTTAAGAAAGTGTTAATTACAGTCATTTCATTTCATTAGCCATTAACTAATGAAGGATTTCCCATAATAAACTGAAAATCTTGGGTAAAGAAAACTGAAGCTGTTTTAGCATGACAGGAAGCCAGGACTCTAAATATATCCCACAAGGCGTGGGGTGCTGGGAAAGCTCTTCCTCATACTCATGCATTTCTCCTGATCCAGGAAGAGTGAATTAGCCTTGATGGAGAGGTCATGCTCCAGAGCCACTTTGGTCTTCACCAGGTTCTGCAGAGTGTTTTCGGCCTCCATCAGTCGTTCCCTCAGAGTATGAATCGTATCCTCGATCTCCCTCACTTCACTCACCAACCTGAGAGAGATGATGGGGAAAGAAGGGAAAATATTCTGTAAGCAAAATAAAATATACTCCAATCACTACCAGGCAATTATCACAGATGTTTTTGCCTATAGCAATGCATATAAATGTCTGATTTTTTCCTTGCATATCTTTGAATTTTTTGCAGGTTCTTCAAGGCTGCACCTGTGATATGGGTTGTCTCTGCAGAGTTCCACATTGGGTCTACGGGTTCTCTCCTCCAGACGGGTCTGAGCCACTTTGAGAGGGTTCTCCTTATCACGAATTGCCCTTTTCAAGTTGTCAATGATCATCTCAGTCTGGTAGATCTCCTGGAGGGTCTGAGGAAAAGAGAGGAGATGTGTGGAGATGCAGACTGATTAATGATTACATTTAAACCTGCTGTTCTAAAATCATGCTGTTCTTGATCTAGTGACCAGAAGGTTGTAAAGTTGGAAATCCCTAAATGTACGTAAAAATAAAACCTATTATTTAGAAAAAGATTATTGTAGATGAATGTAGAAGGGACTAGAGACTTGTGTGTGTTAGGAGAATAGGAATTAAGCTTGACTACATGTGGGGAATTTCATGGGTCGTGGTATTTCATTGGTGTGGTATTTGGTCTTCACATTGTGCTATGAATTTGTTCTCTTCAGGTTACTGATTAACAGCTGACCAGTGGCTAGAAATATTGACAGTCTTGCCACCAGTCCAGGTTTGTTTCATCCTGTCCACCATATTATCTGTTTACAATAAAATGCCTTCAGTATGAAGGCATCTATGCATGATACTGGACCATTGTCCAGTATCACAATGTGACGGACCTGCTTGTTTTGGCATTTTCATGTTTAGTCATGTTCTTGTGAATATTTTTGAAGTGTTGATGATATAGATGGGAATTTATTTGAAACCAAATAGACAATGTTTTGAAAAATATCCACGTGGACAGAACTATTTGACGGACATGTTCTTCACACAGGTTGCATATTGTACGCATTAGTCTCAGAAAGCAGTCATAAATGGTTCTACCTCATACGGGTCACGTTAGACATCCAATTTATCCATTCCACTGCTCACACTGACACACTGTAGGTGATGGCGCTTTATTAGCTACCTTGAGCCTCTGATAAGTGCTAGAGCTGTCAATAAATTTACTGTGACCTTCAGTTACCCTGCTACACAATAGTACACAGTGTTTAATGCTTTTTCTTTACTGAGCTTATCACAGACACATGGTGCAATCAGTCCAGACACACCAATTTCTCTATTTAGCCTAAAACACAATTTGGTCCATTTACATGCTAGGCTGTGTAAAATAATTTTGGCTGGCTCACATTGATACAGTCTTGGTTGCTGAGGAATTTTGAGAATTGAGAAACCTGCAATGAGGAATAAGTGCATGTATAGGGCATAAGGGTGTACTCTGTGAATCATCATAATCTCAAGATAAGATATGGAAGGAATTCCCTTGTTACGGCTATGTTAGCACCACTTAAAACAGCTGCATATAAAATATGTCAACACTGCATCTGTTTTTTATTATCGTCGTTTAAACCGATCCTAGATGATTAAAGATTTGCTTCTGAAAACAAATAACAATATCACAAATCACAGAGGAGAGTTAACCACGGGATGTTGTATGAATCCTTCAAAGGAATGCTCTAGCACTAACACATGCAAACATCACTGATTTCAAAAAAGACCACAAAAGATTGTGATTGTAGTCTGGCAACTTCACCATGCTTTTATCATGCTCGTGTTTACACGAGGCCCGAGATGTGAGCGATGTGTCGTTGTCCTCACCTTGGCCAAGTGAGCCTGCAGGCTGTTCTTGGTATCCGCCATTTCAGAGATGCGGTTGGTGAAGGCTATGTTAACGGTATTGAACTGGTTCCACATCTCGTTGGAGGTGGTGTTGAGCAGCACCTCGGTCTCATCACGGAGCTTGTGTGACGCCGCACGTTCACTCTGAGAGTGCAGGATGTTGTCATCGGTGAACTTTGACCACGTGTCAGGCAAGCTCAGACTGCTCTCATGTTAAAAAAAATAAGCAAATAATAATAATAATAATAAATTAGTAACTTAACACCAAAGCATAAGAGCATAATTTTGCTCCATTAAATAACAAAGTAGCCAAATGGTTGAGCTCTAGAGCCATATGGAGATCTAGCTTATGTCTGCCGTGGAACAGTAAGGTTACAGGGTGAAGAGGTGAAGAAGGTACTGGAGTTTAAATACTTGGGGTCAACAGTCCATAGTAATGGAGTGCGAAAGAGGTAAAGAAGCGAGTGCAGACAGGTTGGAATGGGTGGAGAAAGGTGTCGGGAGTTCTGTGTGATCAAAAAATATCAGCGAGAATCAAGGGGAAGGTGTACAGGACAGTGGTGAGACCGGCCATGCTGTATGGTTTAGAGACAGTGTCACTGAGGAAGAGACAGGAATCAGAGCTCGAGGTAGCAGAGCTGAAGATGTTGAGGTTCTCTTTGGGAGTGACAAGATTGGACAGAATTAGGAATGAGTACATCAGAGGGACAGCTCATGTTGGACGTTTGGGGGACAAAGTTAGGGAGGCCAGATTAAGATGGTTTGGACATGTTCAGAGGAGGGAGAGTGAGTATATTGGTAGGAGAATGTTGGACATGGGGCTGCCAGGCAGGAGGCAAAGAGGAAGGCCAAAGAGGAGGTATATGGATGGAATAAATGAGGATATGAAGCTAGTGGGTGCAAGTGTTGAAGATGCAGAACATAGGGATAGGTGGAGAGAGATGATTCGCTGTGGCGACCCCTGAAGGGAAAAGCCGAAAGAAGAAGAAGAAGCTTATGTCTGCCGTGTTGAATATTGTGTACTTTTTCCTCAAAGTGGCAATATTCGTAAAATATTTAAAAATGTTGTGTCTTTTTTGGTGTTTGGACCACTTTGTATTGGATGTACCTTGGAAATTTTAGCTGCCTTTCTTACATTTATCTAATATTATTGCCTACTGAGAATTTTAACCCATATAAATTTATGTTTGTGATTTCTGATGAAACAAATTTGCAAGGATATTGTGTGTTTTCGGTATATTATAGTTTCAGCTGCCTAAAAGCCAGCATTCTACACAATGTTCAGTTCTGAAGTCTTTTCTGTTAAGAGTTCTGCACTACATTCAGCATCCAAATTCTATTAAACATTGATTTAAAGCAGTTACTCAATTCTGCCAACACTGCAAACTTGTATACTTGTATATATTCTTGTAACTTGTATGTGTACTTGCATACTACTGATATTAACTTGTATATTATATCTTGTATATTTACTTGTGACTTATATCCAGTTCTTTTGTGCTGCTACACACATCTGAGTTGTTCTTGTTCCTAGTTCGTAACTTTATATTACTTTTGAGAAGAGATGTTTAGATGATTTAAAAAACTATTCTAAAATGCATTTTTTCTTGCACTGGCCCTAATTTTTATGCAGTGTGAACCTGAGCATACAAATTCTTAGCAGATGGCCACAACTACTGCTGAAATATGGGGTATGTAAATTCGATCTTATCTTATTTTATTTTATCTTATCTTAGAACAGCAGCTCTGGGAGAATTTCTGCCTGAATGTTAAATCACCAATTTTTATATTAACATACTCATTCCAGTACATTATTATTTCTTTAGGGGAATTTGTACGCTCTAATAGAAGGGTTCTTCTTTCTTTCTTTCTTTCTTTCTTTCTTTCTTTCTTTCTTTCTTTCTTTCTTTCTTTCTTGAGGACTTGTTCTTTTTTGTAATGTTCAATGTTCTTTCTTGAGGACTTGTTCTTTTTTGTAATGTTCAATTAAGATCTAAAGTTAAAACTAGAGAATAGCTTAAAAGATGGATTAGGGTTAGGGTTAGGGTTAGTCCTTGGGATAAGTGATCATCTTGTCCTGGATGAATGTGTGTGTGGTGTACAAATATAGACCTCTCCATGAGGATGATCTGTCTGATGAAACTCACGAAGGATCGAGGCGCTCGATGCCTCTGTAGTAGCTGATGCCGTCCGATGTGTTGCGCAGCTGATGACATCGGTCGTCTATACGCTGAGCTGTGACTTTATCATTTAAATCTCTCTCTAGTTCATGCTGCGCTGATCGGTTTGATCTAAAAAAGTAGAAGCACACACACACACACACGCACACACACACACAGAGAGAGAGAGAAACACACACACTATTTTCTATTTGCTATTTCTTCAATGTTTAAATTTTTTTAGAGCCAAAAATTCATGCTGAAATATTGAAACTCACGCCAGCTGTGCAATGACCTTGTCCAGGTTCCTTCTCATTCTCTCCTGACACGACTTTATCACCTCCACTTCCTGAATGAGAGAAGATCTCTAAGATCCATCTTAAATCCATCCAAACAAATTATTCATTTGAAATAAATTAATTAAATTCTTCTTCTTATTATTATTATTATTTATATTAGTAGTAGTAGTAGTAGTAGTAGTACTATAAAACTTTAATACATAAAATCATTAAATGAAGCCCAAAACAAATACATAATAAGATTGGGGGAAAAATAAATAAAATCAAAAATAGTAAGAATCAACAAAAAAAGGAAAAGTGCAAAATGTTGATATTTTTATAAATAATAAAATACATTATAGAAAATAACTAAAAAACAAAATAGTTAACTAAAATGTGCATTTAAAGTGCCTTCAAATGTTTTTTAAATATATGACAATTTGTCTAATTTCTAGATGTTAAGGGTTTTAGATGTTTGAAGTATAATGACTTAAATCTGTTCATATGACTGTTTAAGGTGTAAATAATAATATATCAGAAACTCAGCACTGAAAGTCATCAGACTGCAAAATGAAACATATTATGATAAACAGTCAGAAGATAAGAAGGTGCAAAATCATTTATTACTTTAGAAGCATAAATTATTGGGGTATTAAGTCTACTACCAGCATTATCATCATTAAGTTTAAATGATATGAAGAGCGCTGTACCTTGATCAGGTCTTTTTCTACATCATCGTGTACCAGGTCGATGGACATTCTCTTCTCTCGATGAAACAAGCATTCCTGGGACACCTTAAAAAAAAAATAATAAAAAAATAAAAAAGATCACCGGTCCACCATCAAGTCAAGTCAAGAAGCTTTTATTGTCATTTCAACCATATATAGCTGTCGCAGTACAAAGTAAAATGAAACAATATTCCTCCAGGACCCTGGTGCTACATATAACAACACAGAGCTAAGGACTAAAAGTTACCTAGCCATATAAAGTGTACAGTGTGCAGGCAGACAGACAATACAAACACTCTACAGGACAGATATACAGTATAAAAATAGTGCAGACTAGTATACAGTCTATATTGGGTATTGTGCAAAGAAAAGGATGATGACACATATGTACACAAAATATGTATCATTATCGTTCAGTGCTATACTCTAGCTTAGTAGCTTAGTGGGTAAGGCACTGGACTCCACTAAGCTGCCACTGCTGGGCCCCTGAGCAAGGCCCTTAATGCCCTTTTTTTTCCATTGTCTACCGCTTATCCAATCTATCCTCGGTCATGGGGATCCTGTGCCTATCTCAGGCATCATCTGGCATCCAGGCAGAATACACCCTGAACGGAGTGCCAACCCGTCACAGGGTACACAGACACACACAACGGGCAATTTAGAGACTCCAGTCAATCTAGAAGCATGTCTTTGGACTGTGGGAGGAAACCGGAGTACCCGGAGGAAACCTACCAAGCACTGGGAGAACATGCAAACTCCACACACACAGTGAGCGGGAGCGAGCGCGAGACTCGAAACCCAGGACGCTGGAGGTGTGAGGCGAACGTGCTAACCATTAAGCCACCTAAGTATTACTAAGTATTTTTGATCATTATAAAAGAGTTGTTTAAATAATTGAAAACTGATTGTGTTTATACTGCTTCATTAAAAAACAGTGTTTTTAGACTGTCAGAATTTAAGTTGTGTAACAGGATATACAAAACAACCATGTACACACATGCACACACACACACACAAACTTAAATGAATGATCAAAATGGAAAAAAAGATGAAAGGAAGTAGAATAAGAGCAATGTAAACAAAATATTATATTCAATGCACCTCACTGCACATCTTTTTGCTATGCTGTGTGCAAATATTTGTGTAAGCCAAACTGAACTAAAACTTTTTGCCTGATTTACAAAAGTTTTGGAAAACCCAAATCATGTGAAAGTGTTGATAATTGCCAACAAGATGTCAAATACTAAGCATGTGCATGTTAAAGCTCATATGTATTCAGTGACACCAGCAAAACTCTTTAAAAGAAGGCAGAAGTTATTTTGACTCACATCCACACCAATGTATATATTTAGTAACATAACAGCAAGTGAAGGCTGGAGACTAAAATTCCTAGTGAGGCCCAGTGTAGATAAGTAGAGAAAGAGAGACAGAAAAAATGGTGTATCTAAGAGAAAGTGTCACAACTCAGGTTACTTTAGCATAGATTGAGCAAGCAGCAATACAGAGAGCAAGCCAAGTGTCTCAGCAAAACTGCAAATGGAAATTAACTGCGCTACAAGATATAAAGGAAGTAGCTAGTTCTTCAATTCAATTCAATTTATTTGTATGGACATTGTCTCAAAGCAGCTTTACAGAAGTATAGGAACATAGAATAAAAATTATAAAGTTTAAAATGAAGTTACTATTTATCTCTAACATTTATCCCTAATGCACAAGCCAGAAGGCAACGGTTGCGAGGAAAAACTCCCTGAGATGAAATGATGAGAAGAAAGAAATGTTGAGAAGAAACCAGGCTCAGAAGGGAATCCATCCTCAATTGGATGACACTGTACAGTAAATAATGTAAATGTAAATAATTTCCTTCAGTAGTTTATAATGACGTGGAATTGTGCAACCTAGAGCTCCTGAGGATCTATTTCAACAAATATTCAACTGTTGATGTCTGAAGAATCCTCCTTCTACTTAGGTATCTGCTCCCTACCGAGGCTATAAGAAAGTAAACTGATCCCTCAACACTACCCCAGGCTTGCTAATCTTTACCCAGATCACTGTGACACGATGAGGATAAAGAATGCCCTCATAGGCCTTCCCTGTGTCATCTGGTTTCATGTTTACTTAGTAACAGCTTCCTAGTAACTTTTATTTCCAAGCACATAATGAGTGAGTTACCAGTTAATAAAGGCTACTTAAAATACAGGTACATTTTTAGGGCAAAATTATTAATTGTTGCCTGTCCATTGCTGTGCACAATATGAGATCTCCCTCTCACAATGGCTTTGATAGAGTAGTCCTGTATGTTCCCATATTACAGCTTTGTGTCAATTATGAATGTTCTAGAAGTCACTATCATGGGTGCTGACCTGATGGTTGTCATGTGGTCTGTATTTTTGTGCAACTTAATTTTACCATCGGGGGGGCACGGTGGCTTAGTGGTTAGCACGTTTTCCTCACACCTCCAGGGTTGGGGGTTTGATTCCCGCCTCCGCCCTGTGTGTGGAGTTTGCATGTTCTCCCCGTGCCTTGGGGGTTTCCTCCCCCAGTCCGAAAACATGCGTGATAGGTTCATTGGCATCTCTAAATTGTCCGTAGTGTGTGTGCGTGTGCCCTACGATGGGTTGGCACTCCGTACAGGGTGTATCCTTCCTTGATGCCCAATGACGCCTGAGATAGGCACAGGCTCCCCGTGACCCGAGAATAGTTCGGATAAGCGGTAGACAATGAATGAATTTTGCCATCACCAATACCCTCAAAGGGTACAAACAAACTGGTTGAATATTGTGCAAGTCCTTGTCTACACTTAAGGATTCTGCACCATCCATCCTACACAGGGCTTCAAGAAACCTAGAGTCTTTTCCAGGGGTCTCAGAGCATAAGGTAGGGGACACCTTGGATAAGGTGGCAACTCATTGCAGGACACAATCAAGCACACACCCATTCAATTTAGAGATCAGCCTACAACATATGTCTTTATACTGGAGTAGAAAACCATAGTACCTAGTGGAAAGTGCATGGAGAACATGCAAACAAGGAAGAGGCAGGAATTGAACCCCCAACCCCAAATGTTTTGAGGGAAGCATGATAACTACTTACTTACTTACATATAAGCCACCTACCCAAACTAACACAATAAATTTTCTGCATGATCTATAATGAAATTGACCAGATTATTATTCAGAAAAAAACACAAAGAGTACACCTGCAGTGGCCCCTCGGTCTCAGCCAGAGCTCTCTCCAGTCTGCGTTTCACCTCCATCAACGCCGCTATCTCTGTCACCATGTTGTCAATTTCGTGGCCCAGCTCAGACCTCCAGAAGCTGATATCATTGAGTCTCTCCCCCAGGATCCTGCAGGTGTTCTCCTGAGTCCTGCGTGTGCACTGTTCCCGGTCCTGGATCATCCGGATCGTGTCCTTCCTCAGCCTCTCTGCACTCTTCCTGGATGATTCTGAATCTCGGTAGTTGTTCTGGTTGGACTTGTACCAGTCGTCTGGTGTAAAGCGTGTCATTAGTGCAGTTCTGTTAGATGGGTAGAACATAGTCTTGGCCCGAACCAGGTCCAGGTTTTCTCTTTGTGTTATGGGGATGATGGAAGGAATAGCACTCCCACTCCTGAAGTACATGTTAGTTCTCCAGTTGGAGTTCTGGTTGGTTCTGTAGCTGGATGCTGTTGTAGAGATGGCTGGCAAGAAGTTACTGCTCTTGGGCCGTGTGTATGTAGCCAATTGTGTTGAACCAATCAATTCCATGTTTGTCCAGCAAAAATGAATCTAGTTTTCGTATGAAATGAGCCAAAAAAAGCAATATATTTAAATAACAGCTGTGATGGCAAATCAATTTTTATTGTTGGTTGGAAAATGTAATAAATCTAAGACGTTCCTTTAATTATAAAGCTGAATAACTCCAGGTCTATGGTAAAAAAAAAAAAAATGTCCCAATTGCTAATATAGAGATCACCTGAAAATATTCAAGTCCCCACTAAACATGAAACCGTCTGGTGTGTGTTTTCTCTATATTAAAACACATAGTCAATCATGCACATTTTTCTACAGTGCAATGAATTCAAAAAGCTTAAAAAAAAAGTCACAAATAAAATCAGAAATTATAAAAACTGTTGAAACCTCACCAGTCACAATCTTGCAGTGTCTTCAGCGTAACCCAGATCCCACTGTGACTGTGCACTGTTACACAACATGGAATGACTGACTGGATCTGACAGACAGGACCGCTGTAATGCATTATTAATACACAGGTGAGCTTCTGGTTGCCGCTCACAGCTCAATGACTGAAGACTGAATAAACCTGATTATTCACTGAGCCGCCACACAGGCGGTTGCCACTGGAGATACCATGGTGAATAAACTCGTACTGTTTGAAAATCATTGTTTCAGTAGTAAATATATACCTATATCTATAGTCTATTAAGTGGTGGAGTGATCAATTGTGTCCAGTTGCATTTATATTCAACACTGGGGAGTTTTGATAAGAAAGACCTCCAGTTATAAAAGACCTTTTTTTTTTTTTTTTTTTTACAACAGTTAGAGAAAACCAATTAAATATAATACTCAAAATATGTTCTACTCCAGCTTGTTTTTCTAGCCTGGTCTTTTAGCATATGTGCAATCAGCATGGATAATACGTGTTACATTTCCTCACACTGAGAAAGAAATGGGGAAAAAAACTTTGTTTATAAAATACGCTTATAATGGAGGGCTTGCTGAAATCCATAAAAAAAGAAAAATGTTTCCATGAATTCTTTCACTGGAAATGTTTAGAAATGAAGCACTAAACTGGTATAATTTGTCCTTTCAAATACTTTTTCACATAAATAAATGAATTTATTCTTATGTCACCAAGTTAAAATGAAAAACACCACAAAATCTTTGAGTACTGTTTGTCTCTAATGATGTACCTTTAGATAAAACTACCTTCTAAGTAGAAGTTCTCCATTGTTAGTATTATGTTGTCTCTTCTAAACATTCATTATTGATACGTTTTCAGTCAATAGGCTCTCCGTTACTGTTCACTCCTGGAAAATGCCTCCGTTACTTTTGTCTCAAAGCCACTATCTCAGATTCTTTGTCGAAGGTGTCATTTATTCGGAACTTCAGCTCGTTGGGCATCTCAAGAGATGGAAGGTTCAGATCAATAATACAAACATGCTGTAAAACAGTTGAAAACTAGACTCTTGGTTGTGTTTAAATCCCTTTTATTTCTGTTACACCTTAGGTGCACTAGTCCTAGGGAAAAATGCTCAATTAATTCATGACAAACAGGCCTCTTTTCTTAAGAACATGGATGTTTTTTTTTTATTATTTTTTAGACTGACATGATTATGTATGTGATTTTCACGCTTAGACTACAGCATTGGTGAATAGATAATATGCTGAAGCATTGTGATATCCCTTTAATATACACAAATATTCCATTCCCCACCCTATGTACAATTTCCTTTAATTCATACACACAAAAATTGAAGCGACATAAGTGAGCTCATGAAGCTGGACTCAAAGCATTCAATTTATTTAAAAATACAGAAATAATAAAGAATATTTTCAGTGGGTCAGCGAGTTCGGTTTTCTTTGCAGTGCTGACACAGGAGCTGAGCTCTGCATACAAACTCTCTCCAACCCTCCCGGTGGGCATGGCCGCTTGAGTGTCTTTTTGCTAGCATCCACCCACAACGGACAAATGAACCATCCTAGAATCCAGTCACGCCAAATTAGCCAGCCATGAAAGTAAAAGAAAGCTGAAGCAACAGGTTGTCTGCAGTTACAGTGTGTTTACACTGCTTTCACACTAATTGACTGCTTTCACACACAGCCCAAAGGACAACACCCTAACAGGAAGCTGGTCATAAATGACCTCACAGCTATTTGTGAATATTATGTTCATCCATAATTAATAGCTGGAATTGTTTAGAACAGATTTTTTGGTTACATAACTGGATATTTCTACATTCCCATGACCAGCTACCCAGTTTCTTGCATAGATATTTTCATTTTCCCAAATTTAATTTATTAAAATTAATAATCTAAGTACGTGAAAATCTTCACATGTGCCTGGCATCATGTTTTCAGCAGTCTTGAAGATAAATAGTACACTCCTAGACTAACACCCTTGCTAAAATGTACTGTCTCAAACCAGATGTGGACATCATGGAAGTATTTTTATTGGACACAAGATGCTCGCAAAGATTTTGAACTTGAATGTGTGATGGTACACAGCTGCATGTATTTATATTATCCATACTGTTTTATCTGGAAAGCAGGAACTTGGACAAACGACACTCACACACCCCTAAGGAATGTGCGGAGGGAAATGCCGGATTTGAGAATATCCTGTTTCTTATATATACTGAATGTTCAAATCTGGAGCTCTTTTAGCTAAATGTACTTATTATGTACATTTACTTATTATGTACACTATGTCTCTAATTCATGAGTGACACTGACTTTTCCAGTACACCAGATTTTCTTTCTTTATTTGTTTTCAAAGTTCAATTTAACATTTATAGAGTAAGTTAGGTCTGGTTATTACTTATGTTATAGCAGCTTTAAACGGTCACTCCTTCATCGGCCTTTTTTTCCGATTTTTTAAAGCTTTTTGAAGGTTTTGTCTTGAAAAACTGATGAACACATTCAAATTACCGGCACTGGAGACTCCTTCCACAAACGTTAAATAAACATCTCCTTACAGAAAACTGGATCATATTGTTGAGTAAATTTATATTAGTCTTTGTAAAACAACACATTTCTGTCGATTTATAGTTAGCTTTTGATTATATGGCATTTCCACCTAGTTCCTGGAACTGGTCTCGGAGCTGCTTTCATGTTCTGACCAATCAGAATGAAGAATTCAACATTTATGTGGTATAAGATGTATTAAATTATTCTCATAGGTCCATTTTGGCCCAGTTAAAACTATAACTAATATAATGCTCTATATAGTGAGTTTATTCTTGAATTTGAAACCAATACATAAGTACATCATTGTTCTGCAAACTTAACGTAGCATCAGGTAAAACTGAGTGCAAAATATTCATGCTACATTGAATTCATAAAGGAAATATTTTGTGTTTCAGACTACGTATTCTTTATAAAGATATTAATAAAAAGAAAGAAGAAAACAAACTGCTTTTGAATCTGATATAAATCTTCTGTAATAATCTCTATACCAATGCTTTGCCTAATTGCCTCTCAAACCCTTTGGTATCGTCTGGACATCTTTTGGACTCCCTTGGTTGTAATATTCGGCCGCCTCGTATCCCAACCCCCACACATTCTTCATGACATTTCTCTCCTGCCAGATGTCATATGCTGCCTTCTTCAAGTCAGGTCAGAAGACTGAGCGGGTCGTGACAAAACCTCTTTTCAAGCTGTTTTTCTGCTGATTTGGCTTCATGTTTTTTTTTTGTTGTCTGTATTTTTATATAGAAATACAATATATTATTCTGTTGTCTTTTCAAAGACCATGGTGGATGCAAAAGTTTGCTCTCGGCTATTCAACTGTGAGGCTTAAGCTACTATAGTCACATTTCAGACATAAAAATATGTATCTTTAAAGGCATATTTAGAAAGACAAAGTGCTGTGAACTGTGAGAGGAAGTGTAAAAATAATAGGATATGTGGTTAGACAGAGTTAAAAGAACATATCGAGTATAGGCTACATAAAAATATCCATATTTTCTCACCAGAATATGATTTCATTTTTTTAATGATAATTTTAATGCATACAAGTTTCTAGTAACTAGATTGAATCATGGAGTGTGATCAGTTCACATTGTATTAAAATCTTCCAATTACATTATATAATTTAATGAGGATGTTGGCACTGAATGCAAATAAATAAATACAGTTTTAATGTGTACTTAAAGCATGTGTGTCATGATAGTGAGGCGGTAATGTTGTTACGTCAGAGTACCAGCTATCTCGATCTGATTGACCTCAGGTGCAGGCAGTATTGGCTCAATGGTTAAAGCTCTGGGTTATTGATACGAAGGCTATCATGCCACTTCTGGGTCCTTAAGATGCCACTTCTAAGCCCTTAAGCAAGGCCCTTAACCCTCTCTGCTCCAGGGGTGTTGTATCATGGCTGATCCTGTGCTCTGACCCAAACTTCCTAACAAGCTAGGTCATGTGAAGGAAAGAATTTCACTGTGCTGTAAAGTACATGTGACAAATAAAGGCTTATTCTTCTATTTTAGTTTCTTTGAAAAAATCACCAAATCATGTTGGATTTAAATAAAAAGTATTAATGTATCTCTATGCGAATTGATGAATCATTAAATAATCAAATAATAATCATTGTTTTAACTTGTTAGGGTCCAAAAAACAAAACCTCCTACCCTTGAATTTAAATTCCTAAAAGCAGCGACTGAAAAAGCTATCTAAACATGGCTGGCTTCTTCATCAAGTATTTTACATTTACTTCAGCTGATACTTCTTAGTACATTCCAGCAGACATATAGCACTAGCTAGCACTATTACAGGATCAGGTGATGACGGAGCAGTATTAGTTGCCATGGCTACTGTGTTCTGTGTGTTCTGTATGCTGTTGATAATCATGTCTCTAGTGGAAGGAAATCTGAGCTGTGAATCTGTGAGTCGGGTGGGTCACCTCTCTTCAGAGCTTCAACCGAGTTCCACAGGGCTTATCAATCATTCATCTCAACAGGAAGAGAGCACACAAAGCAATTTAACACACCACAATCAGACACAGGTCCGGTTACAGTCAACACATCTACTTGTTTTTCACACTGATCACAAACAGGGGCTGGACTGTGAGAGATTTGGGATGGTGTGTCGCAATCCCGGACAGACTGATGATACAGTTTTGGCTCATGCAAATGAGCATTTTCAGCCCTCAGTGACACTGTGCTCAGACAGCTAGAGGCCAAATAAAGACTCAAGGGCATGGCTGTTGCTGAAGTTTACCTGGTTGGATCACTTGCTGCATTTTAACTCACATTAGATTCCATATTAATGTACAGCACGGTACCAAGTGTCAGCTATATTTTATGGATATAATGCACCAATGGAGGCTGACACATTTGCAATTTCATTGTGCTTGCACAATGACAATAAAGTACTTCTTGACCTCGATCTTAACAAATATTCAACAATTCTTTATTAATATCAGTCAAAAACATTTTCAGGAGTGGACTAGATGCGAGTCCTAATTCCACAGAATGTTGTGGTCATTAAAAGAATATTCCAGGATTTTAAACCTAGTCTCTTTCTACCTCTTTTGTAATATATCACCACAAGCAAGAAATTCAACATGTCTTTCTAAGAATCAGAAGAAGCCGTCATTATTGTCACATATACATTACAGCACAGTGAAATTCTTTCATTTGCATATCCCAACTTTGGAGCTTGGGGTCAGAGCACATGGTCAGCCATGATACAGCATCCCTAAAGCAGAGAGGGTTAAGGGCCTTGCTTAAGGGCCCAACAGTGGAAGCTTCCAACCTTCCAATCACCAACCCAGAGCCTTGACTGCTTGACTGTCCTTTCTATGCTGAGAAAAGAAACAGAAACTTGCTAATAAAAACCCATTTTCATAAATATATTCATAAATGTTTATGTAAAGCTGCATTTTTTTATCCTGAACAGTGAAGGAGAAAAAAATATCCAATACATCATGACTTTTCTGAGAATAATTTGTCTTTCTCACGTGTCACATTTTAAAAGACATTTATTGTTGTAACAATTGGATTATAAAATTATAATAATTATATTATTATTATTATTAGTATTATTATTATTAGTATTATTATTATTATTATTACTCCATCTTATTTAATATACAGGGGAATCTTTTGTCTTTTGTTATTTGCTTTATATATCTGCTTAAATTTCATACTAGACATTCTTAAATGATTACTATAAATGGGGAAAAAAGAGTGGATCATAAAGTGGCATCGTTGTGGATCCGGAGTCTATTCCAGGAACACTGGACATGAAGCTAGAATACATCCTGGAAGAATCCAGTCATAGGGCACCATACAGGAAGTAGACATTTATGCATAATTTTATTTCAATTTTCTTAGCTTACAGAATGTTTTTGAGATAAACCAGAGAACCCAGATTTGACCACAGGGAGAAGATGGAAAAAAAAAGAACCACCTCCATAAAGACAGTAACCTGATCTCAGGATCGATCCCCCTACTCTGAAGCTGCAAAACTGCAAGTCATGCTTAGACTTACTATAGGAAAAGAATATTTCTAAATAGTGTAACTATAAATCAGGTTTTCTTGAAGTTCCTTTGTTCACTGATCTGTATTAATCTCTCTGTTTGTCAGCCAAGATCCCTAAGCTCTCACCTCACCATGGCTTCCTGGAGAAGGTAAAATAACACAGTATGACTCTGCTGCCAACTCGAGTCAATCAAGCCAATAGCTAGGAGTTATTTGGACGAGAGATGTGGAGGTGTGGCGTATTGGTGCTTTAATTTCCTTCGAGCTTTAAAACACTGGGATATGTTGTGTGTCATTTCTCCAGGGACTGATTCTGAGCTGCAGAAGTGTCCTATTGATTAGATCAAGTCAGCCTGACGTAGCATAGATTCTGACAGAAACACATGAGTGTCCCAAATGGTACACTTATGCACTATGCCATTGTGTAGTATAAATATAAGTAGTGTGTGTAGTGTGAGAAGTGCACATCAAGTACCCAGATGATGTGCATATTCAACTGAATAAACAAAATATGGACTGATGGACACGTCATGCACTCAACACTCGCAGCATTGTGTATGTTGCAGAAGAGGGGCGGGGCTTCCAGCCATTGAAGTTGGATGAGAAAAAAATGGCTGACAACACTCCGGTGGACAAGACATGGAACAAGTGTCCTTTAAATTAGCTCATGTTGCATGATTTATTTTTCAACATTTTGAAAATTCAATGTATTTTACTGAAGTTAGTGTGTTAGTATTCCATTTTAGAAGATACAACCCTTCTAAAATCCAAAAACTAGACACTAGATTTCATAGTGCATAGTGTAAGTGCATAGTGTTTAGTAAGTCATTTAGGACACAGCTATTTTATTTACCTTTTTCTTCCTATCTCTTCAAATGGTTCAGATTTTCCCCATGAAGTCATGCCGATCCAGCTGGTAAAGTTTGTCCTCCAGGCCACAGACTTTAACCTAGAACGTGAGTGAAACCTTATAGCAACCTATATCTGTATCAGCCTTGCGTCTTTCAGCTGGCTTGGCTGCTTCGCTGAATGCCAGGCGTGTGTGAGGGGCCAAAACTGAGCTTGTAGCATCGATAGCACTCAGCATGCACAGCCGAATCTGTTTAGCGTGTTCGTAAGCATTAACGCAATTGGAACCTGCAACACCCTTGAGAATTTAGATCACAACACTCCCTGTGTTTGGATGTGGAGAAAAAGAGTAGGAAAGAAAAATATTTTCAACTGTTGAGAGATTTAAAGAAGGGTGGGCTGGAATTTTTAAGGCTCTGCTAAAATTTCTTGTATTTTTCTGGCAATTGTTGCCACAGATATGCGAAATTGAATCCATGCACTTACAGCAAACGAGAGAATTAAGCACAACATACGCAAATTGGGGATTGAGTGTACAGCAAGCAGTCATATGATTTGAGTGGGAGAGCAAATCGATTCGGCGTGCCGTTAAAGGCATCTCAGGACTCTGCAGGATGGGTTTCAGATGAGCAAGAGAGAGAGAGACTGAGAGAGAGAGAGAGACTGAGAGAGAGAGAGAGAGAGAGAGAGAGAGAGAGAGAGAGACAGACAGACAGAGACAGACTGAAAGAGAGAGAGGGAGACTGAGAGAGAGAGAGAGAGAGAGAGAGAGAGAGACAGACAGACAGAGACAGACTGAAAGAGAGAGAGGGAGACTGAGAGAGAGAGAGAGAGAGAGAGACAGAGAGAGAGAGGGAGGGAGACTGAGAGAGAGAAAGGCATGGAATCTGGCTCGTGGGTACTGAGCTCGACATAGCTAGGTTTGGATTTCAGTCATGCCATGGGTGTGGCAGTTACCTAAGTGGAGAGGAGATGGATTGCTCAGGCATACCTTTCATTTTTTTTACCCAAATTACTTAATGATTCCAAACTCTCTCCAAAAACATGTCCGAAATGAAGAAACACTGTTTTAAACAATAATATCCACACAGTCTCTTGTTTACTTTTCCCTTTTACTCACTCATGATATCCATCAGCAAGACTGAGCACTCTGTTTCTATAAACCAACTCCCATCTGTGTCTTTAGTTTTAACAAAAAAAGAATAATCTGTATTCATTAACACATGGTTCATGCTTTCTGTCATTTCTATGTATATTACACCTGAGCTGAGAGATCACCAAAGCATTAAACCTGTGGAACAGCATCTACCCCCTGCTGAGACCAAATCCCAGTGTTTCATTAGAGCAGGTAAAGCTAGTAAAGACCTGCATTACCTCTGTATTTATTTACTTCATGAATAAATCATGTGTGTAACGTGAGTGGTCTCAGTGGGTGGCACATTTCACAGCACTCAAGTTCGTATGGACCAGCCGTGTGGGCAGACATTTTACTTTTTATATAAATACAGTTGGGGTTCAATATAAAAACCTTTTATAACAAATTTCTTTGGAAAAAGGTTTTATATTTTCTGTTCTTGATAAAATAAAACCTTTTTCCAAAGAAATGGTTGTGTAGACCACTTGGAGAGAAGAATTTGAGCTTTTATATTATTCATTCTTTGTCTACTGCTTATCCGATCTATACTCAGGTCACGGGGAGCCTATGCCTATCTCAGGAATCAAGGCAGGATACCTCCTGGACGTCATCGCAGGGCACACACACACTCTGATTCACTCATGCAATCACACACACAACGGACAATTTAGAGATGCCAATCAACCTACAATGCATATCTTTGGACCAGGGGAGGAGTACCTGGAAGAAACCCCAGAGGCACGGGTAGAACATGCAAACTCCACACACACACACACACACACACACACACACACACAGCAGAGGCTGGAATCGAACCCCCAACCCTGGAGGTATGAGGCAAACATGCTAACCACCAAGCCACCATATCGCTGTGTAGAAAACACTGTGAGATGTTCTGAAATGACAAACATTTTATTAAACATCTCATCTCATCTGATTTTATAAGTTTATAAGAATTTAATAAGAGTTTACTTTAATAAGAATTCACACTGAAATTAGAGAAAAATGGGTAGGTAAATAAATAAACAAACAAATAAATAAATAAATAAATAAATAAATAAATAAATAAAAAAAGACCCTAAAGAACCCCAACTGATTTAAAAATAGAAAATAAAATAAAAAAATCTTTTCACTGAAACCAATGGGTTTTTTTTTTAATCCAAGGGATTACACATCTCAGTTAGGCAACGTTTTATCTCTAGTGAACTTTACACGACTTTCAGAGTCTCTGAATCACTTTTATATGCTCGTGCTACATGTTTATTATTTGCAGTAGTGCACAGTACACAGCGTGTGTGCAGACAAGCATCACATACTACACTGCAAGTAAAAATATCTTAGTCGAATTCAGCAAATATTTCTGTTTATTATACTAATATAAGATTATTAATCCTAGTTCTTGATATTTTTAGATATCTAGAACTAGGATTAATAAACAAAACATCTATAATAATTGATTTTTATGTATGTATTGTCATGTAATTTGGACTGGTTTTAAGTAACACTAAGTTTACTTGAGCAAGTGTTTACCTCTCATAGTGTATTATAATTCACAAGTTCACAAGCATGGATATTTTCATGGATTTAACAACTTTTTAATAAACTTCAGCTTCATCAGCTGGCAGTGTGCAGTGTGAGTATGGAGCGAGTGAGCTGTTCTTATTGAGGTAAGGAATCTCACAGTTATGCAGCTGCGTCATCCACACGCGTGCCTGTTACATTCCAAACTTTAATAAATCTCCTAAATATATTCCTAAATGTGTGGTCTTTGAAAAGACGTGCAAAGTCTGGTGTTATCGGTTCGAATGTATTTGTTTATTATGTATTTTTATTTTTTCTAAGACAGCTTGACAATGTATGAATAGATTATTGAAGATTTTCCAACAAGTTACAATTGTATGTAGAAATGTTTTGCTAGTGCAAGCTTATTCAACTAAAAATTTGTCAAGGTCCATTAAAAAGTCTTGCTAATACAAATCTAGATTAAAAAAATAACATGACTGGTGAAAAGTGAACTTTGTGGCTTTCAAATGTTCATTCAGTCAGGTATAAACACAGCAATTATAGTATAGCAAATGAATATCTTTAATGTTACTTCAGAGTGAATTTCGAGTGGAGCTCAACAACACAAATCAACCCTGGTTCAATCTGTAGTAAGTGACCGGTGAAGGAAATTGAAATGAAATTGTTCCCTATTTCAGTGTATTATGGTATAATATCCCTCAGGCTGAATTATCAAAAAATAACTTCTCTAAAATGACTCTAAACTGGCGAACCACCCTAAATAATGCCCCCCTCAGTGGTGCTAAGGTTGTTTTGGATGTGTGACTTGAGTTCTAATTGTGCCTCAAGGAATCACTAGCAGTGCTCAACCCACTTCCTGTTCAGGAAGACAAATCTACTCATAACTTCCTGTGCTCATGAGGGAGGCTGTGTTATTGGATTAAGGTGATAAATAACAACGGATTGGAGAACAATAGAACATCACTTCTGCTTCTGGTAATCCTTTTCCATTCATTCACACGATCTTTTTTCCCATATGAACTCACCAGTGTTGTATTGATGGCAAATATCTGATCAAAAAATGTCCAAACTGTCAGAATATGGAATTAACTAAGTATATTACAGCATTCATTAAGGGTTTCAAGCCTTTAGAAACATTCAAAGATCAGGCATAACATTATGAGCAGTGTGAGGTGAAGTGAATA
This sequence comes from Hemibagrus guttatus, assembly GCA_033459395.1. Classification (NCBI taxonomy): domain Eukaryota; kingdom Metazoa; phylum Chordata; class Actinopteri; order Siluriformes; family Bagridae; genus Hemibagrus; species Hemibagrus guttatus. The sequence continues at coordinate 20,558,251 of JAUCMX010000012.1, read as the reverse complement.
AGACTGATGATCTCCTCATCATGGCACCTGTTAGTGGGTGGGATATATTAGGCAGAAAGTGAACATTTTGTCCTCAAAGTTGATGTGTTAGAAGCAGGAAAAATTGGCAAGTGTAAGGATTTGAGCGAGTTTGACAAGGGCTAAATTGTGATGGCTAGACCACTGAATCAGAGCATCTCCAAAACTGCAGCTCTTGTGGGGTGTTCCCGGTCTGCAGTGGTCAGTATCTATCAAAAGTGGTCCAAGGAAGGAACAGTGGTGAACCGGCGACAGGGTCATGGGCAGCCGAGGCTCACTGATGCACATGTGGAGCAAAGGCTGGACCGTGTGGTCCGATCCAAACAAGCTACTGTTGCTCAGATTGCTGTAGAGGAATGTTGGTTCTGATAGAAAGGTGTCAGAATACACAGTGCATTATGGGTCATGGCTATTTTGGCAGCAAAAGGGGGACCAACACAATATTAGGCAATATCAGGTCATAATGTTATGCCTGGTCAATGTAGTATCATAATTTGCATATCAGTCTGTGATTGGTTGAGCTATTTAGTGACATCACAAACTAAGCTCAAAGGGAAAATGCAAATCTAAAACACGTATGTAAATTTTGAACAGATCTACAATGACTCTGATCCTCTAGGTGAAATTACAGTCATGAATAATGAGGATCTGCAGGCATGTGAAGGAAATACTGTTTCTGTTGTTAAAAATGTTCATGATTTTCTATGGATTTTACACTGATAGTTCAGTAAAATCTAAACCGATTGTTTGAGTCAATGGAATAACTACATGAAGGTTAATTCAGGACTATCAGCAGTGTGGAGGCTCAGGGCAGACCATCCAGAGAGCGCATGTCTAGCAGGCGTGTGTGTGTCAGTAAAGAGCGAGCCAAAGCCCAGTTTTGCTCAGAATGAATACACGGCTCTGTTCACCACGCCAGTCATCACATTCCAGCCGAGGCACGGCCGAGCGGGGGCAATGAGGCAGTGGCCGCCAAGCCTGGCATGTCGCCCCCACACAATACAGCAGACTACTGAACCGACTGGCCATACCAGCACACACATACACACACACACACACACACAGACACACACACACACACACACACACACACACACACACACACACACACACACACACACACACACACACACACATTAGAGCTGCACAACGATGGTGTTCATTGTCTGCTGGTATTCTCTGATGTAGGTGTGCTGGCAACCCAGTGAGCATGACTGGCTGAGTTATATTTTTAATAGCAACAAAACATAATGAGTTTAAATGAACAAAGCTATTAAAACCATAGTGGAAGAATACAATGTTCAAAGATTTAAGAATGCATGATGTACAGAGAGAAGAGTAAGACAGCTGTGTTGACTTTTTCCACATTATACTGTACGCATAGTCAAACACAATATGCTGTATTGATGACTTTTAACTACAAATTATATTTGATGACTGCTTTAATATATTTTTATTCTATACTATACTATGCTAGAATATGTAAGATACAAGCATAGAAAAAAAAAAACATTTTTTATTATGTGCACCAAGCAACAGTAATTGACAGCGTGACCGCTGTTTAATACACAGCAGTGACTCATTTTTTAGTTGTTTGTTTGGTTTTTTTTGGTTTGTTTGTTTTAAATTTGTACGAGAACAAGCACAAGAAAAAAAACATTTTTTATTATGTGCACCAAGCAACAGTAATTGACAGCGTGACCGCTGTTTAATACACAGCAGTGACTCATTTTTTAGTTGTTTGTTTGGTTTTTTTTGGTTTGTTTGTTTTAAATTTGTGACCGGAGAGACCACAGCACCACAGGAGACGACAGGTGAAATTTATTTTCTGTACCAAAGCAGATCATCCATGCCATATACCATAGCAAGTTACATCCAACATACCAACCATGATGTTACTTCTATACATACTTATATACATCATGCAGTACAGACTATACTATACATGACTACCATACTTTCCATACTATCCATGCATAGACATATACCAACATATTTACTAGACCCTACCACGTCATGCTACACTAGAGTATCTATATTATACTATACTATTCTCTATTATACTATACTCCATATTTACCAAACCCTCCCTATGTTATACTATACATATGTACTGTACAGTACTACTGTACTATACTATACTACACTATCTTACTGTACTGTACTACTATCACTATACTATACTATACTAACTATACTGTACTGTACTGTACTATACTTACTATACTATACTACACTGTACTGTACTGTACTTACTTACTTACTGTACTGTACTGTACTATACTAACTATACTAGTACTGTACTGTACTATACTATACTGTATGACTACTATACTACATTTAACGTACTGTACTGTACTATACTATACTTTGTACTGTACTGTACTGTACTATACTATACTATACTACACTGTACTGTACTGTACTATACTGTACTGTACTGTACTGTACTGTACTATACTATACTATACTATACTACACTTACTGTACTGTACTGTACTATACTATACTATACTACACTGTACTGTACTGTACTGTACTATACTATACTATACTACACTGTACTGTACTGTACTATACTGTACTGTACTGTACTGTACTGTACTATACTATACTATACTATACTACACTATACTGTACTGTACTGTACTATACTATACTATACTAACTGTACTGATACTGTACTACTTACTATACTAGTACTGTACTGTACTAACTGTACTGTACTGTACTGTACTATACTATACTATACTACACTATACTACTGTACTGTACTGTACTATACTATACTATACTATACTACACTGTACTGTACTGTACTGTACTATACTGTACTGACTAACTGTACTGTACTGTACTATACTATACTATACTGTACTGTACTGTACACTATACTGTACTGTACTGTACTGTACTGTACTATACTATACTATACTATACTACACTGTACTGTACTGTACTGTACTATACTATACTATACTATACTACACTGTACTGTACTGTACTGTACTATACTATACTATACTACACTGTACTGTACTGTACTGTACTGTACTATACTATACTATACTACTACTATACTATACTACACTGTACTGTACTGTACTGTACCATACTATACTATACTACACTGTACTGTACTGTACTGTACTATACTATACTATACTGTACTGTACTATACTGTACTGTATTGTACTGTACTATACTATACTACACTGTACTGTACTATACTATACTACACTGTACTGTACTGTACTGTACTGTACTATACTATACTACACTGTACTGTACTGTACTGTACTATACTATACTGTACTGTACTGTACTGTACTATACTATACTATACTACACTGTACTGTACTGTACTATACTATACTGTACTGTACTGTACTATACTATACTATACTATACTACACTGTACTGTACTATACTATACTATACTATACTACACTGTACTGTACTGTACTATACTGTACTTTACTGTACTGTACTGTACTGTACTATACTATACTATACTATACTACACTATACTGTACTGTACTGTACTATACTGTACTGTATTGTACTGTACTATACTATACTACACTGTACTGTACTGTACTGTACTGTACTATACTATAATATACTATACTATACTGTACTGTACTGTACTATACTATACTACACTATACTATTCTGTACTATACTATGATCTACTGAAAGATACCATATAGTGTACCATACAACACCATGTCATGCTATACTATGCTATACTATACCATATACTTCACCAAACCCTACCATACTAAACTATGCGATTCTATACTATGCTCTATCATACTATAGCATATTATAACCTACCATACCATACTGTACTGTACAGGAAGCAAGATGATGCTAAACTGCTCTAAGAAAACATGATACTGACACAGGAAGAGGCACTTAATGAAGATGTATGTATGCAGAAGAAGAAGAAGAAGAAGAAGAAGAAGAAGAAGAAGAAGAAGAAGAAGAAGGAGAAGAAGAAGAAGAAGAAGAAGAAGAAGAAGAAGAAGAAGAAGAAGAAGAAGAAGAAGAAAATATGATACTATTTTTTTAAGCTACACACCTTACAGATTTGTTCATCATCAAATTCATGAAGGCTTTCTTGGTACACTAATGGTATTGTTTATTTCAAAGGTAACTCAAACCCACCCTTTCTCTCTGGGTTTCACCTCTCACCTTTAAGCTGTGCAGAGTTTGATACACTTCCTGCCACACATACGGGATTTCCTGTGCCACACTCAACCGGAATACTCGAACAAAGGTATAAGACCTTGCATTACATTTACATAAGTTATGCTTTGGAGAGGAGGCGTGCAACAATTGCTCTGCAGAGTTCCTCGGTTCCTGTCATGCAGACAAACTTCACTTATGTATTCATCTTTGTAATTCCCACATGAGTTTCATAAGCATTTATTTTAGGATTTTTTAGAAAATCCACAATATACAGCAGCTGCTTTCATTCATTCATTCATTGTCTGCCGCTTATCCGATCTATTCTCGGGTCACGGGGAGCCTGTGCCTATCTCAGGAGTCATTGGGCATCAAGACAGGATACACCCTGGACGGAGTGCCAACCCATCGCAGGGCACACACACACTCTCATTCACTCACGCAGTCACACACTACGGACAATTTAGAGATGCCAATCAACCCACAATGCATGTCTTTGGACCGGGGGAGGAAACCAGAGTACCCGGAGGAAACGCCACACACACGGCGGAGGCGGGAATCGAACCCCCAACCCTGGAGGTGTGCTAACCACTAAGCCACCGTGCCCCCACCCCGCAGCTGCTTTAAATTTTACAGAGTAGTTCTTAAGAAATTACAATGCAAGTGCAAATGCTTGCAAACTTTGAATGTTTTTGAAATAATCTCCAGTAATGTCCTTTGCCTTTATAGCCGCTTTGGAATCTTACCATTGTAGTATGCACTTTGACATATTTGTAATAAAGCTGCTGTAGGTCACATATCCATTTTCAAATAACGCTATGTTTGGCATATCATTGTTTTGCTATGAAAAAAAAGTGTTTTTGCATTTTTTTTTTACAAGAGCATGGGGTAAAAACTTTTGCCCTCTCACACACTTATTCAGCACTCAGGATTCGTGACAGCGCTCCTTGCAGGATAGGCTGTGTCACTACAGGCCCACTGAGACATGTGATAGGCAGCACACAGTGGCATGCTCCATGTTTTAATTCCTTCTGGAACATCATCAGCTATGGAAAGAGTGAGTCATCCAGCAGAATGGTACACACACATAATCACACACACACACACACACACACACACACACACACACACACTGGAGAACTGTCCAGCAGGGACACTTAAATTGGATTTCAATGCTATGAGACTGTAAAATGTCATGATATCATGTTTCCCATATAGTAAAACTGATGCGACTATGCGATTACATGCTCGTCTAAAAACAGATGTATATTGCACGAACGGCATGAAATGTAGCCGAGGAGCATGAATAACCCTGCGCTTGTGGTTCAGATGTACTTAAACACAATGTACACCAGATAGCTACAATTAACTTTTACTTCAAAATGCAGATATATTTTTAAATATTATTGCATAAATGCTAGAATATATTTGTGTATAATTACTGTCCCCAAGGGCATCAGTGAGCCTTAGGTGCCCATGACCCTGTCAGTAGTCCACTGGTTGTCCTTCCTTGGACCACTTTTGGTAGCTATTAACCACTGCATTCCAGGAACTCCCCTCAAGACCTGCCGTTATGACATCAGACCCAGTCATCCAGCCATCACAATTTGGCCCTTGTTACTTACATTTTTTTATGCTTCCAACACATCAACTTTAAAAACTGTTTGTTCACTTGATACTGAAATGATTGATTTAACTAGTATTAAGTAATCAGGACATCATCAAACATTTGCTTTATACATGTTTGCTGTATACATGTTGTTTGCTCTCGCATGCTGCTAGCCATGAACTCCTCATGAGGACATTCTGTAAATTTTAAGAACTGGCAGAAGATTGAATTGTGATTGCTCTCATTGGAATCAATCAGTAGCAACTGAAATGTGTTTCTGGAAGATAATGAAATGTCCTCGTGTTTCTGAAACATGATCTTTTGATGAACCGAGTGTGTGCGATTGTGTGTGTGTATGGGTGGGTATGTGTATATGTTCGTGTTTGACTGGGTGGAAATATGTGTGTGTGTGTGTGTGTTGGTGTGATGTGAATGGGTGGGTCTGTGAATGGGTGTGTGTGTGTGTGTGTGGTTGATTGGTTGTGGGTGGGTGGGGAATAGGGCCATGCCTGCTAAAGCAGACCTCAGAGGCTGTTCGCTGTGACTCCAGGGACACACCCTCTTCATCCAGATGTGCACAGCAACTGACAGATGAGAATCCAGGGCATGTGAGTGCGTGTGTGTGGATGTGTGAGTCAGTATGTCAAAGGGAAACCTAACCTCTGCAGTTATTTTTGTAATCACTGCAGTATGTCTCTGATTTAGAAAAGAGGTGAGGAAAAGGAAAGATGTCAGATTTAGCCATATTTTCTCAGCTTTTACTCATCAGTGAAATGCAGAGTTAGTCATACCCAGCAGCTTTACTCTGAGTAAAGTTTAAACTATTCTATGTTATGTCTTTACCATGTACAGTAGAAAAGCAGATTCTGTTATACCAATATATAATATTAAAATATAATATACCAGTATATAATATATAATGTTTAATATATAATCTGGGGGGCTTAGTGGTTAGCACGTTTGCCTCACACCTCCAGGGTTGGGGGTTCGATTCCCGCCTCCGCCGTGTGTGTGTGGAGTTTGCATGTTCTCCCCGTGCCTTGGGGGTTTCCTCCCCCAGTCCAAAGACATGCATGGTAGGTTGATTGGCATCAATAAATTGTCCGTAGTGTGTGATTGCGTGAGTGAATGAGAGTGTGTGTGTGTGTGCCCTGCGATGGGTTGGCACTCCGTCCAGGGTGTATCCTGCCTTGATGCCCAATGACACCTGAGATAGGCACAGGCTCCCCGTGAATGAATGAATATATAATCTCAGGAAAAGCATTCTAGTAAGCATAGCTGACAAAAACTGATACCAAAGTAATTTAACAGTAAAATTTCCGAAAGTTGCTGATTTACTTGGACAGTTGTTTCCTTTAGTTGCTATTTTGTGCAACAGTTGGCATTAAAAGTCTCTCAGTCTCAGTGATCAGTGTGAGAAATCATACAGTTATACAGTTCTGGGTATTAATGACTCAACCCACATCAGAGATCAGATTGGAGATATGTTCAGATGCCTGCCAGAGTGAAAAAAAATATAAAACCGATACTAATGCACAAAGTAGTTAAAATGTTTTGCTATCAATTAATGAAAGCACTGTAATCTGTTATATGTATTCTAAATCATCACACAGTAACCTCAAACCTCTGAGAGGAGGCATGTTTCTCACTTGTTACACTTAGACAACTGATCCTATTCAATCACCTACATAGAACAGATTACAGGAAACAAGAAGAAGAAGAAGAAGAAGAAGAAGAAGAAGAAGAAGAAGAAGAAGAAGAATTTGTGGCATGTTGGCTGAGCAACCAACAGCTCCAGATTTCCCGGTTTGATCTTGAACTCTGCTCTCAGTTCTTCAGTGTTCATCAGGTGTTCAGCGTATGTTCTTCAGCGTGGGTTTCCTCAGGGACCTATAGTTTCCACCTACCCCAAATACATTAGGTCATTAGGTGGACTGAGTGCTCTGAATTGCTTCTTAGTGTGAATGTGTTTGCACAATGCCATGTGATGGTCTCACCATGAACCTTACCAGGTAGAAGCATTTACTGAAGATGTATGTATGCACCATGAAGAAGAAGAAGAAGAAGAAGAAGAAGAAGAAGAAGAAGAAGAAGAAGAAGAAGAGCAACATGGCAGTTGCAGACTAGTAAATTTGTTTATAGTTAAGTTCCTGTGAATATAAATTTTATCGCATTTCAAAAATACAATATAATTAAACACAAGTGAGCATTATCTATCTGAACTGTAATAAATCTAGTCTGGAAAATAGTCTTTCCATGAACTGATATATGAATAGATGTAGTCTCTGTGAATTCCCAGAAGCAAGTTTTCCCTTGTGAAGCATCTAATTAAGATGCCGATCAGTGTAATGTCCATGCTCTCTCCATGCCTGAACACTGAGAGTGATTGTCTGTGAAAAAGTCACTTTTGTGAGGCGCATGGGAGCATTTCCCCCTCCCTCCATCACATTCCAGTTATGCTTGAAACCGAGAGCAGAACACAAAATGCTTGGAAATATCCACATCTCGATCAGGATCAAAGGCTCTCTCTGTAATATGCTGACTTTTTTTTTCTCTTATGTCTTTCTCGCTTTGTCTCCTGTCCTGAATTATTATCCGTCCCTGCCTGTTCTTGCTCATTCATCTCCAAATGATGTTCCTCTGCAAAGAATAGAGCTGTTCATTGGGAGGAATGAAGGACAGAAAGAAAGGGTGAGGATGGGTTTACTGAAACAGCTGTTTGTTACACCACCATCCTGCTTTGTTTCTTTATTTTCTGTTTAGGAGACAATCGGGACAGTCAGAGAAGCTTTCCCACAATTCATCAATTCTGAAGAAGACTAAAAATGAGGATTCCGATATTCAGGCTTATTTAGTAATACTGAGGTGACATGATGGTTATTTTTTAATATGGTGTTGAAACAAATTAACAGGTTAAGACACAACATAGTTAGATACTGTATTTTAAAACAATCAGTCAAATTCAGCCACAGGAACCTAAACGTTGAGATATTACACTTCACTTTTGACATAATGACATAAATACACACTTTAGTCACTGGTCTTGTGATCATTGTTCCATGTCACCACATGCTCACCAAACAATGACCAAAATAGCAGAAACCAATGAACTGCTTGTCGAGTGCCTGCTGATAAAAAAAAAAGCAATTCATTTTAGAGATTCTGGGAATAAATTTTACAGTAAAATCTGTATATTTTGGCATTATGTTTGTTTTGTCCCCCACAATCTAACTCCCATCATACACATACGACAAACATGTTCACCCTGGACTACACTCCACAAAACACACACACACAAACCTAACCATTCTCACTCACCAAGATACTGATTGAACACAACTGAATGCACGATCTTAAAAAGATCACTCTTCTCTGAACTTCCAACACTGTGAGTGTATCGTGACATGGTTAATAAGAAGCTATCTTGTTTTTCAGTGAGTATTTTATTAATATCAGGATGGTATTCTGTGGTGTGAAAAGCAAAGTCCTATATTTTCTCCTAGTTTCCAAGTGTCATTGGATACCTGACTGATAGAAGCTAGGTAAAATATATACATATATTTGAGTATGAGCAGAATGGGCAAATCAAATCACTTGTGATTTCAGGATAAATCATATAGTGCACAGTGTAAATATTATATCTTGTTCCAACATTTGTTTGTTTTATGCCTGGGCCACACAAGAAGGTAGTTCAGCTGAGTTTAAGGCTCATTTCTATGTCTCCCTAAAATCACAAAAGATGTTCAGATTCTTGGCTGAATTTAGGGAATTATCTTTCCAAATTATCAGAAGAAGAAGCCTTTATCATACATACCTTACAGCATAGTGAAATTCTTTTCTTCACATACCCCAGCTTGGGAAGTTGGGGTTGAAGGCCAGGGTGAGCCAGGATACAGTGTCCCTGCAGCAGAAAGGGTTAAGGATCTTGCTCAAGGGCCCAATAGTGGTAGCTTGGCCGTGCAACCCCTGATCAGCCAATCAATGACCCAGAGCCTTAACTGTTTGAGCCACTATTGCCCTACGTATTGTATGTGTAAAATCTTGTCTTAACCTCTGAATCCTACATACAGTCCAGTCATCACCTTCCAAAATTTAAAAAAAAAAAATTTCCATTGTCTGTAGGAGGAAACCGGAGCACCCAGAGGAAACCCACCAAGCACAGGGAGAACATGCAAACTCCACACACACACACAGTGAGCGGGAGCGAGACTCGAACACAGGACACTGGACGTGTGATGTGAACATGCTAACCACTAAGCCACCATGCCGCCCCTGCCTCTAATTTAAAATCTAAAAAACATTCAGTCAGCATTTCATTACAGTTCCATATCACTGTAGTGTAGGGAGAACGCTGAGTGTCTTCACTGAAAATGAAATCTTGATGTCATGGATGAAGCCCAGATGTCCAGTGGCAGCTAAGCTGAGCTGTCATTAGTCACATTTGTTCCAGGAAAATTCGACATAAGGTTATGCAGGTTCAGAGTCATAAATGTTAGTCAGGATGTGCAGTGTAGTGCAAATATTGTAATGTGGGTGATTAAGGACTGAAGAACTGTCCAGGACAAACATCTGGGAATTCGATCTGGAGTCTCTTACAATTATAACCTCAAATAGAACTCTTAAATAAATCATTGATCGTAGTGTGGCCCAGGTACAGATTTTACCTGCGTTGTCCAAATAAATAATAAATTCCCCAGCCTCTACAGATGTTGTCAGGGATTTGGGGGTTTTATGAACCATAATGAAGAGCCTCTGGTGATCTTTTGCAACTAGCTTTTTTTCAGTGAAACAAGGTAGGTTTTGGAAAAGTATAGAAGTCCATTTTGTTTCCATCTAATATAATTTTGTTTGACCATACAGCACTAAAATCTCACATGGAGGGTCTGTTTGAGCCGTGAGAATGACCACCTTGGCCTTTATGGCATGGTTTTTTTGCGGGAAGAAGTGCAGACCCCAACAGCTGTGAATGTGATCTGAGCTATGAGTTAAGGAGAAAACAGAAGCCCCCCTCCTGAGAGACCCTGCCATTGGTCTCCTCTTTTAAACTCCAGGCATGTAGTATAGCCATGTGACAGCTAATGTAGTGTGGTACTGTCTATTCCTGCTTTTATTATGTTTGTAAGTGCTGCCAAATTCCTTTAAAAAGCAAATAAAGATGTCACTTTCTCAAGCAAAAAAAAAATAAATAAAAAATCACAAGAAAGCAACAATATTTAATCATTACATAATATAATAGAATTTGCAATTTTATCATACACATAGAGATGTCTTCTTTTTATTGATTTTTAGCTAGGTATTTCTTAGGAGATCAGAGAGATACAACCATCTTATCTTCATGCTATATATATATATATATTTTTTTTTTTTTTTTTTTGACATTTTTTGCTTCCAAGGCAACTGGGTCTTGTTGTATGTTTCCAATATTTTGTAGTTCGTACCTAACAAAAGTGGTCCAAAGAAGAACAACCACTTAACCAGCAACAGAGTCATGGACACCCAAGGCTCACTGATGCAACTGTGGAGCGAAGGCTAGCCATTCGTTCCACTCCCCACAGAAGAGTTACGGTAGCACTGAGGTTAATGCCAAGGTTAATGCCAGCTGTGATAGAAAGGTTTCAGAACACACAGAGCATCACAGTTTGCTGTCTTTGGGGCTGCCTAGCTGTATAGTCTGCTCAGTGTTCCCATGTTGATTCCTGTCCATCTCCGAAAGTGCCTACAATAGGCATATGAGCAGCAGAACAGGACCATGGATCAATGGAAGAAGGTGACCTTTTTTGATGTATGATGGTCTTTTGGATCATGTGGACAGCCTGGTGCATATGCATTGCTTACCTGCAAAAGAAATTACACCAGGATGTATTATGAGAAGAGGGCAAGTGAGCAGACGCAATGTGATACTCTGTGCTGTGGAATGTTCTGCTGGGAATGCTTGGATTCTGGCATTCATGTGGATGTTACCTTGACACGTACCACCTTCCTAAACATTCTGTCAGACCACATATATCCCTTCATGGCAACTGTATTTCCTAATGGCAGTGGCATCTTTCAGCAGGATAATGCTCCCTGCACACTGCAGAAATTATTCAGAAATGATTTGTGGAACATGACAAAGAATTCAAGGTGTTTACTTGGTCTCCAAATTCCTCAGATCTCAATCTGATCGAAAATCTGTGGGATGTGTTGGACAAACAAGTCTGATTCATGGAGGCTCCACCTCAAAACCTGAAAGACTTTAAGGATTTGCTGCTAACGTCTTGCTGCCAGATACCACACACACCTTCTGAAGTGTTGTGAACTCCATGCCTTAATGAGTCAGGGCTGTTTTAGGGGCACAAGTAGACCTACACAATACTATAATATGCAATAAACCATTTTGAGTACATTAATTTAGATCAGAGATTTGTATCTAGTTTCAGCATATGATTTTTTTTTTTGCATTTATATTTTGTACTGGGAATCTCTTGCTTTGTAATGGCTGTAATGTAATTCCTTTCACTAAGTTGAGCAAAGGATAGAAACTCTATCAGTCATTTAAAGTGTCTACTGGATTTAAGCACTTTTTCATAGACCACACAGATGCAGACTGTGTTTCCCACAATGCCACACCCAGAGTGTGAGATTGAGTGAGAGTGTAAAGAGTCCCAGGGCAGACAGGAATAATATGGACAGCTGCAACACACAGCATTACACCATCTGCAGAAACACACTACACTCTCACCATACAAAGACACTGGACCATCAATGTTTAAACACACTTGACTCTCACTGCTTAAAGACACTTGACCTCTAAAAAGATTATTTTGGGCTAAAAATGTAATGTACACAAATAGAGCTGCTGGAGTTATGAGGCTAAAGCAGCTACATACCAAGAACTTGGAGTGTGTAAATATTTGCCTCAAACTATATCAAGTGCATCAGTGAGATCGCCCAGGCTGTATTAGTGAGTTACTGTAAACTACAAACATGAACAAATCTTTTCCATAAACCTGAGCTGAATGCTGTAATTTAATATGGGTTTCCGACTTAGACCAGAATCGATATCAAGGATGATTTCATTTTGAGTTTTATTTTGAACTTAGACTTGCCAATACTTGAAGTGTAAAAAAAAAAAAATGAGTCGACTGATTTATATGGTAAAAAGAGCAGGTTAGAATGAAAAAACAGAATGGTTAAATGGTTAAAAACTGATACTGTTTTATGTGTGTGTGTGTGTGATAGACAACTTCATCTGATTGTCTATAGACAGAGTGATGAAATTAAAGGCCATAATCTCATCACATCATACTTTTATCAGTTTATAGATACATTAAATGTTATATTTTTTCTCTCTTTCTCTCATAAGAAAGAAATACAGCTTGTATTGTTACATTGAAACAGTCCTCCTTTCAGAAAAACTTCTCATCCAGGATGTATTCCCACATCACGCCCAGTGTTCCCAGAAAAGGCTTCGGCTTCACCACAACACCAACCAGGATAAAGAAATAAATCGTATTGTAAGAGTCATAAAATGAAGTGTATTGTATCATTACTCATCATATCATATACTACAATCAGTGTGTGTCAGATTATCTTCACACCCACATAAAAATACCAACTAATACTGTTGGTTTACAAAATATAAATATGTATTGAAATTACTGAAATTTCTTAATTTATTTTGCATTGTTTTGGGACACTTTAATTACCTGCTAGTTCTTTCTTGTAGCTCAAGGGCACAGCAAATAAATAAGCAAGTGTTCAATTAACATTTAATAAAAATGGCATGTTAGCAAGTTCAAACAATTTGAAAATAGTCAAAGATCTGGTATTTCCTATTAAATGATTACAAGAAAACAAATCTAAGATTCGTCTTCTTCTTCTTTTGGCTTTTCCCTTCAGGGGTCGCCACAGCGAATCATCTTTCTCCACCTATCCCTATCTTCTGCATCTTCAACACTTGCACCCACTAGCTTCATATCCTCATTAATTCCATCCATATACCTCCTCTTTGGCCTTCCTCTTTGCCTCCTGCCTGGCAGCTCCATGTCCAACATTCTCCTACCAATATACTCACTCTCCCTCCTCTGAACATGTCCAAACCATCTTAATCTGGCCTCCCTAACTTTGTCTCCCAAACGTCCAACATGAGCTGTCCCTCTGATGTACGCCTTCCTAATCCTGTCCAACCTTGTCACTCCCAAAGAGAACCTCAACATCTTCAGCTCTGCTACCTCTAGCTCTGACTCCTGTCTCTTCCTCAGGGACACTGTCTCTAAACCATACAGCATGGCCGGTCTCACCACTGTCCTGTACACCTTCCCCTTGATTCTCGCTGATATTTTCCTATCACACAGAACTCCTGACACCTTTCTCCACCCATTCCAACCTGCCTGCACTTGCTTCTTTACCTCTTTCCCACACTCTCCTCTGTACAGTCATACTCTGGACTGTTGACCCCAAGTACTTAAACTCCTGTACCTTCTTCACCTCTTCACCCTGTAACCTTACTGTTCCACTTCCCTCCCTTTCATTCACACACATGTACTCAGTCTTACTACGACTGACTTTCATTCCTCTTCTCTCCAGCGCAAACCTCCACCTCTCCAGGTTTTCCTCCACCTGTTCCCTGCTCTCACTACAGATCACAATGTCATCTGCAAACATCATTGTCCAAGGAGACTCCTGTCTGACCTCCTCTGACAACTGGTCCATCACTATAGCAAACAGGAAGGGGCTCAGAGCCGATCCCTGATGTAGTCCCACCTCCACATTGAACTCCTCTGTCTGACCTACAGCACACCTCACCACTGTCCTGCTCCTCTCATACATGTCCTGCACCACTCTGACATACTTCTCTGCTACTCCTGACTTCCTCATACAGTACCACAGCTCTTCTCTTGGCACCCTGTCATACGCTTTCTCCAAGTCTACAAACACACAGTGCAACTCCCTCTGACCATCCCTATACTTCTCCATCAAAATTCTCAGAGCAAAAATTGCATCTGTTGTGCTCTTTCTGGGCATGAAGCCATACTGCTGCTCACAAATTTCCACTACCTTCCTTAACCTAGCTTCCACTACTCTTTCCCATAGCTTCATTGTATGGCTCATCAACTTTATCCCCCTATAGTTGCTGCAACTCTGCACGTCACCCTTACTCTTAAAAATCAGTACTAACACACTTCTTCTCCATTCCTCAGGCATCTTCTCACTCTCTAAAACCCTGTTGAACAAACTAGTTAAAAATTCCACTGCTGCCTCCCCCTAGACACTTCCAGACCTCCACCGGGATGTCGTCAGGACCAACTGCCTTTCCACTTTTCATCCTCTTCAAAGCCTTCCTGACGTCATCCTTTCTAATATTAAAACAAATCTAAGATTATTAAACCTATTTCTAGACATATTTTATTATTTTTAAGCATAAACTGTCCTTTTTTTATTGGCAAATTATTTTTGTCATTTTAAGCATTAATTTCTAGAAAAAAAAAAAAAATCTACCAATAAAAAAAAAAAATGAAAGCTTAAAATAAAAAAAATCAGTAAATATATAAAAAGTAAAATATAAAAATGACATCTCGTGCAGTTAAAATACCTTGAATATAGTCAGAAAGATCTGTTTTTTCCTATTAAGTAATTGCAAGAAACCAAATCTAAAATTATTCAACTTATTTCTGGACATATTTTACTCTTTTTAAACACATTTTTTTGTTCAATCGGCAAATTATTTTGTTGGTTAATTTAAACATTAATTTCTAGAAAGAAATTATCTACCAGTAGAATAAGACAATTGAGAGCTAAGTAAAAAATCAAAAACAAAACAAAAAAAAGCCTAGAAATAGGATTAATAATTATCTTATCTTTGGTTTATGGTAATCATATTAAGAAATAGCAGCTAAATTGGACTAGATTCAAGTTATTACTCACTATAATTAAGTTTGTTTTTTTTTTCACTAAATGTTAAAACATCCAGGATCCACACAGGAGCAATAGCACATCTTTCACGCAAGGTAAAAGTCGTCCAAGAGTACCCGGATCCCTCAGGTGCAGCAGTGATTTTCCTCTTTATGGTCCTAAATACTGTATGCCTAAATGTCTGTACTATGGCACTATGGCATTACAAGCCCTTCATCTCATTAGTATCAGTAATAATGGGTTGAGCAGCTGCTTGGAGTAGAATATCATAACATTGATGAGCATACTGGCGTAAAGTTGTGAGTAGTTAAAAGCAGCAGATCTTAAATAGCAGTCGTCTGAACAAAAACAGAGATTAGCATACCAGAGTCAAGATGAGTAGGAGTGACTGAAATACACTAGGCAAGACCCTGATGCCAGCTGAGTTCCCCAGCTGAAGTTGTATAATAGCGGGGATTAGTTCAAAAGTCTATGTAAACAGGACTCTGTCTGCACTCGTCACCTTACTCATTTACTATAAGCCGAATCAGACACTTAATTCCAATCATTGTCAATATTTAATTCAATTCAATTACACAGTATATTTTTTAATCCATAGAACATTCTGTGTCTCTATTAACAATGCACAATTACAGTGTTAAATCCTCACTACTCAAACACAACTCAACACTGAATATGGCCCAATATACATTCATTGTCCACTTTATTAGGAACACCTGCAGTTATCCAATCTTCCAATCATGTGGCAAAAAGCAAGATCCAGTTTCAGTGAGCTTCACACCAGCTTGTTTACATCAGACGTGGTCTTTTGCTGTTCAATCCCATCCACCTCCCATGATTTGTGCATGATGAGATGCTTTTCTGCTCACCATGTTTGTAAAGGGTGATTATTATATAGTTATTATATCTTTCCTGGAAGATCAAACCATTTTAGCCATTTTCTTCTGACATTTCTTATGAGCTTCCACCGACAGTCACTCACTCATTGTTTTTTGTTTTTCACACCATTCTGTGTAAACTCCAGAGATCATGTGTAGAAATTCCAGGAGATTAGCAGTTTTTGAAATTCTCAGACCAGCTTATCTAGCATCAACATCCATGTCACAGTTAAAGTCAGAAGAGATCAGACTTTTTCCTCAGGTGTTTTTGATCGTGGACCTGTTTATTTGAGGAGTGAATGCTGACGACTTGGTCTGGAGTTCATGGTGGCTGCTGCTTTGAGGTAGCCCCCACCTGATCTCACTGAAGAGTCTGGTGTAGGACGTGTTGTATAGTATGTAGGAAATAAGGAGGTGTCGAAACTTTATCACAAGACACAAAGTGTTGGCTCTCATCCCAAGCTTACTTTCAAAACACCATTTATTTCCAAATAAAACCAGGAAAATAATAGTTCAATAATTGTACTACTTTGTCTAGATTAGTATTGTATTGCATTACCCATAGCCAGTGCTGTTACACTATGGGTTGGTGGATGTATTTTGTCAAAATGTACTATAATTGAATTTTTGTTTGGTGAAATGCATCCGGAAATAAAGTATACAGTGTAAAACTGCGGATTGCAGAGAATAAGTTGAAATGGATCTTTTTTTCTGTAAACTAAGATCAAATGAGACTCTGCACTAACAAACTATGTTTTATTAACGATATGAGAAAATGGGAATTGAAATCCATTTCCTCAGTATTGTATCTCTGGGTGAACACAAGGTGTGACTTAAGATATTGAAAGTGATTGGGATGAATAAGAATTGTGAACTCATTTTTACGCAAGAGAATATTCAGTGTGAACAGTTTTAGAACAAGGCTTACTCTAGTAGCTGTAGTTATTGCTGCTAATAGAAAAATGGCTGAAGAGCCATGCTCTCCCTCTGCTGTTCAGTCTTTCTACAGCAAGATTTCGAATATGTCTGAGCACATGGACCTGACCACAGAAGCATTAGTTAGGGATATTCCACTGAATTAACCTTTTCATGTTGCATCAGATTTCTTCCTTTAACATATTTAACATAAGTCGGTTCTAATTTTGTGCTGAGTGGAAAGACACAGCTGTAGCGACTGGAGCTTATTCATGCGCTCACATGCCCACGCTAACAAACGTCAGCATAGTTTAGCTGGGTGAAAGGCCTCAAATGACCCCATTCATTAGCATATTAACATTCTGCAGTGAGATGTTGTGCATGGAAAGTGTACTATTTTTTTACATGGCAGGGAATTTAATCCACTTCATTTCTTGACTCATCTTTGAATCTCACAGGTCCTTCATTTAGTCACCTCCGCCTACTTGTCTGTAACACTTTACCCGCTCTACTGATCTGATGGAGAGAGACGTTATGATGTGCTGCTCCTCGTTTCTCCTCCTACTTGCATTGACATCATACCATCGTCCTACTTAAAAATGAGTTTGTGTTTGTGTGTAAGCCTGAAAAACTGGAAAGGAAAGAGAGACAGTTAATGTTTCATAAATTGTGGCAATGATCAGACCTTTAAAATTCAACACAGTGTGATTAAAGAAAGCAATTTAAATGTGGTGTGACTTGTTTAAATTGTGTTAAAACATGGGAAAGGAGTCAAAACAAGGCAAGACTTCAGATGGAGATATTACTTGTGTTACGCCGCAAAAAGTCAAGCTCGGATGAGAAACTTAGTGAATGAATGAGAATGTTCATCACGTGCCAAACACAGGGTATAATTACTTGGCTCTTCTCGATATTCTTAAATGAGGCTTTCACATTTCAGTATGCAGAGTTAAATCTGTTTGAATCAAAGCCTGGTGTATATTTCACCTCAGTGTGGTTTGTTTGAGAACACAGCAATCACATGCAAGTTAAGAACAAAACAACCGCTCTAAGAGGGTCTGAGTTAGGTGGTCTTGGTCAGGTTCCAAACTAATTTTTAAAGGATTCAGTTGCAGTGAATCGACTCTAAATCGACTCAGTTGCAGGAAGTGTTCAAGCATGCTGCGGAGAAGATGATGTGTAATCATGACACCCAAATAGTGATGAATTCTTGACTCTGAGGGGTGTTTTCAGTAGTTCATTAATCTGCAACACACATCACAGGTTTATATTAATGCAGTTATTTTAATACGGAATTAATGGATTTCAATTTGTCATTTGCAGGGACTTTATAACAACACAGTAAAAGAGAACATGCTTATTTAGCATTTTTGTAGGAAGTGTCCAGTATCAAAGCTTTAACAGTAACAGTCAGAGGTAAAGCTGTAACCTGACTTCAGTACTGTATGTACTGTAATGTCATAACAAAAAAAAAAATTTCTGGGGTATAAAAACAATAATGTCTTAGGAATGGGCTTTTATTAGAAAATATCATGCCCCCAAGTATTTAATTGCTTACACATCTCAGAGGGGTTTCCTCCGGGTACTCCGGTTTCCTTCCCTGGTCCAAAGACATGCATTGTAGGTTGATTGGCATCTCTAAATTGTCCGTAGTGTGTGATTGCGTGAATGAGAGTGTGTGTGTGCCCTGCAACGGGTTGGCACTCCGTCCAGGGTGTATCCTGCCTTGATGCCCAATGACACCTGATCTCCCCGTGACCCGAGAATAGATTGGATAAGCAGTATGGAAAAATGGAAATAATTGAACCATAATTTATGTATAAAGTATCTTTTTAATCTTTAATTAACTTAATATAGAGGTGAATTTATCAATTAAAAATCTACTTCAGCCTAATAATGGTATGATCCTGGCTTATTATTATCTGCTTAATGTTGTAGTGTGCATTTGTTTGTTTAGCTTTCTTTCTTTCTTTCTTTCTTTCTTTCTTTCTTTCTTTCTTTCTTTCTTTCTTTCTTTCTTTCTTTCTGTCTTTCTCTCTCTCTCTCTCTCTCTCTCTCTCTCTCTTTCTTTCTTTCTTTCTTTCTTTCTTTCTTTCTTTCTTTCTTTCTTTCTTTCTTTCTAATGTAGACTGTCTTACTGTCTGTAAAGGCTTACCCAGCACTCCGAGTTCGTCAGTGACACCCTGCTGGAGAGGTGGGAGTACAGTGAGAGGATGGACTTTTAACTTCTCTCATTGTCTTCTTAAACTAATACTACAAGAGGAAGTCTCGCCATGTAACGTGGTCTTTAGCTTGGCACTCACTCCTTACCTCCTTCCCATTTGCTTGTACAAAAGCGATCTCAGGTTTTCCACAAGTCAGGTTTCCAGGAAGTTCCTGTCTCTGCTGAAACTCCTGAAAGACGGATACTTCTCACTGAATGCCACCACTAAGAATAACCACAGTGAACCTAGTTTTATTTTAGACACAGTGCAGAGTGGAAAATCAAACACATTGTAAGGGAATGTATGTGCAAATGTGTGTGTGTGGGTGTGCGTATGTGTGTGAGAAAGACAAATAGGTAATCGGACATTACAGAATCTCTGCCAGTGAGTATAGCGTGTGAGTGTGTAGGCTTGTTTTTATGTCTTGGTGGGGACAAATTGTCTTCACAAGGAGAGGAATACCTGACATTTTCGACCATGTGGAGACATCCCCATGAGGAATTAATTAATTAATTAATTATTTTTTTCAGTGTTTATTTGGTTTTAAAAAAGCAATACAATAGAGTTAATTAGCTGCATTTGTGATTATCGTAACAGAGGGTCCTCACAAGGATAGTAAGGCAGATGTCTGTGTGAAAGAGAGAGAGAGAGAAAGAGAGCATGATATGGAGGGATTCAGGAATGCGCTTGGCCTTTGCTCTGTGTTCTGGTAATACCCGAAGCATCTGTGGCACGCAAAGCTAGGCGGCCTTCATTACTTATAAATACACCCACTAGACATGGCCTGAATTCACACTGTACCCTCACCACTGTTTGTGTTGTGTGTGTGTGTGTGTGTGTGTGTGTGTGTGTGTGTGTGTGTGTGTGTGTGTGTGTGTGTGTGTGTGTGTGTGTGTGTGTGTGTGTGAGAGAGAGAGAGAGAGAGAGAGAGAGAAGAGAGAGAGAGAGAGAGAGAGAGACAAAGAGAGTGAGTAAATTAATGGATAAAGAGAAAAAAAATGAATCTATATTTGTTTCTGTATATTATTTAACAAATGTCTCTCAAGTCTGGTCACAGCTCATCATTCATCACAGAGCTTGCATTCTGAGAGCTCAGGGTTATATGAGGCAAGATCAATGTGCAGTGATTCTGAGGTGAACAGAGATGAGCGGTAATTTGATCAGCAAGTTTATGGAAGATGGGAGGAAACTGGAGAAGCTGGAGGAAACATCTAAAACTCTGCAAAAGTAATCTGAGCTTAAGATAAAACAGTGGGGTTGCAAGTTTCCCACTTCCATGCTACCGGAATAATGCAGACAATAATGCGGACAATAATGCAGACATTTTCCTTTTCTTACTTAATATATATATACCTGTATCTGTACCTGTTTTCTGTATGTATATATGGATACAACTTTAGATAGATAGATAGATAGATAGATAGATAGATAGATAGATAGATAGATAGATAGATAGATAGATAGATAGATAGATAGATAGTTTATTGTCATTGCAAAGTACAGGTACATATCAATGCAATGCTGTTGAGAATCTACCAGAAGTGTAAATAGTAGAAATTGTGCAAATGAACACATTCACATATATATATATATATATATATACTGTATGAAGAAGTTGCTTTCGGCTGCTCCCTGTTCAGGGTCGCCACAGCGGATCAACTGGTCCGCACAACAACTTGGCAAATGTTTTACACCAGATGCCCTTCCTGACGCAACCCTCCCATTTTTCCAGGCTTGGGATCAGCACTGCATCCAGTGGCTGGGAATCAAACCCAGGCCTTCCGCATGATAGGCAAGAAACCTACCACTGAGCCACCAATGCTCATATATATATATAATGTTATGTTATATATGTTACGTTATAATTTTTATATATATATATATATATATAATTATACATAACATATATAATACAGTGTATGTACGGATAGTATTCATATATAGAGACATAACTAGGGTAAAGTGTGAATTTACAGTTATATACAATCACATTTATATAATAATGTAGAGAAGATGTATATGTACTTGTACCTGTATCTGTATGAATATATGTACTGTCCCTGCATATGTATATGTATATGTACCTGTATCTGCATGTGTATATGTATCTGCTGTATCTGTATGAATATATGTACCTGTCCCTGCATATGTATATGTATATGTACCTGTATCTGCATGTGTATATGTATCTGCTGTATCTGTATGTGTATATGTATCTGCTGTATCTGTATGTGTCTGCTTCAAGTGTCTGTATCTGTATCACATGTGGCCTAAACTTGAATGTCTTTCTCTTTTTTTTGTCTATTTTTCATTTATTCCTTCTTTCCTTCATTTGAACCCTACCAGTATGCCCCTGTAAAAAAGTTGCCAATTTCAACATTGTGTGTGAAATCTGACCCTGATATTTCCTCAACCTCATCTACCTCTCTCAAGTTTATATACTGTTTAGTCTCAGCTAATATTCCTGATGTACATCTCTAGTCACCCCCAAATGCCTCTAAAACCTCTGAAACATTCTGAAGAGCTTCCTAAAAAAACAAAGATCATTCTGAATAATTTATTCTTAATCAACTGTATGCTTTCTCTAGATCTTGCATTCGTCCTCCATCCTAGAGGCTTTCTAAGTTCCCCATGTCTTTTCCCTTGGCTTCATTGTAAAACAACTTAAAGACCACTTGTAACTTTCAAAATAAAACTTGCAACCAATTTGCAAATGTCAATATTGACAACAAGGCAAAAATGTCGGTACACTCATGCCACCCTCTTTCATAGACATATCGCACGAAATAATCACATATTCACAAGAATCTGTGCTACAGAAAACACATGCTGTTACATAAAGTGCTAAAAACCCCAAGTGTAGCACATGCGGTTATTCTGTGTGTGGTCCATCATTTTCTTCCTCGGCTATTACATCTGCCACGAGTCTGCTGTGAGTAATCACCAATCTGCTGTGAGAAAAGTATACACAAGGACTGAAATCACAGGTTTATATGCTGAGCCACTCTCACAGCCATACTACTGCAGGTAGGAAGGTAACAAACCTCCTCCAAATATCATTAACCACAAAGAAAAGACTTCCACATGTCTGGTTTTCAGTAAGTAGCTATAAAAGATTTTATACCACATGACTGCTGAATGCTTGAGTTGTTGATTAGTTTTCTGTTAAAGCTGTTCTGAACACAAGGCTTATACATTATTCCATTCCATTGTCTGTACCGATTAGCCGACCTATTCTCGGGTCATGGGGAGCCTGTGCCTATCTCAGGCATCATGGCAGGATACACCCTGGATGGAGTGCCAACCCATTGCAGGATGGGCGCACACACCGGACGATTTAGAGATGCCAGTCAACCTACAAGGCATGTCTTTGGACTGGGGGACCCCCAAGGCATGTGGAGAATATACAAACACCACACACGTATACGTCAGAGGTGGGACTCGAACCCCCAACCCTGGAGGTATGAGGCAAACATGCTAAGCACCAAGCCACTGTGCGTATAGTTCTGACTTTCTTCAAGATGAAGTGATTTTTTCTGGTAAATTTTATTTTCCAATTCATTAACGTTAAGTAAGAGAAAAAAATTACCAAATGTTTATAGCTGTTATAAAGTAATGATAACAGGAAGTCACTAAATTCAGAGATATTCCATGACAATGAACAGAAAAAATATATGATAAAAAGTATGATTTTATGGATAAAAAAACTTAAATGTTAGGAAAATAGCCAGTCATGGATTTATGGTATGTATTGTTTTCAATTCAATTCAGTTTTATTTGTATAGCTTTTAACAATGGACATTTTATACAAGCAGCTTTACTGGAATATACAAATTCAGAGTAAAAATTCTCTCCTGTATACCTTCTGTAACTGGCACCTATATAAAATGGCTTGGTGGTTAGCACATTTGCCTCACACCCCCAGGGTTCGATTTCCACCTCCACTGTGTGTGTGTGTGGAGTTTGCATGTTCTCCCTGTGCCTTGGGGGGTTTCCTCCGGCTACTCCAGTTTCCTCCCTTGGTCCAAAGACATGCATTGTAGGTTGATTACTATCTATAAATTGTCCGTAGTGAGTGAATGAGAGTGTGTGTGTGCCCTGCGATGGGTTGGCACTCTGTCCAGGGTGTACCCTGCCTTGATGCCCAATGACGCCTGAGGTAGGCACAGGCTCCCTGGGAATAGATCGGATAAGCGTTAGACAATGAATGAATGAATATTCCTGGGTTTGTGTTTGCTAAGGTTACAAATGAACCATACAGCATTAAGCAGGACATCTGATGGATGACGAGCTCATGATGTTTTACATATCCTGATATCTCCTGTTTTTTTCCAGATCAGTGGTGAAATAGTGTAAGAGGTAAAGAAGCGAGAAGAGGTAAAGAAGCGAGTGCAGGCAGGTTGGAATGGGTGGAGAAAGGTGTCAGGAGTTCTGTGTGATCAGAAAATATCAGCGAGAATCAAGGGGAAGGTGTACAGGACAGTGGTGAGAGCGGCCATGCTGTATGGTTTAGAGACAGTGCCACTGAGGAAGAGACAGGAGTCAGAGCTCGAGGTAGCAGAGCTGAAGATGTTGAGGTTCTCTTTGGGAGTGACAAGATTGGACAGGATTAGGAATGAGTACATCAGAGGGACAGCTCATGTTGGACGTTTGGGGGACAAAGTTAGGGAGGCCAGATTAAGATGGTTTGGACATGTTCAGAGGAGGGAGAGTGCGTATATTGGTAGGAGAATGTTGGACATGGGGCTGCCAGGCAGGAGGCAAAGAGGAAGGCCAAAGAGGAGGTATATGGATGTAATAAATGAGGATATGAAGCTAGTGGGTGCAAGGGTTGAGGATGCAGAAGATAGGGATAGGTGGAGAGAGATGATTCGCTGTGGCGACCCCTGAAGGGAAAAGCCGAAAGAAGAAGAAGAAGTGGTGAAATAGTGTCACAAATGGCTCCCGGTGTAAGCATCAGCTCCGAGCTTTTACTACTCATGTTGCCTTGCTAAATAAAGTATTTACTCCCACACCCTTCATATATCATAAACAGTCAGTAATATGGTAGTCCTGTTATGGCCAGTAGTGCTGTCTACACCTGCGATACATCAAACACTATTATAACAAAGCAGAAAACAAGCATTGCTGCTTAGCAACAAGTCGTTCACATATACAGAGACAAATAAAGGCATTTGCTTGTAGTGTACTGTTTTGGTACTGGAACACAGCGCATAAAAAAGAATCAATTGATCAATGACATCTTTGATATTGATAAAAAATATTGATAAAATCCTTAATATTGACAATACTAGCAATCATTAATATTGCTATTATTATCAGTGTTAAAATACCTGGATTGATCATTTTCTTATCTGTCAAATGAACTGACTTATTTATCTTATTAAATATGAAATAAACACATTATATTTCTTCTTCATTTGCATTTGACCTTGTGATGTACACTGAATACATAATAATATTGCAGTTTCTACATGTCTATCTCATTCCTAGTTTACAGCTTGTGTTGATGATAGCGTTCCATGTGGTTCTGTTTCCTCCCTGTTATCTCACTTAACTCTGAGGAAAAATGGAAGGAAAATCACTACCACACCTCTGCTTTCTGTAAACATGCTTTCCTCTTCAGCTGAACTCACCATCACTCATAGATCCACATTTGTTTTCGAGTCATCTCAGGAAGGAAGGTTACGTTCTCCTCCCCGTGGGGGTCATGGCCGGAGGTGGTTCACGGATTAGCTCCTGATATTGCAGAAAGGACAGAGAAAGAAATTCCTTTCTGTGGTAATATTACAGATGTCATTTACTTGAAACACTTCTATAGTTTATCTTTTAACAATCATGCATTAAACTTTTAATATTTTTTTCAAATATTTTTTATTTTCTTTTTTAGTACCCATAAATTTTGAGATATTTTGAGGTTTTAAAAGAAAAAAATGTGCAAAACTATGCAGTAACAATAGTCTACAGTATTTCAGCAAAATGAAATATAAAATGTATTTTTATATTTTACACCCTATATACACTGTATTTTTATATTTTACACTGTAAATACACTGTATTTCAGAAAAAAAAAATATGTAAAATAAAATAAATTACTTACATTTCCTACTGAAGAAATGTTTTAATTGAATTTATTTATTTAGTTAATACACAGGATATTCCAGTGTATATCCTGCCTTGATGCCCGATGATGCCTGAGACAGGCCCCAGTGACCCGAGAATAGATCGGATAAAACAATGGAAATAATATATACCAGAAATGTGTTGAGCTGATTTGTGGACCCCAGACAAAACCTCAAAAACCAACTAATGTTCGGAGCATATGCATTTTTAGGACCTCACAAGTTTCAAGTTTAACTGTGATCCGTTTATGATCAAAATACCTGTTGTAATAGTCTAATTAGCGGCTAAGATTGGAGACTGGACTGGAGGTCTGAGTGAATCTGTGTCCTGAAATTACAGTAGATAGTCATGTAGTCCGTGGATATCAGCAAAGTGAGATTGTAAACAAACAAAACAAACATTTTACAGAAACCATGTGGTTCTTACTGCCAGCCTTGAGGAATCCCACACACCTCTCACTACTGATTCAGCTCATAAAAATGCTAGAGAATTTTCTGATGAGTTGAACCAGATGTTTAAGCCAAAACACACAGAAAAAATGTGCTGTGTCTGCAGAACTGGGTGGAAACCACAGGTTTATAAACTGACCCATGAATATTATACAATGAATTCCAACTGAGAAAGCGCAATGGTAAATTATACTGGGTGATGAAGCGGTTAAATGATGAGTCTTTCCATCCATTTTCTATAGCATTTATCATACCCAGGGTCACAGGAAAACTTGAGTCTATCCCAGAGGACTCGGGGGACAAGGCAGGGGACACCCTGGATGTGGTGCCATCCTATCTCAGGGTACAATCACATACACACACACACACACACACACACACACACACACACACACACACTCACACACACACACACACACACACACACACACACACACACACACACACACCGCTACAGACAATTTACAGATGCCAATCAACTTACAGTACATGAAACTGGAGAACCTGGAGGAACCCTCTGGGACACAGGGAGAACATGCAAACTCCACATACACACAACAGAAGAATGAATCAAAGCCTATACATCGATCACTAAGTGACCCGTAATCAAAATCTAGTTTTCAATAAAAGTGAATTGGTGTGAAATAAATGAACTATAAAATCGTTAATAGCCATAAGATGGCAGTGCTGTACAACTTTATTCATTTACAGTTACATTTCAATTCCATTTAGCAGACGCTTTTTTTCCAAAGCTAGACTCACATTCAGGAGCAACCTTAATCTGTGTTGTGAGACCACAGAGCAGCCGCTCTGTCCATGCATACACAGACATTCATTCATTGTCTACCGCTTATCTGATCTATTCTCAGGTCACAGGGAGCCTGTGCCTATCTCAGGCATCAAGGCAGGATACACCCTGGACAGAGTGCCAACCCATCGCAGGGCACACACACTCTCATTCACTCACGCAATCACATACTACAGACAATTTAGAGACTCCAATCAACCTACAATGCATGTCTTTGGACTGGGGGAGGAAACTGGAGTACCCCGTGGAAACCCAGAGGCACGGGGAGAACATGCAAACTCCACACACACATGGCGGAGGCGGGAATCAAACCTCCAACCCTGGAGGTGTGAGGCAAACGTGCTAACCACCAAGCCACCGTGCCCACCATACATAGACACAGACACAGACACAGACACAGACAGACACAGACACAGACAGACACAGACAGACACAGACACAGACAGACACAGACACAGACACAGACAGACACAGACACAGACAGACACAGACAGACACAGACACAGACAGACACAGACACAGACACAGAACAACCAATTAAGTCTTCCTGATATGTAATCGTTCAATGACTTGAATAGTTCAGCAGCTGTGGTGTTGGTTGTCAAAAACAGTGCACATAAATCCTCGTGCACATCTTCCTGAAAAATATATCACACAAAATCGAGCAATATTGCCTTGTTGTCAACATCTGTAGATTCGTCCACCTGAATTGCGTACCACGGTGACTCATTAATCCTCTCTAACAACTGTGCCTAGATGTCCTCTGCTATTTCATCAATTCGTCTTGTTACGGTGCTAGTCGAAAGAGGAATGTTTGCTAACTTTTTAATTGCAGCCTCTCCAAAAAGTTCATTGCAAATGTCCTTAGCAGCAGGCAAAATCAACTCTTTGCCATTAGTGAAGGGATTCTTGGCTTTAGCAATGCGGTTAGCCACTAAGAATGATGCTTTCAGCGCAGACACATTTGTTGAAGTGGTGCCCCTCAATAATTGCTTCTGTCCTTCATATTCCCATTTTTTTCTTTTTAAAAAAATTCTAAGTGCTTGTCTTTTATTGCAGGGTGCTTGCTCTCCATGTGGCGAAGTAGTTTTGAGGGCTTCATGGCTTCATTAGCTAGCCAATCACCGCATATAATGCAGATCTCATGTGGAACCTGTGAATCACCTGTTGCGATGAACCCATAATTTAATTAGGACTCTTGATATTTTCTTTTAAATGCAGCTTTTTTTTTGTTGGCACTCTGCAAACCTTCTGGTGTATCTTTCTTTCTTTTCAAAGAAGCTCTCTAGTGACATTTGTCTTTTTATGTCATTTTAGCGTGGGTTAGCTTGCGGACTTATTGATGTATGGAAAAACCCATGACTGAATCAAATGCGGGAGTGGGGCACAGGCGGAAGTGGAAAATTTTCAAAATAAAATACATATCATTTTAATTTATATATATATATAAAGTTTATTCTTTCTTTGCGGCCCGGCGGCCCAGTACCAAATGATCCATGGCCCGGTACCGGTCTGTGGCCCGGTGGTTGGGGACCCCTGTGCTAGAGGAGCAAAGTGCACAGACTCAAGGTCTAAGAGCTAGTGTAAGTGTATATTTTTATTTTTATATTTTATTTATTTTTATTTATGCAAATTTATGGGTTAGTTATATGTTACTGAAAGAGTTTCTGAAAGAGTTGTTTTTGATATAGATTATTAGAAGATATATAACTCATCTTTAAATAGTGATTTGATTTTGTGTGTACCTTACACAAACACATAAAGCATAGCCAAATATACAGTGGGTCAAAAAAGTATTTTTTGGAGGGAGTTGAAAATCCATGTTGCCCAGCGACAGCCCCAAAACATCACTGCTCTAGAGGAGACCTGCATGGAGGAATGGGCCAAACTACCAGCAACAGTGTGTAAAAACCTTGTGGCGACTTACAGAAAACGTTTGACCTCTGTCATTGCCAACAAAGGGTATATAACAAAGTATTGAGATGAACTTTTGTTATTGACCAAATACTTATTTTCCACCATAACTTGCAAATAAATTCTTTAAAAATCAGACAATGTGATTTTCTGGATTTTTTTTTTTCTCATTCTGTCTCTCATAGTTGACGTGTGCCTATGATGAAAATTACAGGCCTCTCTCATCTTTTTAAGTGGGAGAACTTGCACAATTGGTGGCTGACTAAATACTTTTTTGCCCCACTGTAAATGGCTAAAATAAGTAAAAGCATGTGTCAAAAGGGAAAAGCAAAATTTGTGATGAATTAAAAAATTAATTAGAGAGAGATGTAATCATTTGCTATTTCATTCACCATATTGTAAGCGTGGGAGATCTGATGAGCTCTAGAGGTTTGTCAAGGTACTGCAAGGGACAATATGTCTAAAGTGTAGTCATTAGAAATGCAATATACAGTGCATTAGACATAGAAGATATTCAAATTGTAGTCCATTGTATCCATTGCTGTCAATAGCCCAATTTACTGATATTTGAAACCTGATCCAGTTTTATGACACCTATTTGCAATAGATATTACAAATTAAAAATTGTGAAGACCAACCCTTATGACTAACCCTCTTATTCATCATTACCATTTTCATTTTGATATCATCACTCACTGCATGTATTATTTTATTTTATTTTATTTTATTTTGCTTGAAATTCCATGTTTTCCTATTTTTTATTTTTACTTTATTTTTACTTTATTTTATACTCAATCCATAAAAGCATTTCACTACACATCGTATTGTGTATAACTGTGTATGCCACCAATAAAAGTTGAATATGAATTTACAAACAAAATGCAAGCCTAATATCAAGTCTCCAGCATAGAAAATATTATATCTATCTATGAATACATAGACACCACATAAACCTATTTGCTGTAGGGGACATTCTATATGTAAGGTTTTAACATTTAATTATAAGTAATACAATAACATTAGAGATGTTTCAGATGTGGGGCATGGTGGCTTAGTGGTTAGCACATTTGCCTTACACCTCCAGAGTTGCTGGCTCGATTCCCGCTGCCTCCGGTGTGTGTGGAGTTTGCATGTTCTCCCCGTGCCTCGGGGGTTTCCTCCTGCTAAAGACATGCATGGTAGGTTGATTGGCATCTCTAAATTGTCCGTAGCATGTCAGTGAATGAGAGTGTGTGTGCCCTGCAATGGGTTGGCACTCCATCCAGGGTGTATCCTGCCTTGATGCCCAATGATGCCTGAGATAGGCACAGGCTCCCCAAGAATAGATAAGTGGTAGACATTGAATGAATGTTTAGGATGGGTGAGTGCCTGATGTGATAGTGTCTAGATAGGTGGTTTGTTCTTTTATTAGCAGGACTATTTGTTTAAATGTATTTAACAACAACTGAGTCATTTGTTCAACTACACCTAAAGAACAACAGGTGGGAGACAAAGACACAAAGAAGTTATTAATCATTTATAGCAACAGAACATTGAGTGACAATTAAAATAAATAGTCAGATCATGTATATAGGGGTAAAATATCAGCCTTGATGCTGTAAGTAGATTTGGAATTATATTTTTTAAGATATTTCTATTATAGAGGTAAGTTTTTTTTTATTATATTTGTCAAGAATGCAATGTGTCAGTTTTGGAAGGTGAGGGCTTGTCTTCCTTGCTCATGTAGGTAAATGAAGACCCTGCTGAGGATCATTAAAACTGTCCTTATTCCAAATTATGAATCAGATCTGGGGAAGACATGGCGGCTTAGTGCTTAGGGTTTCTTGTCCTGTCTAATCTATGTGATTTTTCTGTAGTGTATGATTGCCTCCTGCCATGAGTTGGCATCCCATCTGGAGTTTGAGTCTCATCTTGTGCCTAGAGTCTCCTGAAATTGACTCCAGGTTCCTTCCAACCATGTGTAGGATAATTAGTACAGAAAATGAATGGATGGATGGATGGATGGATGGATGGATGGATGGATGGATGGATGGATGGATGGATGAAATCATTCCTTTACAACTCTCTGCACTCAGTGACACCCAATATGGACATACAAACCCTAAAGCCTGGACAAATATATAAATATAATTTAACAATGTCTTCGAGGTCCATGTCCAGGTTCTGCTACACCACAACAAGATGATCTAATTACATTGTGAATGGGATTTGTGTACACGTTTCTACTTCACTCTATGATCTCTAGAGTAAGCTTTAAATCTAAACATGACAGATTAGAAGGTGCGGCATGCTGGTGTGTAGGTGGCTAAACACACCTCACACAACATCAGCTGAATGCCGCCATTACAACACAAACTTAAAGCTCAGAGTTAGGAGTTAAAGTACATACATGAACAAATCCTACAGAACATTTCTGTCTACTGGATGTATCTCTGGATGTTACTCTGAATATTTTCCCATAACCTATAGTAATTAAACTCCTTGCTTCATTTTAAAGTGCTTTATGTTCTGATTGGGGTCTTTTTTCATTTGTCATTATGGTTACAGAATATAAAAATACATAATTATATAAACCAATGTTCAGACTGTCTAATTTGTTTGTACAGTGCTTTGTTTGGTTGTTTGCTTTGCTAACATGCAATGTTTAAAGCTGAAGTAACATGTCCAAAGCTCTTCACACAGTCAGTGAATCAGATCTCTGTGAACTCCAAACTGTCAAACTGCATCAGTTTTCACTGCTTTGACACAAGCCACATTCAGTAAAGAAGAAGTCTTTGTTTTTGTCACATATACATTATAGCACAAGATCATCTGCACATTATAGCCACAAGGAAATATGATTATGAAGTTCAGAGCACAGGGTCAGACATGGTACAGCACCCCTGGAGCAGGGAGGGTTAAGGGCCTTGCTCAAGGGCCCAACAATGACAGTTTGGCAGTGCTGGGGCTTGAATCCCAACCTTCTGCTCAACAGCCAAGAGACTTTACCCCTTGAACCACCGGTGCCCTTCACCATCACATTTTGAACTTCCATGCACTCTTTTGCCTTCCCACTGCACCATCTGTAAAACACTATATATCTGCACACTGCATTCAAAACTGTTAAAAAATACAGTTCAGCAATAACCATACTGAAATATACAGAACATGTTATATGTAATATTTATAGTAAAATGAAATACCAGCCATTCCCAACTCTGCAAATTGATCTGACAGCCTACCCAGGTGTCTTCTTGTTTGTACTCAGGCGTGGCATCAGAATGATTTTGTTTGTAAAGATGTGTCAAGGTTCGGTGGGGAAAGAAAATAGACAGAGAATAATATATTTCTTTGAAGATATAGAAAACAATACTGTAAGCTGGATTGAAAGCTGCTACAGTCACATGTGAAAGTTTGCTTACTTTAAAGTGAGATGACACATTAGGTGTGAGTTGTGCGGTTTCTACAAGTATGTACAACAATGGGCAGAAATGAAAAAAAAACATATACAATGGTGTGAAAAAGTGTTGGCCCCCTTCCTGATTTCTTATTTTTTTTGCATGTTTATCACACTTTAATGTTTCAGATAATCAAACACATTTAAATATTAGTCAAGCTCAGCATGATGTCTAGCTTTTGAGGATCTTTTGGTCTACTTCACTTTGTCAGGCAGGTCCTATTTAAGCGAGTTCTTGATTGTGAACAGGTGTGGCAGTAATCAGGCCTGGGTGTGGCTAGAGAAATTGAACTCAGGCGTGATAAACCACAGTTAAGTTATGTTTTAACGGGGGGGGGGGCAAACACTTTCACACAGGGCCATGTAGTTTTAGATTTTGTTTTCCCTTAATAATAAAAAGCTTCATTTAAAAACTGCATGATGTGTTTACTTGTGTTATCTTTGACTAATATTTAAATGTGTTTGATTATCTGAAACATTAAAGTGTGACAAACATGCAAAACAATAAGAAATCAGGAAGGGGGCCAACACTTTTTCACAACACTGTGAATATATATATATATATATATATATATATATATATATATATATATATATATATATAAACAACCTACAAATTCCTAAATTTCAAGGTCACTGCTTAGTCCTATTTGAAATTATCTAAACAGGAGTAAAGTTTTTTAAGCATATTTCATGAGTTCTATATATTTTGAAGCACAAAATAGAAAACAATGAGATTTGAAAAAGAACACTCATCAAAAATAGAGAACACTTTCAGATACCTTCTAGTTATTGGTGTTAATCTGGCACCTGGTGCTCATTTCCTTAATTATCTCAAACTCCATTTAACTGGCAGCCTAACTTTCCACTTTTCACTGACACTGCAAGATGGTGAGCTGCTCTGTGACTGAAACCCTCCGACAGCAGGTTGTCCAGATGAAGTCCAAAGGGATGACCATTTAAGCCATAGCAAGAGAAGTTGGTTGTTCCAAATCTGTGATTTCTAGAATATTGCATCTTTACAACATCACAAACTCATTCAAGTCTGCCAAGACAATGGCCCCAGATGTGTTGAAGTCATTCAAAGCAAGGGTTTGTACACTTCTTAATTGCTGACCGTTGTACCCTTAGAAATTTTAGTTGTAATAGTTCCCTGTGCTACAGACATTGCTGTTCTCTTTTTTTTTATTTTGATCATTGTGTTTTTTTATATATATATTTATATATAATTATTTTTATATATATATATATATATATATATATAATAAAATTTTTTTTTTTTTTTTTTTTTTTTTTTTTTTTTTATTATTAAGGGGGGCACGGTGGCTAGCACTTTTGCCTCACATCTCCAGGGTTGGGGGTTCGATTTCCGCCTCAGCCGTGTGTGTGGCATTTGCATGTTCTCCCCGTGCTTCGGGGGTTTCCTCCGGATGCTCAGGTTCCCCCCCCCCCAGTCCAAAAGCATGTGTGGTAGGTTGATTGGCATCTCTAAATTGTCCGTAGTGTATGAGTGTGTGCCCTGCGATGGGTTGGCACTCCGTCCAGGGTGTATCCTGCCTTGACGCAATGACGCCTGAGATAGGCACAGGCTCCCCGTGACCCGAGAATAGTTCGGATAAGCAGTAGACAATGAATGAATGATTTTATTTATTTATTTAATTAATTTTTTTTTTGTTCCACTCCTTCATCATGTCTTCATGTTTGCTTACGTTTCTCCTACCTTACTTTTTCTTGTTTTGCAAAACAATTATGTTTTTTGATAAGAAACCTGAGGTTGAGCCATAGTTGAGGCCTTGTACCCACACCACGCTGTGAGCATATCACTGAATCTGCAACTGTTAACACACATGAAAAGTAACTAAAGCGCACAAACTAAATCACAGACTAGATACATAAAGATCTGTGCGAAATGGAAAAGGTCACAGATTAAATATCTGCAGCAATATTGACAAAGTAACCCAAACTGCAACAAAAGAGATTCAGAAAACAAGTATCCAAACTGAGTGGTGTATTATAATCTAAATAAACAAGTTTGCCAACCTTGACAAACCTATTCAGTTTTATTTTTATAACACGTTTAATAACACACATTGTTGTAAAGCAGCTTTAGAGAAACATATCAATTTTGTATATACATTTTAAATTTTGATATTTAATCAGAGGCGATGGTGGGAAGGAAAAACCTCCTTGTGGAACTCTATGAGGAAGAAACCTTGAGAGGAACCAGATTGAAAAGGTAACCCATCCCCATCTGAGAGATAATGGAATATAATTGCAATTCTAATAATTTCCCTTCTGTATGTCTACTATAGCATGTATGTACATGTGTGTATGTACTATAGCATGTATGTATTCTGTATGTGTACTAACTGTGTACTATAGAGTCAATAAATGTAATTGCATAACCAGGAGCTTATGAGCATATGAACAACTTTAAAGTATGAATATGAGCATCAGTCATTTCTGAATTTGTTAGCGTTTCAAAGTCTAAGGTGTTGAAGTTACCAGTTCAATCACAGAGATTCATATTTTTGATAGTGTAGTGTGTATATAATAGCAACTAAAATATAGAATTTACAGGGTGAAAAAGTCAAGAAACAATGAGAACATGTTGAACACATACAAAAATGTAGAAATATATGAATGATTATTGCGAATAATTGTTAATACAGCGCAGATGTGTGCGGTTGTATACAGTGAGCACAATATATGCTCTGTGGAAACATCGGACTGAGGTTTAAGCATTGAGAAGTCCAGAAAAGTCCCAGTTCATTCATATTAATAACTGTAATAATTTTAATGACAGGTTCATTGTAAGTATGAATAATCCAGTTAATGGTATTTGTAGGAGATGATGATCGTTGAATAGATAGTTACAGGTTTTCATTCTTTTCACCTGTTAAAGTTAGCTCATGACTTTGTCTTTGTGGGTTGCAGTGGTTTGTTTCACTGAACTGAAGCTGTTGGCTGCAACCTATTGCCTAGATATGTCTGAAAGTCTGAATATGAAACCAACGACTGCAATAAAAGAAACACAATGGATCATTAACAACCATCATGTCCACATGAATTCACTAAACCTCACAATCACAATCCTTACTATTTTTAGAGTACATGTACAGGATAAAGGCTATATTTGTTTGTTTATTTATTTATTACTTTGCTTTTTGTCGATATCAAGGCCACAGTGGATCTCTGGATCCCAGGAACACTGCACCTAATGTGGGAATACTCCCAGGTTGGGATATGAGTCCATTGCAATAGATCAATCCTCCAACTGGTTTGTTTCTGGGATGTTGGAGGAAACTGGAAAACCCAGAAGACACCTGAACAGACATAACTTGATTTCAAAGAAATGTGTTTGTTACAGAGCATGAGAACTGGCATAAGAAATTAGCACAGGTTGACTCACAAACTCACACATTCACACAGAGTTCATTTTCCGTTGTAGTCGAATGAACACAAATTCCCACACCTAACTATGTCTCACGGTGGTTAAGGTGTTGGACTACTAATCAGAAGGCTGTGAGTTCAAATCCCATCAAGCTGCTTCTGCTGGACCCTTGAGCAATGCAAGGCCCTCAACCCTCAAATGATCAGGTGTATTAAAGTGAGATAAAAATGTATGCCGCTCTGGATAAGGGCACCAACAAAATACCATAAATGTTGTATATAAATGTCTTAATGCCTGTGCTTTTGAAATATGTGTAGCAAATGCATATGTGTGGGTCCAAATATCTCTGACCACATAGTGTACTAACAGTTGAAAAAGACAGATAGTTATATAGCTATAATATATTTTTTCACATGCTGTTTTATAAAGAAGAGATTTATGAAAACCCAGCATTTTAAAATGTTTCTTTGTAATGTTAAAATGAAAAATAAAATAGAACGTAAAAGATATTTGGTCATATCATCAGAAGCATTACTAGCATTAAGTTAGTAAGAGAAATGATCTATTATGAGTAATTATGAGAAATAACACTCAGTCATAGGTACTGCTGTTTAATTTAGATGAAGCAATGACTATGTATGCAGTTTGGGTTTATTTCCAAAGCTATAGCAATACTGACATGAGTTACGCATGTACAACATGCTGAAGTAATGGAAAAAAAAAGCACTGCTTTTTTCTTTGTCATATCTTCTTAGAAGAAATTCTTGCTAGTGTGTTAAACACATCCTGTGTGGGTGGCCAGCGTCCTGTCATAGGAAAATAGAGCCTTCAAATACATAGTCTCATTTTGAATACTGATGTTTAAATAAAAACCTGTTACAACCCCGACAGAGATGTTTTTTTCTGGCATGATTCAAATCAGATAGTTTCAATAGAATTAAATAAACTAAAGAAAATAAACTAAAGAAAATTTACATGTTTTTTAATCATGAAAAGTTATCAGATGTTAACACTCACCTATCCATCAGAGCATCGCCTAGTAAACTTAAGCTAATACTACTACTACTCAAAAAAATAATAATAATAATTTTTATATAGCATTTTTCAACATGGACACAGAATCTCAAAATGCTATACAACAAAGTTCAACAACAAAAAACATTTGTGTTAAAACAAAAAATAAAAACCATTAATTGATCAACTGTAAATTGGTGACTAATTAAAGGGGAAAAACATGCTGTGGAGGAGGTTTTGGGTTTATTTCCCCTATTAACATGATGTATCACTGCCAATCAATACAAAGTTCTTCTGATTTTTCTTATCCTAATGAAACATTTCCATCCTAATGGGCGTGGTCTCTTCCAGAATGACCCCACCCCCATCCACAGGGCACAAGAACATACAGTTTGATGGGGATGAAATTGCTTTTTCCTTCACAGACACGCGACACAAGACCTTAACCACAGACCTTGAACACTTAATAAAATTAATTTAATAATTTTTTTGGACCTCACCATCTAAACACCAGCTAAGGGAATATTTTTTTAGAAGAACGGCTTCAGAACGGTTCCAGAGAATTGTGGACTCTATATATAAGGCACATGGGTGCTGTTGTGATGTTTTTTAGTGGCCCAACACCGTACAAAACACTTTTTTTTTTACAAGTTATCACAAGTAATAAAAGCTTCCTTTTAACTAAGAATAAAATTAGATAAGATAAACACCTTCCATCGCTCAGGACAGGTGATAATATTTCAGGAAATGCACCAGAGATAAACAAGATGCCACACGCAGGATGTTAGTCAATGCAGATGGTCAGGCAAGCTTAAATTAGACTCTATTCTCAATAAGGAGGTGGACATCTCATGTGTATCAGCGGAAACTTTCTTCCATCTAGCACACAACACATTACAAGAAATGAAATTTGAATAAATTAAATGAAAGACATGCCACGATATGAATTCCCCCGTATTTATGAATTTATTTATAATTATCAGGTGTGGGCCATGATGGCTTATACCATCCATAACTTTGTCATATATTTTACACAATAAATGCACAAGATAACACAGGATAAAAGCAGAAAATCTAGGAATACACAACCACAGCATGTACTATCTAAATGGCTTCACTGAGATATCACTATTGTTGCTTAAAAAGCCTCCTGCAGCTTCATGTATCATCTACAGACAGGAAATGAGCAGGCAAGGTCGAGAACCGAAAAAAGCTGACTAGGTGTCATTCAGTGGCTTTTCGCTATATGCTTTTAAAACTGTATGGCATCAGAGACATGGCCAAGGAAGTACATTACATATATTCTAACGTATATACATGTAAAACTTGATATCAGTCATATTGTCTGTGATGGAATGATTGAACTGAATCAGTGAAAAGTTCAGTTCAATTAAGAGGTGTAAACACAGGCAAATTAGATTAATAATAATTTAAAAAGATACGGCATAACAAACATTAAAGTAGTTGGGGAAGGGAAAAAAAATCATCATAGCATTACACATATAGAAGATAATTTAAAAAAAAACAAAGACTGAACAATGATATTAAAATTCTAATGATATTTAGCTGTACTTTTTAAATTATTAATCAGACATCTGTTGGATATTGATCATTTAAGTTATACACATACAGTATTAGTTTTTTAGTTTTTTAGAGTGACAGAAAGTTGCTTCAGATGCAACTGCATCCTTATTTTCACTCACATTTACTTGCGGTAACAATGCTAACGTGCAGCAACAGAGCAAACATGTGACCTTAAAAGTTAACCAAATTGGAACAAAGTTGGCTAGCCATGTATAGAGATGCTAATCTACAGACTGCTTTATATATATGGCAGTAAGAAAATCTTCAGCTCTTCAAAATCATCTCTAAAATGAAATAGGCAGGCATTGCAATGATGCTGAAGGAGGTGCAAACTGCTCTTTCTTACTAATTGTACGTGTTGATGCTCTTGACTGCAGCACCTTGGCTAGTTGCAATATGTCTTTTGTGGTTTTTGGTACCATCGAAACAAAGCATCACATTTGTCTAGATGTGAAAAAACAACAGCATGGGGTGGTTTCTTTGGAAACTGCAATGTGAGGGAAGCAAAAAGGCTTGTGGTTTTTTAAATTAAAAGTGATTTTTGTTTATTTTGGGGGCTTTTTTGTTTGGTCTATTTTATAAAATGTTCATGTTAAATTAGAAATAAGAGATAAATGTAGACTTTTTTAGATGAGCCAAATCCTTCTAAAAAATTCTCTAACCTGCTAACAACTCTTTCTTCTCACTAGTAAGAATTCATGTTTTTTGTTGATTTTTTTTTCTATGTTTAATGAAGTTTTTTTTTTGTTCGCTAAAAAGTACTGGATAGACAGATCCCTAATGTAAATATTTATATGTGTAAAGTTGTGTATAATCTATATAGCTATGAACACTGACACTACAATTACAGTATTATATAAAATACATTGATGCATGTATATATATGAATATATGTAAAGCAAACAACTCAAATAAAAGTCCTAAACTGTTACATCTATCCTTTGTACATTAATCCTGTTATTTCCTTCATATGTTCATGTATACAGCTATCAACTATATTTGATCATTTCACTGACCGGTGTACTCGCTTCTTCATCACATTAGATCTTCATGTTTTTTTGACTTGTGCCTTTTTCCTAGGTTGGGGTAATGGTGGAGGTTGTTCCTCGTCATCATCTATTGGAGGCGGTGGAGGTCGACCACGCTGCTGGGTCCGGGGTCGCGATGCAGCCTCACCTGGGGCTTGAGATAAGTCCTCGGCAGAACCGTAGTCGACAGGCTCTGGAGGCGCTGGCTGTCCTCTTGCTGTTTGCTTCCCTTTTTGTGGATGGTGATTAGTGTTGATGTAGTTCAGTCTGAACTCTTCTTCATCTGTAAAAGAACACAGGATTTATTATTATTATTATTATTATTATTATTATTATTATTATAAAATATATATACCCTTCATGAATTCATAAAGTCACTGTAATGTAGATATGGAAGTTAGTTAATCCGACATCTGAATAAAATACATCTATATTAGCATCAGCATGTTTATTTCTGTAAATTTCTCAATTATTTTCTCAACTTTTATGAATGTTGCCTTTGAATTTCTCAATAATCCTTTATAATGATTTTTTACGAATGTTGTATCATTATGTTCACTTTCACGTTGGTCATTATCTTCTAGAACTGTCTGATAAAACCTATATCCAATTATGTGTCTGTATAATTATTTAACTCTTTCAGGTACGGTGTCCACACTAGTAAATTATAAATGTGATTTCAATATACCGAATAATACGAGCCACCCCAGTGTTACAGTATATACTCCATTATCATGAATTTTACCTGTTTATCTACTTAAACAGGTCAGGGTCAATGTTTTGGACATAACAGTATTTTTTAATATTGAAAATAATAATTTAGACCGAAAATGTTCTTTAGAAAGTCTTTAGAAATGTAATTTATTAAGAGTAATTTATTTTTTAATTAAGTTTTTTTTTTTTTAAGTAATAAAAATCAGAATGTTTTACATGTTTTTCATGAAAATGGTTATTTAAAAAAAGGAAACTAGCACAGTTTTCACACTGACAAGAAAAAAGTGCTTTGGGAACCCTCACCTGTTTTAAACACCTGCTGATTTGATATTTAAAAAAAGAAAGAAAAAAACAAGTAACCTTATTTTTTAGAGGAAAAGCTTCCAAAAAGTAGTTCAGGGGGCTTGGCATAAAGTAGGACAGCAACATTTTGTCTGACAAAAGTTTCAAGTTGTATGTGCAATAGTCAATTTTTTGTCGTACATGTACAATCCTGATACCTGGTAAATTTGTATATATTATTATATATAGTAGTAATAGTAGTAGTAGTGGTAGCTTAAGTCATTGCCTGAGCAAAGTATATTATGTGGCTGAGTTATCATTCGCCTCCTGTTAGTCATTTTATGTACTACATGTGCATAAGTCAAAGCCCATGTGGCAAATATAGCCTGCTGCATCACTTAATGTGGTCTATAAAGAAAGACTATAGACAAAACAAGACTACAGATTGTGAAAAAAAGACTACAGTAGACTTTATAAGACTGTCGTTTCTGCTCCTCAGCATGTTTACACGGGTCTAGAATGTCAGATCTGCAGCATAGCGACCGCCATTGTACAATAAGCGTGGGTTCCCATTTCACAGCGCTGAGACAGGCGGATAAAATCAATGTCTGTGTGCTGCATTTCTCACGCTGCAGTGGCGGCAGGGGCGTAACCCGGATGGGAAAATATACTAAATAAAATCGTGATTGTTTATTAATCTGTATAGCTAAATAGCTAAATGTAACACGCTCATGCATTTTTAGTGTCTTTTTAGTGTAATGGGATAAATTTGTAATTTAATCGTTCAATCTTGCCATATTTGAAAGTTGCACTGAAAAATGATCACATGTTAGTTACAGGAGGAAATTAAAAGCTTATGTTATAAATGCTGATCTTGTTTCCTTTCCGCTCGTTGCAGAAAATCTCCATATCTCTATATCTCTGTGCTTCTAGTGTGGCTAGTACTAATCACTAGTAGCTTTCAAACAGATATGTACGAAAAATATACGATACCAAATGCTTCTCATCATAGCAGTTGAAAGCTGATAACTAAAACGTGATTAAATGAAGGAATATCTTCAGAGCCAAAAACTTTTAATCAGTATGATTAAAAAAAAGAGCCGAAAGAGCATACACTTAAAAAAGCTCAGATGAGATTCTTCTCCTTTTTTTTTTAAATGTCGTATTTTTATTTTAGAGCCTGTAAAGCTTATGGGTGTAAATCAACAGAGTGTGTTAAAGTATATAAGTTATAATAATATAATAATAATAATAATAATAATAATAATAATAATAATAATAATAATAATAATAATAATATTTAATTTAATTATTGTAATTA
Organism: Hemibagrus guttatus; assembly: GCA_033459395.1. Classification (NCBI taxonomy): domain Eukaryota; kingdom Metazoa; phylum Chordata; class Actinopteri; order Siluriformes; family Bagridae; genus Hemibagrus; species Hemibagrus guttatus. The sequence goes on along the minus strand of JAUCMX010000012.1, from coordinate 20,516,472 downwards.
TTATTATTAGTAGTAGTAGTAGTATTTGATTAAACTTTCTCACAAATAGTCTGATATTGAGAACTGAAGTTTGACACCACTGTTATAGATTCTCACCCATGCTCTTTCATTCCACCCTGTTTCACACAGGAAAAAAAGGGTCAGTTCTGAGTTTGTTAACACTATGTAGATCAGAGTAGAACGAGCAAGCCAGTTTACAAGCACACTGAGCAGAACAGCATCTCAGAAAACACGTAAAACACCAAATCTTGAGAAGAATGGACTTACAAGAGAAGAAGGCTACACTGATTTTGATTTTGAAAACCAGCTGTAGATCAGACTTGCAGCCACTTTTGCATGACCATCTCACTGATAATCCAACTAACCCAACATTAAAGAGTCAGTGAGATTACTGAGATGTTTTCCTCCTTCTGAGGTTTGTTGTAAACGGTAACTAAAGTTCTTGACCTGTGTCTGTTATTTTATGTAGTGTTGTTGCTACATGTTCTTCTGATTGGATAATTGCACAAATAAGCAAGTGTATAGGTATTTGTGCTTAACTGAATAGTAAGTATATATCTAAAAGTAAGAATAATTATATTATTAAATAAAAAACCTAGACTATGAATGACAGGGATGTCACGACAATCCTTTCTATTGCTAACTCTATTTGAACTCCACTAGCCATCATAGAGAATGGGGGCGGAGCTTTGTGGGAGGGTTCAAAGAGCAAAAATGTTCCAGTGTTGTTGAATTTCACATACATATCTGCTAGAAACTTGCTAGAAACTGCTAGAAGCATGGATGAAGCTTGTCTAAAGCACCATAAAACACAAGACACACATGACAGTTTTTAATCTCAGTACTACTGTTTGGAGCTACGAAGAAATCTGATTTTAATATTTTAAAGCTTGTTTTAGAATACATGACCCAAAGAGAATCACTGGAAATTGTTCACTGTTTTAATTTAGAAAGTTGTGCAATGTTTAATTCATTTAAATATGTTTTCGGTAAAAAGTCATTATAGGAAATACTAATCAGTTCAGAAAATCTAAGAGTGAACTTACCTCGCTGATGTTTCTCTCTGCGTTTACAGGAACGGCAGGCAAGTGACACCAGCAGAATTATCAAAGCCAGGACTAGACCTCCTCCACCAGCTAAGATGCCCACCATAAGCGTAAAGTCAAAGCCAAAGAGCGTGTCCTGGGACATGTTACCTGAGCAACATTACAATCATTATATATATTATAAATATTCTATCAATTAAATTGTATAGCAAACTTGCCGATTATAGTACAACCAAATTAAGAGATAAGTATTTATTTATTTATGTTCCAAAATGAAAGTGCATGAAAAATACTTACATGCTGCTTTCACTTGATCACTTGCATTATTATGAACTGGATTCTTAGCAGTACATGTATACTTTGATTTGTCTGCCTTAACAATTAAGACTTTTTCTTTCTCCTTGATATCTTTCCCATTTTTGGACCAGCTGAAAGATAGGTCTTTACTGTCCTCAACTTCACATGTGACGTAAATCTTCTCATCCTGACATGTAACATTCACTCTTGGCTTTGGGACTTTCACTGGTAAATAAGGAAGGACAGCATCATGAGTATATTAGTGATAGCATTCTGTATTTGAAATCATATTAATGTATTTTTAATAGGAACTATTAAATACTGTTACATTGAAGATATAGTGTAAGATATCTACATTTGTTATGAGAGGAAGTGTAAATTTTCCTCTTACTCATTTAAAAGCAAAAAGGAATTTCAGTTCCAAATGTCACATCCAAATGTCTTACCATAAACACAGACGGTTTCTGTGTATGATTTTATGTTCGCGCCTTTCCCATCAAAAACCTCAACAGTGTATGTTCCAGAATCGCTCAGTTTCACATGCTGGAGATCCAGATCATTACTTTTTATGATCCATCCTTCAACTTTCTGTTTGATAGTCATTTTGCGGACTAACAATTTATCATCTTTTTTAATAGTGAATTTATCATCATCCTTAAGTGTCCTGTCAGCCAGTTTAAAGGCGAGACTCTCTCCTTCTAATATATTTCTCTGACATGTGCTACAGTCTGTGGATAAAAAATGTAAAGTCATTTTAAAACCATAACAAAATTCACTTAAAACTGACAGTCAAACACAATATAATGTTTAATATCTGAAACATGCAAACCCAAAAATATTTTTGATGAATTCTATAAACTAGAAACCAATAGTTGTGTCTGGAAACTATAAAATATAATTTTAATCACAAATTTGTGATTAAAAAAAAATCACTGATGTTTAATAAATGATAAAAATAATTCACTCAGTGTCACAAATTTGCATAATGAAAATGCTGTAGTCAAATTTACAATTTCAATAAAGCTAAATTGGAGGAAAAAAAGGCCTCCAGGTGTTGCGAATAACTACAACATTAAATTGATTATTAAAACAGAAAATCTTGACCTACCTGTTAAGGTAAATAGAGACAGGAAACAGAGAAATAAGACTATAACACTGCCTTTGGTGTTCATTGTTCTTCTAAAATATTTCACTGACAAATGGAGGAAACGGTTTCTGTTTCCTGTGTCGAGCTGGGGGTGTGTTAATACAAAGAGAAGCACAAGTTGTTTTTTTTGCCTTTAAAGCAGATGTGAAATACCAAAAAAAATTATGTCTTCAACAAACTTGCTTTATATAACAAACGGGCATAAAAAATAACAGTGTGTTGCAAGAGTAACTGTAGAGTTTAAGTATAGTTAGCATTAAGCTTTAGTATAGTATATGACGTGAAAAAAATGAGAAAATAGAAACGCTTCTTTATCTGCAATGCAAAATGGCACTGTCACATCGCTTTTCATTAGGAAATATGTTGTGTTAGATATACCAAATGTGAGAGGTTTGAAATGATTAATCAATAACTGCTCCACAGCCAAAACACAGCCAATGTGGTTGCTATCAAACTGACAAGACAATTCATTTCTACAATGAAACAAAGGTCTAAAGGGGTTTCATGACCAGGCTTAGAGTTCAGACCCAGCAAATTATTTTAAATTATGGTGCTACCTTCAATAAGAAAAGGTTCTGACATTTGAGATTTATTTATTTATTTATTTATTTATTTATTTATTTATTTATTTATTTTCATTTATTTACTCTTTATGGTCTGATAAGTACATTGACAATATAGCTTCTTGCAAAAAATAAATAAATAAATAAATAAATAAATAAATAAATAAATAAATAAATAAATAAATAGATAAAAAGAAAAGTTAAAAATGAATACTGAATGTTTAAGGTGAAGCAGCACTACAAGATAAAAACGTTAACCCTTCAAATTGTTGTTGCTCTTGTTTTTCGGCTGCTACCAGTTCGAATCATCTGATTGGATCATCTGATCTACATATTTATTAACCCTTTTTAATTAACCTACTCAAATTCAGTTCTGAAGACAAATAAAAATTAAACCAAGCCAAACAGTCCCCAGAGTTTTAGTCTGTTCTCTTATAACCCAAGAGCATGCAAATCAATGCTTGATGCAAATAGATAGATAGATAGATAGATAGATAGATAGATAGATAGACAGACAGACAGACAGACAGACAGACAGACAGACAGACAGACAGATATATAGATAGATAGATAGATAGATAGATAGATAGATAGATAGATAGATAGATAGATAGATAGATAGATAGATAGATAGATAGATAGATAGATAGAGAAAGAGAGAGTGTGCAAGAGAGAGCAGTAATCGAGAAGTAAGCAAGTTGCTTATCAGGTATTCTGTATCCTCTAACATGAAATGCTTCCTCCTTATGGAAGAATGTGCCTATATCAGTACATCCGAATGTTGCAGTTATCATGGTTCTGATTTTAAATAAGAAAGAAAGAAAAATAGAAAGAGAGAAAGAGAGAGTGTGCAAGAGAGAGCAGTAAAAGAGAAGTAAGCAAGTTGCTTATCAGGTATTCTATATCCTCTAACATCAAATGCCTCCTCCTTATGGAAGAATGTGCCTATATCAGTACATCCGAATGTTGCAAAGTTATCATGGATCTGATTTTAAATTATTAAAGAAAGAAAGAAAGAAAGAAAGAAAGAAAGAAAGAAAGAAAGAAAGAAAGAAAGAAAGAAAGAGAGAAAGAAAGAAAGAAAGAAAGAAAGAAAGAAAGAAAGAAAGAAAGAAAGAAAGAAAGAAAGAAAGAAAGAAAGAAAGAAAGAAAGAAAGAAGCTTCTTCTCCCCAGTCCTGACTGATCCATCCTGATGCCTTACTTCTGGTTGTAGTCTCATCAGTTGGTGGTGCTCACTGCTGCTGAGGATGCCCACGTGGACTACCTGAAGACACTAGGCCTGCCATGGATAGAACCACTTAGAGACTATGGTCCCCGGCTTTGAACTGCTCAGAAGCTCCTCATTACACAAATAAACTTGAAAATATATAGCTATAGAAGGGAAATGATTTCATATGCTCTCTTTTTTTCCAGATAATAATGTGTTTCCATTTAAGGTTTCTTCATCATTTCCTTACCACTGTTGCTAGGGCTAAATATACACATATATAAACATTGTGTAACAAACTTTGTACATTTTCTTCTCTTTATTTCTGTAAAACTTTCCATTGTTAAAAGCATTATACAAATAAAACTGAATAAAGTTATCTAATCAGTTATTTACTTTAGGTGGCAGTGACTCTATGTATTACATTATATAGATACAGGTCAAGTGCTTCAGTTAATGTTCACGTTAAACATCAGAATGAAGCAAATGTGCGATCTCTGTGACTTTAACCGTGACATGGTTGTTGGTGGCAGAAAGGTTGGTTTGAGTTTTTCAGAAACTGATGACCTCTTGTGATTTTTACATACAGAAGTCTCTAGAGTTTACAGAGGATAGTAATTTTATTTTATTTTTTTTAAACAGCCATTTAAGACATTTCCATTGAGGGTTTATTAGCGGACACGAACACTTGTGATGATCTGTTATAAATCAAATTCTCTGTTACAAACCATATCGTCAGAGCCCTCTTGTGGTCCGTTTTTATTTTTTATTTTATTTTTCTACTGATGTCTACAATTAACACAGAAAATACTGTTGTGTTTTATTATTTTTTTTATAATAACTAACAATTGGGTCATGTGTCTGTGCATTCTCAGTCATCTAGGTGCGGTTACCTGGAAGTTGAGTCATGTCAACTGGACTTCTTCTGGACTTCTTCTTCCATCCACTATCACATTCGCTGATCGTTACCCCTACTACTTCAATCATTCTCCCCTTACTCTCCTTCTCTGGTGTTGTTACATCCTAAACATCTTTCATACTCCTAACACCTCCTCCCGTTGTCACCTCCCCTTGTTCCCTTAACATGGGAGGGGAGCATTTTTGACCCTGGGGATACAAATTTGTGAATCCTGCCAACCTCCCCCAGAAGAAGCTGTTGGTATGAGTAGCGACATGTTTCGATGTAACTAGGAAGAAGACCTGTTGACTCAACTTCCAGACAACAATTTGGCCATTCAGATGTGGACTTTAAGGGCAGTGGGGGCACAGTCTCACCAAAGATTTGGATTTAAAAACAGACTGGGGATCACCCATATTTTTTTTTCTAGTGTCACAAACATTAAGTGCTTACAGTTAGGATTAAAAAATCAGGTGTGGATGTTTTATTGATATACCAACAATATAACCAAATTTAACAGAGGATGGATTTACTATTTTTAGTATATTCACAGAAATGCATATACACATGATCAGTATGTAGCACTAAGACAAACTCTATATGTTGTCAGAAATGTGAATAAATGACTGATAGCTGTTATTATTATTATTATTATTATTATTATTATTATTATTATTATTATTATTATTATTATTATTATTAATAGGTTTGCTCATTAGGGATAAATAGGGATAAATAGGGATAAAATAGTTTAATAATTTAATTATTCTTTTTTTTCCCCACTCCTTTCTGTTTCTCTATTTTTGTAAAGCTGCAAATTGAATTGAACTATTATTGGGGAGCACAGTGGTTTAGTGGTTAGCACGTTTGCCTTACACCTCCAGGGTTGGGGGTTCGATTCCTGCCTCTGCCATATGTGTGGAGTTTGCATGTTCTCCCTGTGCCTTGGGGGTTTCCTCCCCCAGTCCAAAGACATGCTTTAACATTGAGTGAATGAGAGTGTGTGTGTGTGCCCTGCGATGGGTTGGCACTCCGTCCAGGGTGTATCCTGCCTTGATGCCTGACATAAGCACAGGCTCCCTGTGACCCGAGAATAGATCGGATAAGCAGTAAACAATGAATGAATTATTATCATTATGTGTGGGAATTGGTGGCTCAGTGGTAGGTTTCTCACCTATCATGTGGAAGGCACAGGTTCAATTCCCAGCTAATGCCCAAACCCCAGCCACTGGATGCAGTGCTGGTCCCAAGCTTGAAAAAATGGGAGGGTTGTGTCAAGAAGGGCATCTGGTGTAAAACCTGTGCCAAGTTGTTGTGTGGACCAGTTAGTCCGCTGTGTTGACCCCGAGCAGCTGAAAGCAACTCTCATCGTTATTATCTAGTTGTGGATTAGACATGCCAAATTTAATAAATACTAAGACTTGTAAAGTAAGCTTGTTTGTTTCATTTTTTATTTTAAATTAGTGCACTGAGTGGATGAAAATATGTCGAAAAGACAACCACTGGCGCCGACTACTGGTGTAAATGATGTAACTTGAAAAAGGTGTAACTGAAAGAATCAGCAAAAGAATCCAAAGGAATCGTTTTGGTGAAAGGAATCAAAGTATGTGAATCGCTGGAATGAATCAAATCTAAAAACCGCGATAGTTTCGAAATATCCTGAGATTTTTCTTGGATCAGTGACGCATTTGCTATCATTAAGGTGGAATTAAGAATTCTAATAAGATCTAACGGATCTAATAAGATCTAAAAATCTAACGGATCTAATAAGATCTAAAATCTAACGGATCTAACAGTAAAAGCAGAAAACAGAGATGAGGCAGTGGGTGTAGCTGAAATGGCCTAAACCTGTAAAGAGGGAAAAGAAGCCCAAGCACCAGGAAAGAAAGGTAGGTAATGCAGTCAAGGCAAAATAGCTGTAACAGCAAAATACAGACGCAAGATTTCAGTATCTTTAGCTGGCTCTTTAAGGCCTCTTTTGATGCCACCATGCGTGATCGTGTTTTGAGGATAGTTCACTGATTAATCATTTCAAAACTAAAAACATATTCAGATTTCACATATTTCCTAATGGAAAGCAAGGTGGTGAAGTGCACACAATAGTAATGTGGAAAACACTCATGATTTCAGTTAAGCTTGTATATACAATTTTTCAAGAATACACTGTTAAGTATTAATCATGTATATAACATTTTTTACTCAAGAATACACTGTTAAGTATTAATCTTGTATATACAATTTTTCAAGAATACAGTGTTAAGTATTAATCTTGTATATACAATTTTTCAAGAATACAGTGTTAAGTATTAATCATGTATATACAATTTTTCAAGAATACACTGTTAAGTATTAAGCTTGTATATACAATTTTTCAAGAATACAGTGTTAAGTATTAATCATGTATATACAATTTTTCAAGAATACACTGTTAAGTATTAATCATGTATATACAATTTTTCAAGAATACAGTGTTAAGTATTAATCATGTATATACAATTTTTCAAGAATACACTGTTAAGTATTAATCATGTATATACAATTTTTCAAGAATACACTGTTAAGTATTAAGCTTGTATATACAATTTTTCAAGAATACACTGTTAAGTATTAATCATGTATATACAATTTTTCAAGAATACACTGTTAAGTATTAATCATGTATATACAATTTTTCAAGAATACACTGTTAAGTATTAATCATGTATATACAATTTTTCAAGAATACAGTGTTAAGTATTAATCATGTATATACAATTTTTCAAGAATACACTGTTAAGTATTAATCATGTATATACAATTTTTCAAGAATACACTGTTAAGTATTAAGCTTGTATATACAATTTTTCAAGAATACACTGTTAAGTATTAATCATGTATATACAATTTTTCAAGAATACACTGTTAAGTATTAATCATGTATATACAATTTTTCAAGAATACACTGTTAAGTATTAATCATGTATATACAATTTTTCAAGAATACACTGTTAAGTATTAAGCTTGTATATACAATTTTTCAAGAATACAGTGTTAAGTATTAATCATGTATATACAATTTTTCAAGAATACACTGTTAAGTATTAAGCTTGTATATACAATTTTTCAAGAATACAGTGTTAAGTATTAATCATGTATATACAATTTTTCAAGAATACAGTGTTAAGTATTAATCATGTATATACAATTTTTCAAGAATACACTGTTAAATATTAATCTTGTATATAAAATTTTTCAAGAATACAGTGTTGAGTATTAATCTTGTATATAAAGAAAAAATGAAGCAATACCTTGTTTACTGTTTTCGCTGTGTTCTGTAGAAAGTAAAGCACCACTAGGAGGGGCTTTATGCATGATTTTACTTTCTTTTTTCTTTCTTTTTTTATCATGTGAAAGGATATTCAGTATATCTTGCTGCTGTCTGGACTTGTTTAAACGATAAGGAATTTGTCTCTGAGTCTTTAAAGGAAAGATGAACACCAGCGACAGTGTTACAGTCTTATTCCTCTGTTTCCTGACTCTGTTTTCCTTAACGGGTAGGTCAAGATTTTCTGTTTCAATAATCATTGTAATGTTTTTAATGTTCTCATATCACACTAGTCTTTGTGCTCTAATTTATCTCGATTTCAGTTATAGATGAATACAGAGATTTGAAGTAGTTACACTGGCTCTTACAGAATATTATGTAAACTGAATGTACAGTGGTGTGAAAAAGTGTTGGCCCCCTTCCTGATTTCTTATTTTTTTGCATGTTTGTCACACTTTAATGTTTCAGATAATCAAACACATTTAAATATTAGTCAAAGATAACACAAGTAAACACATCATGCAGTTTTTAAATGAAAGTTTTTATTATTAAGGGAAAACAAAATCCAAAACTACATGGCCCTGTGTGAAAAACTGTTTGCCCCCTAAGCCTAATAACTGGTTGGGCCACCCTTAGCAGCAACAACTGCAATCAAGCGTTTTCTTGCAATGAGTCTGTTACAGCGCTGTGGAGGTATTTTGGCCCACTCATGTTTGCAGAATTGTTGTAATTCAGCCACATTGGAGGGTTTTCAAGCATGACCCACTTTTTTAAGGTCATGCCACAGCATCTCAATCAGATTGAGGTCAGGACTTTGACTAGGCCACTCCAAAGTCTTCATTTTGTTTTTCTTCAGCCATTCAGAGGTGGACTTGCTGGTGTGTTTTGGATCATTGTCCAGCTGCAGAACCCAAGTTCGCTTCAGCTTGAGGTCACAAACAGATGGCCGGACATTCTCCTTCAGGATTTTTTGGTAGACAGCAAAATTCATGGTTCCATTTATCACAGCAAGTCTTCCAGGTCCTGAAGCAGCAAAACAGCCCCAGACCATCACACTACCACCACCATATTTTACTGTTGGTATGATGTTCTTTTTCTGAAATGCGGTGTTACTTTTACGCCAGACGTAATGGGACACAGACCTTCCAAAAAGTTCAATTTTTGTCTCGTCAGTCCACAGAGTATTTTCCAAAAAGTCTTGGGGATCATCAAGATGTTTTCTGGCAAAACTGAGACGAACCATTATGTTCTTTTTACTCAGCAGCGGTTTTCGTCTTGGAACTCTGCCATGCAAACCATTTTTGCCCAGTCTCTTTCTTATGGTGGAGTCATGAACACTCACCTTAACTGAGGCAAGTGAGGCCTGCAGTTCTTTGGATGTTGTTGTGGGGTCTTTTGTGACCTCCTTGTTGAGTCTCGGGGTAATTTTGGTCGGCCGGCCACTCCTGGGAAGGTTCTCCACTGTTCCATGTTTTCGCCATTTGTAGATAATGGCTCTCACTGTGGTTCGCGGCGGTCCCAAAGATTTAGAAATGGCTTTATAACCTTTTCCAGACTGATAGATCTCAATTACTTTCTTTCTCATTTGTTTTTGAATTTCTTTGGATCTCAGCATGATGTCTAGCTTTTGAGGATCTTTTGGTCTACTTCACTTTGTCAGGCAGGTCCTATTTAAGTGAGTTCTTGATTACGAACAGGTGTGGCAGTAATCAGGCCTGGGTGTGGCTAGAGAAATTGAACTCAGGTGTGATAAACCACAGTTAAGTTATGTTTTAACGGGGGGGGCAAACACTTTTTCACACAGGGCCATGTAGTTTTGGATTTTGTTTTCCCTTAATAATATAAACCTTCATTTAAAAACTGCATGATGTGTTTCCTTGTGTTATCTTTGACTAATATTTAAATGTGTTTGATTATCTGAAACATTAAAGTGTGACAAACATGCAAAACAATAAGAAATCAGGAAGGGGGCCAACACTTTTTCACATCACTGTATGTTTACCATGAGGTTGTGATTAGGATTGTGATTATTATTATTATTATTATTATTATTTTTTTTTTTTTTTTTTTTTTTTTTTATTATTATTATTATTATTTCAAACTGATTTAAATGACTTTACAATTTTTATCCACAGACTGTAGCACATGTCAGAGAAATATATTAGAAGGAGAGAGTCTCGCCTTTAAACTGGCTGACAGGCCACTTAAGGATGATGATAGATTCACTATTAAAAAAGATGATAAATTCTTAGTCCACAAAAGGACTATCAAACAGGAAGCTGAAGGATGGATCATAAAAAGTAATGATCTGGAGCTCCAGCATGTGAAACTGAGCGATTCTGGAACATACACTGTTGAGGCTTTTGATGGGAAAGGCGTGGACATAAAATCATACACAGAAACCGTCTGTGTTTATGGTAAGACATTTGGATGTGACATTTGGAACTGAAATTCCTTTTTGCTTTTAAATGAGTAAGAGGAAAATTTACACTTCCTCTCATAACAAATGTAGATATCTTACACTATATCTCCAATGTAACAGTATTTAATAGTTCCTATTAAAAATACATTAATATGATTTCAAATACAGAATACTATCACTAATATACTCATGATGCTGTCCTTCCTTATTTACCAGTGAAAGTCCCAAAGCCAAGAGTGAATGTTGCATGTCAGGATGAGAAGATTTACATCACATGTGAAGTTGAGGACAGTAAAGACCTATCTTTCAGCTGGTCCAAAAATGGGAAAGATTTCAAGGAGAAAGAAAAAGTCTTAACACTTGTTAATGCAGACAAATCAAAGTATGCATGTATTGCTAAGAATCCAGTTCATAATAATGCAAGTGATCAAGTGGAAGCAGCATGTAAGTATTTTTCATGCACTTTTTTGAAACGTAAATATTTTTTTAATCTTGATTTGTTTATACTATATGTGAGTGTGATATACAATCTGATTGATGCTCAGGTAACAAGGCCACGCTCTTTGCTTTTGACCTTTGGATTATGGTGAGCATCGTAGCTGGTGGAGGAGCTTGCCTGCTGTTCCTATAAACGCAAAGAGAAACATCAGCGAGGTAAGTTTACTCACAGATTTTGTGGAATTATCAGTGGTTTTTATTTTTAAAAATATTTCTAGCTTTTTGAGTCATGTAAGCCTTAAAATATTAAATCAGATTTCTGTTTACAGTTGGTTTTCATGAAACAACTGTATTAAAAGTAAAACTGTCATGTGTGTCTTTTCTCAACATCTTGTTTTAAAGATGCATTAGACTAACTTAGATTAGATTTTCACAGTTGCGTGGGTGAAATTCAACAACACTGCAACAACATTTTTATTCTTTGAGACACCAACAATTCTCACTCATGTACACAAAGCTCTACATTGTCATGACATCCCTGTCAATGATAGTCTAAGCTTTTTTATTTAATAAGGGAATTATCCTTGTCTTGTTATTTAGATATACAGTGGTGTGAAAAAGTGTTGGCCCCCTTCCTGATTTCTTATTTTTTTGCATGTTTGTCACACTTTAATGTTTCAGATAATCAAACACACTTAAATATTAGTCAAAGATAACACAAGTAAACACATCATGCAGTTTTTAAATGAAAGTTTTTAATATTAAGGGAAAACAAAGGCCACTCCAAAATCTTCATTTTGTTTTTCTTCAGCCATTCAGAGGTGGACTTGCTGGTGTGTTTTGGATCATTGTCCTGCTGCAGAACCCAAGTTCGCTTCAGCTTGAGGTCACAAACAGATGGCCGGACATTCTCCTTCTGGATTTTTTGGTAGACAGCAGAATTCATGGTTCCATTTATCACAGCAAGTCTTCCAGGTCCTGAAGCAGCAAAACAGCCCCAGACCATCACACTACCACCACCATATTTTACTGTTGGTATGATGTTCTTTTTCTGAAAATTTTCTGTTACTTTTACGCCAGACATAATGGGACACAGACCTTCCAAAAAGTAAAATTTTTGTCTCGTCAGTCCACAGAGTATTTTCCCAAAAGTCTTGGGGATCATCAAGATGTTTTCTGGCAAAACTGAGAGGAGCCTTTATGTTCTTTTTGCTCAGCAGCGGTTTTTGTCTTGGAACTCTGCCATGCAAACCATTTTTGCCCAGTCTCTTTCTTATGGTGGAGTCATGAACACTCACTTTAACTGAGGCAAGTGAGGCCTGCAGTTCTTTGGATGTTGTTGTGGGGTCTTTTGTGACCTCCTGAATGAGTTGTTGCTGCGCTCTTGGGGTAATTTTGGTCAGCCGGCCACTCCTGGGAAGGTTCTCCACTGTTCCATGTTTTCGCCATTTGTAGATAATGACTCTCACTGTGGTTCGCAGTAGTCCCAAAGCTTTAGAAATGGCTTTATAACCTTTTCCAGACTGATAGATCGGTAGGTTTGTGACCTCAAGCTGAAGTGAACTTGGGTTCTGCAGCAGGACAATGATCCGAAACACACCAGCGAGTCCACCTCTGAATGGCTGAAGAAAAGCAAAATGAAGACTTTGGAGTGGCCTAGTCAAAGTCCTGACCTCAAGCCGATTGAGATGCTGTGGCATGACCTTAAAAAGGTGGTTCATGCTCGAAAACCCTCCAATGTGGCTGAATTACAACAATTCTGCAAAGATGAGTGGGCCAAAATTCCTCCACAGAGCTGTAACAGACTCATTGCAAGTTATCGAAAACGCTTGATTGCAGTTGTTGCTGCTAAGGGTGGACCAACCAGTTATTAGGATTAGGGGGCAAACACTTTTTCACACAGGGCCATGTAGTTTTGGATTTTGTTTTCCCTTAATAATAAAATCCTTCATTTAAAAACTGCATGATGTGTTTACTTGTGTTATCTTTGACTAATATTTAAATGTGTTTGATTATCTGAAACATTAAAGTGTGACAAACATGCAAAAAAATAAGAAATCAGGAAGGGGGCCAACACTTTTTCACACCACTGTATATTTGCTTTCCAGTTAAATAGAAACACCTAACCCCCTGTGCATTTATGCAGATTTAATTCAAGTTTATTGGGTAATTTATCAATGAAATAAGTGAAATAAAATAAAATGAGTCTGTGGTCAGACACAAAAATATAGAGGCCGTTAAGCAGGCCTTGGTTAACAGTCACATATATATGTCTGTGACTGTATTAATAATAGTCTTTTCTGTGCTTTTTTAATAATAAATGTTGTGTCATTTCCTAGTACCAAAGCGCTATCCTTAACAGTGTTGCTGTGGATCCATAGGATTATGGGAAGATACATGAGGCAGGAACATACCCTGGTTTGGACTCAAGTTCATCACATGCACACACACATTCACACCTCTGGTTAATTTATCTTAACCAATCTACCTGTTATATGTGTTTACTACATAGAAAATCATCAGTATCCAGCAGCTGCTTACCATTAATCATTTTAAAAACCAGATGCTTCTAATGTTTGAGATATTTAATAGTATTTATCATGTTTTCCTTGTGTAAGAACTTGTGTATTGTGTTCATTTGATTTTTGTGTTTTACTTCATATCGGAGAGCCAGGTTTCTGTAACTGCATCCATGTCATTATGTCCTTGTACATGTTCATCAATTGCCTGTTTTGGTCTAACAAATACTGCAGGATTTGTGCACTCTTCTGTCCTGAAGCTATTTGTGAAAACACCATTTAAAATTTCATTTAAAAAATATGTTAAAAAAACTGAAAAAAAAAAAAAATTTTATTTAAATTTATGCAACCAATTACAATTATCCATGCAAAAATATTAGTGTTGTTTTCAGTAGTATTAGTTATTAGATTTGTGTTTGGAAGTAATTCTGGCTACAAATGTGTGAGAAACCTCCAACCGGTGTTGCCAGTTCTGTGGTTTTCTTGTCAAATTGGTTAAAATGCAGCTGTGGTTGAAAATGTTCGTGTCACAGATGGTGTTTTTGGGCTACTTTGAAAAAAAATCATGGCTGTCATAAAAAAATAAAATAAAAATCATCAGAAAAGCAAAAATAATTATTTAAGTCATATAAGCTTACACTGATGTGGGCGTTATAAACCTATCCATGTAAAAACAGACACACACGTTAGTATAGGCTACAGCTGGCTGAATGAAGGAGAGGAACTAAATGTCAGGTATAGTTAACATTTTGACTCACATTTCTAACTGTACAACTTTGTATATGCTGTATTTTTATTCTTATGCTGTTATCATATTCTGTTTTTTTTAGTTCTGTTCCTTTAAAGATTTTTAATAAAGAAGCACTCATCTCAGTGCAGTATATACAACACAATATCCACTTCATTCACGACAATGCTCATTTATGCAATTATCTGAGCAGACAACCGTGTGACTTATCTCAGTGATTGTGGCCGAGGCATGGCTTGGTGCCAGATGGCCCGTGTGGGGATTTCAGACACTGCTGATCTTCTGGGATTTTTACACACACTAATCTGTCTGGTGGATCAACTAAAGGTTGATAGGTTAGTACACAAAGAATTCAAACATTCACAATCTAATCTAAAGAAACAGATTTGACCGTGTTTAATAAAAGTGGAAGTTTCTAAATTCTGAAACTCTAATTTTGTCTCCAGTCAAATCAAATATACACAATCATACACAGTATGAGATGCAGTGAAATGATTTTTTTTCGCCTGTCCTTTTTAAGAAAATAGTGTCAGGTTAAAAATAAATAAATAAATAAAAGTCAAAAAATGGAATTAACAGTAGACAAGGAAATAGATAGTAATAAAAATAAGATACAAAAAAAATAGATAGAATATGTATAAAAACATAGAGGGATGGGGGAGATTTTCAGTGGGATTTGCAGTAAAAATAAATAGCCAAAATATAGCGAAGTAGCATCTGAATACTTACTGTATTATATTACTGTGTTATATTTAGAACGATTATAAAGTGCAAATGTGTAATGTAGGGCAGTTCAGACTGAAATGTGCACAAAGGCCATCTGATGTAGTGGGTGTTATGACGTAAGTCCAGAAAAAGTCCAAGATTTTTGATATGTGAAGTCCTGGTTGAGGGCCAGTTGACCTGTGGGAAGAAACTCCTTGTAACATCCGGGCTGCCTGCACCCCGCAGGGCTCGTACCCGGATATCCATTGAAAGCGCGTGCACCCGCACGCCATGGAAATCAGACCCATGCGCAGGAGTAAACTAAAACACAAACGGTCCATCCTACAGATGGACAACACTATAGACACATGATGACACACAAGACAACAAACAACAATGACTGGCAAAGACAGGCACACAAGGGCTGTAAAGTGTAAATGGGAAATAGGTGACATGGCGCCAACGTAGAAGAATACAGAGGGCGTGGCACAAAGTACAAGGAAGCATAAGCAGAAAAGCAGGCTCCGCCGATTCACCCCCTTCAGTGGTCTGGCAGGGAACTGTCCCAGTGGTTCCTGACACTGTTTCTCATTCTCTCTGTATTTGCCTTCAGAGATTGGAAGCCCTTCCCTTCCGTGTTGGAATGTCTGAGATCTTTCCTTGTGACAGGACCAAGTCAAGTCAAGTCAAGTCAAGTCATGCTACATTAAAACAACACACAACATGTTATTAATGTAAGTAATGTCAGATCCTGTGTGATCAGAGAGGTTTCTGTAAACTGACCTTCAAATTAATATAACTAAAATATGTCTATTTTAGTTAATAGTTTAGTTTAATATAAACATATGTATAGTTAAATGTACGTACATTTTATATCTCAACTTCAATTTACACATACCATCCTACACATGCTGTATCTGCATCACACTACTAATGCAGAAAGGACATTGTTCATATCACACTCTCCGGTGTCACCCAGATGAGGATGGGTTCCCTTTTGAGTCTGGTTCCTCTCAAGGTTTCTTCCTAATACCATCTAAGGGAGTTTTTCCTTGCCACAGTCGCCTGAGTCACCTCAGGCTCGCTCACTAGGGAAAATTTTGTCTAACATCTAGGACTGTTTGTTTGTATGTTTATTGTTTCTTATGTTCTGTAAAGCTGCTTTGAGACAATGCTTTTTGTTAAAAGTGCTATACAAATAAAATTGAATTGAATTGAATTGAACTCAAGTAGAAATCTAAAAGGAAGATTTTACTTTATACTCTACTTTTACTCTTGTTATGTACAGCATGTTACCACAGGAAGCTCTAATGATTACATCAGTGTTTTAATCTGTGAGCTACAAGTCTGTGGTATGTTTGTGTGTGTGTGTGTGTGTGTGTGTGTGTGTGTAGAGAGAGAGAGAGAGAGAGAGAGAGAGAGAGAGAGAGAGAGAGAGAGAGAGAGAGATGTTTCTGTATTTTATAACATTCTGCAGTTTATGTTTGTGATATTGGAGACCTAAACCAGACCTTTATAACTGAACACCTTGTGTGGTACTCATAATATTTTGAGAATCCTCCTGTGTTCAGTTTTTCTGTAAATCTGTTTAATGTAACCCCCTTAAAATATGATTTCTATCTAATAATCTATGCTTCAAATCTATGTTCAAGCCTGGTAGACTGCCATAAAACTAGGGGGTGTTGTATACAAGGAAATTTAGCATGGAAATGCAACAAATGTATAAAAGTATAAACACATAGATGAGCACAAGGTAAGTAAAGTAGGGTGGGTAAAGCAGTCAAGACAAAATAACTAAAACAGCAAAATACAGACGCTATGTTTCAGTATCTTTAGTTGGTACCTTCATGAACTAATATAAAAAAAGCATTCAGACCCCGGTTTCATTGTAGAAATAAAGTGCCTGGGTTGTCAGTTTATCAGTTTCGCATCCTATTGTGTTTTAAGTATGGATAATTGGTTAATTTCACACCTCTAACGTGTTTAAGCTAACTTTTCAGCTAGCATGAGATATTTCCTAATGGAGTTGATGTACATTACACACAAGTGATGCATTCAGTCACAGAAGTATTTCCATTGTTTCCACATCATCTACTCTTACCCAAAGCCAAGCTCAGCTAAAGGTGGAGATATTCTGCCATGTTAAGTTTAAGTTAGCTGAATCTCTTGTATTCATTTGTTACTGAAATCTTTTAGAAGAAAGATGAATATCGATGGCAGTGTTGCAATTCTGTTGCTTTGTTTCTTGATGCTCTTTACCTTAACAGGTAGGCCATTGCTTTCCAAGAAGTCTTTATTTCAATTTTCAAATCAATTACTTTTTAATATTTACATGTCTATACAATTTTTATTCGCAGACTGTAGCACATGTCAGATCCATAAATTAGAAGGGGACAGTCTCACCTTTAAACTGACTAACACGCCACTTAAGGATGATGATCGATTCGCTATTAAAAAAGACGATAAATTGTTAGTCCGCAAAAGGAATATCAAACAAGATGAACAATGGATCATGAAAAATACAGGCCTGGAGCTCCAGCATGTGAAACTGAGCGATTCTGGAACATACACTGTTGAGGTTTTTGATGGGAAAGGCACGAACATAAAATCATACACAGAAACCGGCTGTGTTTATGGTAAGACATTTGGAATTAGAAATATTTTTTTTACTGAAATTCTTTCTTGCTTTTAATGGATATAAGGAAAATGTACACTACCATTCATAACAGAATCATCTCCATTTTACACCACATCTCCATGCAATATTATTTAATTTGAATGCAATTCTTAATAGTTCCTATTGAGAATACATAAATATGATTTCAAATACAGAATACTGTCACTAATATGCTCATGATGCTGTCCTTCCTTATTTACCAGCGAAAGTCCCAAAGCCAAGAGTGAATGTTACATGTCAGGCTGGGACAATTGACTTCATATGTGAAGTTGAGGACAATAAAGATCTTTCAGCTGGTACAAAGTCTTAAGAAATGTTGAGGTAGACAAATCAAAGTAAAATGTGTACTGCCGAGAATTCAGTTCATAATAATACAAGTGATCCAGTGGAAGCAGCATGTAAGTATTTTTTATGAACTTTTATTTCTAGCATAAGGAGTTTCTTTATTTCTCATTTTTTTATAAGGAATTCAAATATTTATCTCTTCATATGATCTGTGAATATGCTATAAAACCTTATTGACGAAAGATAATGGTTGAAATTTTGCTTAGGTCTTAAGCCCAATGTGAATAATGAATTATTTGGCTTTGATCGTGGGATTATGGTGGGCATCTTAGCCAGTGGAGGAGCTTTTGTACTGCTAGTGATGATTGTGCTGGTGACTGTTGCCTGCTGTCCCCGTAAACGCCAAGCGAGACAACAGCAAGGTATGTTCACTCTTAGATTTTATGAACTGATTAGTAAGCAGGAAGTGAACAGTCAGTTCTTGAAGTTGATGTGTCAGAAGCAGGAAAATGGGCAAGTGTAAAGATCTGAGTGACTTTGACAGGGGCCAAATTGTGATGGCTAGATGACTCGGTCAGAGTATCTCTAACACGGCTGGTCATGTGGGGAGTTCTTTGTATGCAGTGGTTAGTGCTAGCACTTAAAATTGAACTTAAATAATAATAATAATAATTGTGCTTTTCTTTCAATCAAGGGGAAGGTGTACAACAGTGGCGAGACAGTGGTGAGACTGACCATGCTGTATGGTTTAGAGACAGTGTCACTGAGGAAGAGACAGGAGTCAGAGCTAGAGGTAGCAGAGCTGAAGATGTTGAGGTTCTCTTTGGGAGTGACAAGATTGGACAGGATTAGGAAGGAGTACATCAGAGGGACAGCTCATGTTGGACGTTTGGGAGACAAAGTTAGGGAGGACAGATTAAGATGGTTTGGACATGTTCAGAGGAGGGAGAGTGAGTATATTGGTAGGAGAATGTTGGACATGGAGCTGCCAGGCAGGAGGCAAAGAGGAAGGGCAAAGAGGAGGTATATGGATGGAATTAATGAGGATATGAAGCTAGTGGGGTATGAAGTGTTGAGGATGCAGAAGATAGTGATAGGGATATTATTTTACACTTTTAATTATTTTTTTTAAAAATGTATGCATGTAGAAAGCTCAGAAACTTATTTAATAAAATGTGCAAAATAACCCAATTTCTTTTCTACCTAAAAAGCAGTAAGAGTTAGAGCTCTTTTCATACTGCAGAGTCTGAAGAAACTGGCTCATGCTTTGTTCTTTCACGCCTAGACTAATGTATTACTAAAACTCACAATAAATAGATCCAGGTTAGTGGGGTCCAGTTATTAATACCTACAAGAAAGAGAAAATGTGACAAAGTTCTAGCCTACATTTCACTAGCTGTAAATATTTCTAAGTAACTCCTGTCGTGTTTGGTTTTTGTGGTCAAGCACACTGTCTGGTTCATGTCCTATTAATAATGGGGGAGCCAGCAGCAGCCTAAGCAGCTTTCAGTCACTGTGTAAAACATCATTATCCAGTAGATGCTTTCCATTACATTAATAACATAAAACAACACTTACTGACACATATCATGATACTTTATGCTAATGCTGACAAAAGAGATTGGTAAGTCAGAGAAAGACAAGCTGCTTACATCCCTGATTTGAATTATCAATATTTCAGGCTTCATTAATCCATGATCAATGATCCATCATCCACAATGTGTAGGGCTTCCTTTATTATTAAACATACTTTTAGTCATACCTATTATTTTGACAGGTACAGACCATCTGTTTTGCCTTTAACATTGATAGGAAAACAGGACCACAAGATCACTTTTAGCTGGCTGTTTTTAAGTACAGACGACTTACCTGTCACTGATGAGTAAAAGCTCCATCAACACAGCATACACTCATCACTCTCTATGCAGCTACAACACACTCTGCTATGGACAGTTAACAAATTATGAGCAATGAGGATCTTTAAATAAAGAGTTTAAGTCTTGATAACAACACTGGGTTAAAATACAAAGGTCGGTCCTTAAAGACAAATTTAAGAAGTCTGAAGGTTTTTTTTCCCCACTTCACTTATGTTGTTATTCAACATTATGATAATTATTAATTATAATTGTTCCCTTCTATAATCTTCATCATTCTATGTAATAAATAACCTGCCTCTTTGGCTCAAAACAATCATAACTGCTCATAAAACACCAAAAGTTCACTCAGGTACCTGAGCCTGGAACTTGTTTATGATTCCTACTGGAACATCTAGATAGAAAGTTAGAACAACAGTCCGACCTAGAGAGACAAAATGTACAGATAAGTATGATTTGAAGCTAATCAGTCAGGTTTGCATTTTGTGATAGGAAAATATCAGCGAGAATCAAGGGGAAGGTGTACAGGACAGTGGTGAGACCGGCCATGCTGTATGGTTTAGAGACAGTGTCACTGAGGAAGAGACAGGAGTCAGAGCTCGAGGTAGCAGAGCTGAAGATGTTGAGGTTCTCTTTGGGAGTGACAAGATTGGACAGGATTAGGAATGAGTACATCAGAGGGACAGCTCATGTTGGACGTTTGGGGGACAAAGTTAGGGAGGCCAGATTAAGATGGTTTGGACATGTTCAGAGGAGGGAGAGTGAGTATATTGGTAGGAGAATGTTGGACATGGAGCTGCCAGGCAGGAGGCAAAGAGGAAGGCCAAAGAAGAGGTATATGGATGGAATTAATGAGGATATGAAGCTAGTGGGTGCAAGTGTTGAGGATGCAGAAGATAGGGATAGGTGGAGAGAGATGATTCACTGTGGTGACCCCTGAAGGGAAAAGCCAAAAGAATGAAAAGAATGAAAGAAAAATGACTACAGCATTTAGGGGAAATGCACCTGCAACATCCAAAGAAAGCTAAGAAACGTTCCAACTCAACAGGGTCTGAGCAATTCCTACTCAGAAATTCCGACTTTACTACGTTCCATGACATCATTTTCCATGACACATGCTTTGTGACAGCCTGGAATATGAGATATCTACAATGATATGGTCCTTCTGGTAAAAATATAATCTTTGTGTAAGTGTAACAAAATAATGCAACTGTAATTGATTGTTTCAGTGCTGCTTTATGATACAGCACACAGTTGTGAAGAGACTAAAGAGCACCATAGAGGCGCAATAGTTTCAGTCATTTAAGGCGGAGCTTTGAATTCTGTGTGTCTATGGAGATGGTAGGGGTGTAAGGACATAGGGGTGGGTGTTTTCTGACTGATCCACTTTCAGGCCCCGCCCACTACCACGTACATTGTTACCACCTCTGTTTTTTTATTGGAGGATCATGATTTTTACATGCCTTGCTCCGGCCTCCTGTTTCTAATTGGTTGGATGGACATTCCCAGATGTCTATAGGAGCCAGCATACTACATACTCAGGCAGTATGAAATCACGGGATAGTCACACCCATATCTATTTCTTTTCCAAAACCAAGTGTGTTCATGGAGTTGGACCCTTTTGCTGATGAAAGTTTTGGCAAAGCTGTGATGTTAAACAAGAAAACCTGGCTTTGCAATTCACCCCAAAGACATTCACTATTGTTGAGGGAAATCTTAAAGCTACAGCATGCAAAGACATTCTAGAAAACTACATGCTTTCAGCTTTGTGGGGAAAAAACTTATATGAGTTTCTGGTTGTTTATGGATTTGGATTTAGTAGTTGTAATTTATTTTTATATAACACACAAAAATACATATGCTTACATAAATCATCAGTCACTCCTTTCTGTGCTGGATCTCCTGAACTTCTGAAGACCTTCTAAATAAGATCTATATAATGTCTATAGCTATATGGACAAAAATATGTGTATATCCATCTTAATTAATGGACTTTTTTAGCAGTGGACCCTTTAGCAGACTAATTCTCTGGAATGATGAATCTCTTCACTATCTGGCAGTCTAATGGATGAACCTGGGTTTGGTAGATGCCAGGAAAACCATACTTTTAGATCTGTACTAATTTCCATGGTTTTGGAATGGATTGTGCAACATGCTCATATATAGGTGTGTTTGTCAGGTCTCCACATACATTTGGCCATGTAGTGTACTTATAGATTAAAAAAATACTAATAATTATTTACCTTGGACTGAGTAGTAATCTGACTACATGGCATGTTAAAAGATAATGAAGACAAAATGTTTAAAAATGAAGGGAGACAAAACCAAGTTCAGAACCAATGTGTCTCATCTGCTCATTGCTCATCAAAAAAATTTATGTTGCTATGAAATGAAGCATAACTGTTTTGAATTAAACTAGGTAGGGAACATATGTAGTCAAAGACAAAATAAACACCAGATCTCTGCGATGTATAATCAGCATTATAAAATTGGATTGTGCCTTTCACCCCCTGATGTGGACCACAGCATGGTTTCATGAAGTGAGTTCCAGGCCACCAGGAGAACATAGCAATCACAGTCTCATAAAAGTACAAAAAACTGGGATCATACTGCCCCAATTTTGAAAAATAAAACTTGGAAAACAACATAAATTGCCTCTAATTGTGAATGAGTGTGCATATGTTGGTTTAATATTCATTGTGATTGACAGGTCGTTCTCCCAGTGTGTATCCTTCCTCGTTGTTCCCGTGATGGATTTCAAGATTTCTCTATTACGAATGTCTGAAACATATTTGGCGCCCTCATGTGGTCATTTTTTCACAACCACTCACATTCAAATCAGTATAATCATGTAAACCACTTCACATACACTATATTGCCAAAAGTTTTGGGACACCCCTCCAAATCATTGAAATCAGGAGTTGGGCTTGCCCCCTTAGTTTCAGTAAAATGAACTCTTAATGCTTCAACATACCAAGACATTTTGGGCAATTTCATGTTTGAGGATGGCCTCTTACTGCTCTAACATGACTGTGCACCAGCACACAAAGCAAGGTCCATAAAGACATGGATGAGTGAGTTTCTTGTAGAGGAACTTGATTGGCCTGAACTCAACCCGATAGAACCACTTTTGGGATGAATTAGAGCGGAGACTGCAAGCCATACCAAAACTTGGATGTCTGCCTTTACATGCACATGAATTTAATATGGAGTTTGCCTGCCCTTTGCAGCTATAACAGCTTCAACTCTTTGCATTTGTGAGGTCAGGCACTGATGCTGGACAAGAAGGTCTGGCTTGCAGTCTCCGCTCTAATTCATCCCAAAGATGTTCTATGGGGTTGAGGTCAGGACTCTGTGCAGGTCAGTCAAGTTCCTCCACACAAAACTCGCTCATCCATGTGTTTATGAACCTTGCTTTGTGCACTGGTGTGCAGTCATGTTGGAACAGGAAGGGGTCATCCCCAAACTGTTCCCACAAAGTTGGGAGCATGAAATTGTCCAAAATGTCTTGGTACGCTGAAGCATTAAGAGTTCCTTCCACTGGAACTAAGGGGCCGAGCCCAACCCCTGAGAAACAACATATGAATTCAATGATTTGGAGGGGTGTCCCATAACTTTTGGCAATGTAGTGTATCACTTCAAAATAGTAAAATATGTTGTTATTTGTGTAATTTTTTTTAAAGACTTTTCTTATGTCTGCAATTAACACAATGAATCTCTATTTAATTTTCTGTTTCTATTATAGATATGTCTATTAAAATTCTATTATATTTTTCACTCTTCCATTTTTTAATGATACCCTGCTAACCATAGAAAACTCGTTCAGTTTATGCTTTAATGATTCTTATTTATCACGTGTCACTTATCACGTCACAGAATTTTGAATGCAACATGCCTCATATGCAAACTGAGTTTAACACCGCAATTATAATGGGATCAAATTGGACTCAAACTGGACCAATAATGAAGCAATTGAAAAAAGAAAACAAAAATTTTGTTTGATATATATATTATAAAAATCTATAACTATATAATTATATCATCTTTAGCAATACTACATGGTATCCCTTTGATGTGTAATTTGAGAAAGGAACTAGAAAGGACACACCCATTTGGAAGGTTGCTCGTTTCTACAAAAACAAAAGTGAAACTAAAACGTCAATCAAACATTTTTGTTTAAAAAGTTATTAATATATTAATATAATCTTTAGCAATTTGGTCCAATAAGGAAGCAAGTGGATAAAAGGAGGGGGGGATTATGTTTCTTCATTTGTTTGTTTGCTTGTATATATATATATATATATATATATATATATATTTTAGGGTTCAAGAAAGTACACGCCCAATTGGAAGGTTGTTGGCTCGTTTCTACAAAAACAAAAGTGAAATGCAACACTTCCGTCTTTGCCAACAGAGACCATTTTCATTGTGTCACAGAAACTCACAAAGGTGCTGTTCCTGAGTAGAGACAACGAAGCATGGACATAACACAAAAAGCACACAACTGTTTGTGGAACATGGAGAGGGGGAGAATTCGTGCTGGTGAGTTTGAAGGATTTCTGTTTCTCTTTTTTAATATTTTGAACAAGTGACTTAAAGTCAAATCCAAATACAAAATGCACTGTGATCAAGTTAATATGTAAAAAATTTTAACTAGAGATTCTTTAGTACAAAGACTTCTAATAATCCAGTGAGAGAACACTATTTCCATGTTGTAATAAATTGCTGAAAGTTAAGAGTGATCCTACTATTGTGAAAAAATAATAATAATCTATGAATTTCATTGTATTGTCTAGTAAGCTGTTATATAATAGAAGGATTTTCAAACATTATATTGTTTATTTTTCAGCACCAATACAGACACGCACTTTGCAAAGAGAGAGGAGTCATCATCGGTATATGAACACAAAGCTGCCCTATAAACGTGTGTACAGAGGCCCCACCTTCACAGAAGCAGGTAACACATTGCTTCCCTCATAACAGGGACCATATTAGATTTTAGATTTAGATTTAGATTTAAAGAGATGCTTTAATGGGCAGTTGAAACATTGATAAACATCATGCTTAACACTGACAAAAACACAGACACATTTAATTTAATTTAATTTAATTTAATTATGTGTTTATAGATAGTGTATGTATTCATAAGTAATATGTGTGAGACAGGAATGTAAATATGTATTACATTTTATACTCAATATACAGAAATATCAGATACAATATAACTTTCACCAACAGTATTATTGATGAAAAGAGTGTGTGGAAATTGTTTTTTTACAGAAAGTGGAAGTAGACAATTACATGATCCTGGCTGGAAAACAAAAGAACATGAATTCCGACCAGATATTAAACAACCAAATATGCGCTTAGGTGAGTGCTAAATGTCTAGCACACAGTAAATAATCTTTAAATAATAATAAAAAAGATATTTTGCATTTATACTAAATATACTAAAATATAGTATTACAATATTTATGTGCATGTTTTAAGAGACACCTTAAGCTGATTTGACTGCAATTGATTTGACCGCATATATAGCATTCTTGTTTTGTGTTGGGGTTTTTTTTAGGAGTAAATATTGATTCGACGAAACACCTTTTAAAGATGATTGTTACGGATCTGCAGACACCAAGACTAGTTGAAGAATACGGATTCCGTCATTTCATGAAAGCCCTAAATCCCATTATTGATGTTTAAAATAAGTGTCTCTGCAATAAGAAAAGAACTGGTGAATATATATGATTACACAAAGAGCAAAGTGAAGAATGCAGTAAAAAATGCCAAAGACCCAGTTCTCTCTGCTGAACTGTGGATCTCAAGCAAAGAAGAGTCCTATCTGACAGTAACATGTCACTTCATTGATAAGAAGTGGGAACTGAAATCCTACACACTGGCTACGGCTCAGCTTCTCGGCGAACACACGCCAGAAAATGTTCATCGTCAGCTTTGGAGAATTACAACAGAATGGGAGATCGCAGAGAAAATTCAGGTGGTGGTCATCAATGTTGATGGAATGAAAAAGGTTCGTCAAATTCCAAACTGGACG
The DNA here is from genome assembly GCA_033459395.1 of Hemibagrus guttatus. NCBI lineage: Eukaryota > Metazoa > Chordata > Actinopteri > Siluriformes > Bagridae > Hemibagrus > Hemibagrus guttatus. The sequence goes on along the minus strand of JAUCMX010000012.1, from coordinate 20,490,295 downwards.
TATATACCTTGTTTCAGCCATACTCTCAACAAAGTCATCCTAGAAGTTGTAGAAACTTTTGATTGGAAATATCTGCTGAGGAGATGCCGCCATATTGTTCAGTTTTTCCACCAGGAAAATGAAGCATCATGCAGCCCCCATTTGACCCAGTCTTCTTGTGTTGACTGGCTTTCAACACTAAAAATGGTGGAAAACATCTGCAATCAGTGGTCAAGATTTTCCCAAGTCTCCAGTTACAAACATGCAGAAAATCTTTGGCTCAATGAAAATGAAAGGAAGTTGCTGGAAAATATAATGGAGGCGCTCACGGTTGTTAAAGTCGACACACAGAGTATTGGGAAACGAGGATACGTTCCAGTCTCCAACATCATACCTCTGCTTGACAACCTTCAGTTAAGCCTACAAAGTTTAATACAACAAGACAACAAGGTAGCCTTGAGGATCAGTGAGAGATGTAAACACCATTTTGGAAACATCAACCAAAATATATGGTTCACTGTTAGCACAGCCCTGGACCCAAGATTCAAAAGGAGTGCACTCAAGACTGATGGATGGGAAAAAGTCAAAACAAAGATCAAAGAAGAAATGTGCAAACAGGCGAATATTGGGACGAGTAACGATTGCCAGCAAAACATTTCCTGCAAGATGGATTATGAATATTTATTCCTGCGGTATGCTACAAAAGGTGATGTCTCAGCAATTCAGAGTCCGCTTCAGTACTGGGAAGCTACACAGGAGTCTAAAGACTTGTCCACTGTTGCACACAAATACCTCAGCGTGATCTCCACTGCTATTCCAATAGAGCGGATGATGCATGAGGAAAAATCACAGACCCTTTTCAACAGAAGGAAATGCTTAGAGCTGGAAGATATCAACATGATGCTGTTTCTGAATAGTAATTACCAAAAAATATGAATTTTGGTGGTGTGGGAACACCAGTTCTACTATAATTTCTGAACACTATACACTTTCCTGAACTATCTGAATTCTCTTATCTCTTGAGGTAAAAGTCATTCACGGCAATTAAACATGAGCGACATTGTCATCTCTTCACTCGTGGAGTACTGTTGACTAAATGCCTTATTATTAATGTCTGTGTTAATAATGTGACCATGCAGGAGCATCATGAACATCTTAACATCTTGGAAGATAATTACAACCTGAAGTCATTAGGCTTATGTTACATAAAGATAGCACATGAACATGTGATCCAACAACATGATAACAACAAAACATTCTCTGTGTGAGGATACCTAGTCTGGATGGGACATCCAGTCCTTTATAAGGCACCATGCAAACATACACACACACACTCACAAACAATTTAGGCAATTTAGAGTCACCAAACCACCTACCAACGTGTTTTTTGTGAGAGGAAACCCAGTGAACACAGAGAAATCCTGCATGAACATGGAGAGAACATGTGAAACTCTGGACTGACAGTAACTCAAGCTGTGAGACCATGCCAATGTCTTAATGTAAATATTTAGAGGTAAATTCCATGAAAATGACATCTTCATTTAATTTCTGCTTTTCTCTAGTTCTTACCTGTTTATGTATGTAAAAGAAACCAGGAATCACTATGTAGAGTGATAATGTAAGTGTATGAAACAATAATATCATGTGACACAAATTAAATATGGCTAACCATCACATCCAGGTGTGCTTCTTGAACATCCCATTCAAGTTGTATAAGCTGCATTCTTTTTTTATAAGCTTAACTCTTTTTATATTTTCTCCACTCCTTCCATCTTGTGGAAAAACTTTCAGTGAGGAGGTCTGGGGTGCAGTCAGAGTTCACACAGTAGCACTGCCAAGTTGGAACATGTTTGAGCCTCTTATTTCCAGTGAAGGGAAATCGTAATGTTACAGCATACAAAGCCATTCTAAAAAATTGCATGTTTACAACTTTGTGGTAACAGTTTGGTGAAGAACCACATACTTTTGACCATATGCTGTATATAATCATACTCTGCCATACAAGAGGATTATTTAAGCCTTTGGTTGCCCCATCTTTTGCTCCCATTGGGGGTCTTCAGTGGGTCAAATTGACCCACAACACACAGGGGTTTAAAACATCACAGAAATGAATAAAACTACATAATTACACTTTAAATATAATCTCTAATTCTCTTACCAACAATGCTGATAATGAATATCTTTAATATTTAACATTTTCTCTGCTTAGCCACTTATCAATGAAAAGTCATGGATTATTTTGTATGTTTGTCTTTTTTTTTTTGTAAAAGATACAGAAAGTGAAACATGGTATTGTAACTTGTTTACTGAAAATAAGGATTTCATTAAACAACCACAACTGTGCTTTTGCATACCACTGGGTAGTGGTTTGCATGTGGAAATTAGGGTCAGATGTTTAATGATGAGTTTAAATATTAACTATTGTTCCAATACAGCAGCAGTAGGAAAAATCTGCCATCACACAAATGCTTTGCCTGATAACTATGGTTAAATATGAATATAAAACGAATTATGGCTTTTTATGTGATTTATGACATGATTGTCATTGTTTTTATTGAATAGTGTGGCTCATTATTTGGGATATTTGATAATATTACACAAACTATTTGCTATAGCTTTTAAATGTCATGTGAGGAGGCATGATGAGTCATTGCTCCTTTAGGTAAATACAAGTCGAATGAGAAGATTTGTTAGTCTGACAAACCTATATTTGGCCAAAAACAAAACCACTTAAAGCTCCACAATTACTCTATCTAAGCCACACTTGTATCGGAGGAATAACCAGTAAGTCAACCAAAAATATTTGTATTTTTGATTTATTATACAGTATGATGCAATTTTTAATTGTGTTGCTCTAAAGACAATGAGCATATTAATACAGACATTGCTCTTCTTCAGGGTAGAAACTAAAAAGTCTGTTAATAACGAAAACCAAAAGGATTTCTTTTATTCAACTTGTGGAACATGGGAAAGAAGAAAGGTGATTCTGGTGAGTTTTGTTGTATTCGTTAATTTATTTCTTAAAAAAAAAAGCTGTGGTCCAAGGATCTAAACTAGTATAATTCAAACATGCATAACATATTGATCAAGTTACAATGCTCAACACTATATAATAGAGTTCTATATGATAAGAAAATCCATAATAATACTAGAAAAAAAAGGATATACGTATAAATGAATATTTCACTATACTACTCAAAAAATTATGGCTTTGGTCATGGAGGTTGCAGGCTTAGTTAGCGGAAATGGAATGAGAGACGGATGAGTCCCTTCTCTCATCCTTTCTGCTGACTCTAATTCCTCTGCTTCATTTCCAGGAGCTCACTTTGTGATTTCTCTTGATCCGAATGAGGAATTATTATTATTGTCTGCATTAGACTCTGAGAAGCTCGATGTGGGCAATGAGGAGCAAGCAGCAGTCGAATTGCCACCACTTTCTGTGGTGTTTGAAAGTTGGAGGTGATCACACATGGTTAGCTTAGATTGGCCTGATGAACAGTTAGTGTTGTCCGCTCTGATCTTGACAATCACTACCTAACTTCACGCTGCCTTCTAGCTCCATGCAGGCGTCTCCCATTTTCCCCAGACCTCCACACTGAGGTGTTCAGGTTGTGGAATAATCCTTATTCTGCCAGTTTGTTCTCCTCAGCCACTGCTGACTATTCAGCCTTTGTGGGCCTAGTTGAACATGGGTATACGGCAATGCCTAGGGTTGAAGAGATGCTTGCAAGCTATCTCTCCCCATCATCAGCCGCATTGAGAAAATCTGTGCTCTCATTGAGGCCCTGTCGGCCTATAATCCCGCAGACTCGTGTCTGTTCAGTGAGTGTCGACTCGTCGATTCAGTGCTGCACACAATAGCAGTTTTACAGGTGTATCAAGCTGACCTCGGTTAGGGTTAGGGTTAGGCATCATTGCATTGGCATCATGGCGTTCCAGGGCATCCATGTACTCAATTATCCAGACAACTGGCTCATTCTGGTTCAGTTGAGGGATGTGGAAGCCAGGCATTGAGATGTCATGCTTGCCCACATGAGGTCCCTAGGCCTCAGGCTCAACCTGGAGAAGCATGTGCTTTCTTCTTCTCAGAGAACCACATTCTTGAGATTCAGCCATGATGCCGGAATGTCTGTCTTCTGCTCAGGGGGATTCCATTCTTTCTGCCATAAAGTACATCTGGTGAGGCCAACATCTCTTTTGCACCCAGGCACACAGGGTGCTCAGCTCATGGAGGTAGCATCCAAAGCTATTCCTTTGCGTCTGGTTCACATGAGACCATTTCAACTCTGGCTCAGGAACAGGGGTTTTTCACCATACAGGCACCCTGTCTCAGGGTCACAAGGGTTACGCGTCACAAGCTTCATACCCTTCTTATGTGGACAGACCCCAGTTTCTCACCTTGAATCCCACTCTTAGGGTCTGTTAACGTCACAAGGCTTTTCCAACAGATGCCTACCACTCAGGTTGGGGAGCGGTCCTAGATGGCTGCCCTGCCCATATCATTTGGGAGGGCTCCTGTCTTTTGTGGCACACAGATTGCCTCAAGATAGGACCTGTGTTTCAAGTGCTGAAACAGTTCCTCCTGAAACTCAGGGGCTACCCTTGGTGGCCCCCTATATTAATCATTAGGGCAGTCTGTGTTCCCATCCTCTGTTCAGGTTGGTGCACCAGATTTTGCCCTAGGAAGAGACCAGCAATTTACACTCCAGAGTGCATGATCAGGAAGTAAGCTTTCTGCTGAGGCCTTGAGAATGGCATCTCCACCTGTAGGTGGTGGAATACATATAGAAATTGTTTGCCAGGTGGAAGTGGCTTTGTTCGCCTCTAAGGAGTTGTCCCACGGTCTGCTGTGGCTTTCTCTTTTCACCATGGTGCCATGGCACCATGGTGCAAATGTAGCTGAAGTGCTGTCTGTACACTTTTCCACGATAGCTCTGCTTATGGGGGTCCTAGCCAGGGTATGCTGTGACCAAGTCCAGCTACTACTGTTGGTTCCTCATTGGCCCACCTGATTCTGGTTTGTGGACCTTTCTTAGGGACGGGGGGGGTGATTCTCTCCCCTGGTATTTGGAACCACTTGGTCTGGCCCCTGAGGAAGACCAGCTCCTAGACTCCTGTCTCCCAACTGAGGTTGTGGAGATTATGTTAAACTTTTGCCTCTGGTGTAATTGGCAACATCAGGATCTAGTTCTCTGCTCTGTTAATACAGTGCTAGACTTTCTGCAGACACATCTCTTTGAGGGCCTATCACCCTCTACATTGCGGTATACTTGGCAGCTATTGCTGTGAGTAATGTGCCTGTTTCCTGGTCTCAAGCTTTCTGTGCAGTGCCAGGCGGTTGAGGCTTTCCTGCAGACCGCGTCTCCTCTCCTGAGACTTTATAGTGGTCCTGGAAGGGCAGCTCTAAGCCCCCTTTGAGCCAATAGACTCAGCCTCCGAGACGTTTCTGACCCTGGAAATGGCTCTGCTATTAGCCAGTCATCCAGTTTTTCTTCAAGCTTTATGCCTTCTGCCCCACAAGTTGTGTGGCAATGGTATTGTCTTTCCCATAGTGTCAGCCATGATGCTTCGTCGAGTTCCCTCAAAAGCGAACTACACCAGGTTATGTATGTAGAAGGGAACAAGATGCTGCATCGCTGGCCACACTCCAGGCATCAACTCGTACTTCCTTCAGACAAGTAGAAGCTGGAATAATGTGAAGTAGATGCCCTTTTAGGGTGTTGCTGGTGTGCTCTGCTTTGTCACATGACCTCCTTAGTCAACAGACTGGCATGAATTCACACAGAGCTTCAGACACTACTTCTTCGAGGAGTGCTCCCATAGCATCAGCCATGGGACATCAACGCAGTGTCTCGTTACCTTCTCAGGGAACCAGGTTACATACGTAACCTAGTTTAGTTTTTCTTACATCATTTTACATCTTACACCATTCTTACATCATTTTGTTCTTAACAAATTACAAATAAAGACTTTTAACTTGAATATTTCATTCATCTAGATCTGATGTGTGGTTTAAGTGTTCCCTGTATTTTTTTGAGCAGTGTACTATGTACTAGGTATTATGTAGTTCTAAAATTAAATTAGTATAATAATAAAAATATAGATATAAAAATATAAAGAAAAACTAACAATACAATGGGTAACTAACAATACAATGAGAGAAAGGAAGGTGTACAAGATGGAATAAATGAGGATATGAAGCTAGTGGGTGCAAGTGTTGAGGATGCAGAAGATAGGGATAGGTGGAGAGAGATGATTCGCTGTGGCAACCCATGAAGGGAAAAGCCGAAAGAAGAAGAAGAAGAAATATATTATATTATATTATTACTATTATTGAAAGAATTTATTGTATATTGTGCAAAAGCTGCAGGTCCAGAAAGCAGACAAACCAAAAATGGCAATTAGATAAACAAGGAATAACACATATCTGCCCTTGACTTACATAAACCACTGACACTGAAGACTCCTCACAGCAATGCATCCTCACAGCATTTAAATTATTTTTTTTATCTGATTTATATTATACAACATCTGCTTTATATTATACAAGGAATTCCTGCAGTATTTTGTTAGAATCATATGTGTCCCATGCATTGTTGTATTTGCATTTGTGCATTTTGTTTACATGTCCATGTGTGTTTTTGTTTTGACTCATGTCCTGAACATGTCCAGAGCTTCCTCCAAAGGCCAACAGAACAACCCTCCTAAGCTTTGCTACTCGCCGAAGGGGCAGCCTCCCAAGCACTACCCCCAACCTTGGCCAACAAGTTGCATCCCACCAAAGCCAGCGCCCTGATTACAACCAAGACCAATGCTCTACTTCTCCCAGAGGCCAAAGAGGCAGCTTCCCAAGCATTACCCCCAACCTTGGCCAACAAGTTGCATCCCACCAAAGCCAACAATCTGCTCACTGCCAAGACCAATGCTCTGCTTCCCCCAGAGGCCAAAGAGGCAGCCTCCCAAGCACTACTCCGTGCTTTGGCCAACGAGTCACAACCCGCCAAAGCTGCCACTCTGCTTCCCGCCGAGGCCAACAGTCTGCTTCTCTCCGAGGCCGGTGGTCTGCTTCCCACCGAAGCCAACGGTCTGCTTCCTTCCCGTCGATGCCCAGCTTCCCATAGCCGAGGACCAGTTCACTGCAGAGGCCAATGGTGCAGACACTCATGATTGGGGTCTCCACCCCTGTATTGTCACTGGTTCTTGCCTTAATGTATCCCAATTAATTTCACCTGTTCTCAGTTTATGTTCTGATTTATGTGTTATTTAAACCCTTGTGTCTAGTGTTTGGGGTGAAGTAGTTGCTTAGTTACCATGTGTGCTGTCCTTTGTTTACACTATTTTTAGTCAAAATGTTAATGTAAATGTTAAAGTCATTCTTAAAGACCAGCCATATAATTATATAAGCTGTTTAAGTTGACTTTCTGGGCTCACCATAAAGATTATTGTCACTTCCGGGCACCCCCGCCCTGTGCGGGACTCGAGCCCTGACCTCCATGGTGCTGCGTGCACCGGCACACCATAGAAAACAGACTCATATGCATGATTCAGTGAAGCGCTGCTTTATTTACATAGACACAAGACATGGGGAAGACGAACCTAACTCTAGACATAGTATGGTTAAACTCAAACAAAACCGAAACCTAACTTAACATAAACATGGCAAACAAAACCAGACTTAACAACCACGGGACAGCTAGACATTGATCGACAAAGACATAAACACCAGGATCCCTATTTATAGGGCTACACATTACGGTTAATTAGGAACAGGTGACACAACAAGATTGAGAACAATAGGCAGGGTTAAACACAACAGACACACACATGCAGGCTTCCGAGGTTCCGAGGAACTGTCCTGACAATTATGCGTCATTTATCGATCTTTATTTTATTTCAATAAAATAAATTGTTAATTTGTCCTAAGTAATTTAGTCAATAAGTTCTGAACTGTAGTTGTAATCAAATCTGTGTCCTGATGAAAAACTTTAAATCTGTTTAGAAAATATATAAATTAATAGCTTTAAATAGGATTTTATTACTATAAGACACTATTTTTCTTTGCATAAAATGATTTAACCTTCATATTAAACATTACATTAACTATCATTTGGTATCCTACAGAAATTCTACAGTATATATACAAGCAGGTGTCAAGTTGAAGAAAAATGCAGTTGAATATATAGAAACAATGCTCATCAATAGTTAGTAAATTTCTATCTTATTAAAATGTTTGTGGAGATTTGTTTTAACTTGAATAAAGACTGCCCATGTTTATTGTTAATGAAAGAATTTTACACATTTACTTTTTGTGACAAGAACTAAAGACCAAAGCTGTTATATACAATGTAGAAATAATCTATTTATTTTTTATTCATTTTAACACTGAATTTTAGTTTACAAATTTTATATTTTATGTTTCTGGTTTCAAAACTATACATTTAACAGAGTAATGTTAGTGAACTGTTATTTACTTCAGGAGTAAAATTATTCATTAATTATTTCGGTTTTTTCTTTATATATATTCTATTCTGTAATTTCAGTAGGAGTTTTTTTGTGTGTGTGTTTGTTTTTTGTCTATAAAAAGAAATTGAGTGGCACTAAAGTTATATAAATAATGAAATTGAGTACCAATATTTAACTCTTCTATTGTTGTATCTTTTGTTTTTCCAACTAAATAAATAAAAATTGTGGAAGTGTTCTAAGGCTCAAGGGCTTTTTTGAAGTCATTAGACTGTGTGTTTTGTGTGTGTGTGTGTGTGTGTGTGTGTGTGTGTGTGTGTTAAGGAATGTGAATCACTAATGCTTGTATCTGTAGTGATTGTAAGGAACCTCCACATGATGGAGACATAAGCACAAAAATCAGCCTGACAATCTCATTTCCTCACACTGACAGAGTGGTGTTAGGTTTAGTGTTAAATTTTAAAATGTGTTAAACCATGCATTGCATAAGGATGTCCTGATTTACTTAGAATTACAAGTGTATTGATATTAGTAAAATAACTGTAGAGGGTTGTTGTGTCTGTACATCAGTTTCTTTTATTTATAAAACTGCTCAGAGGTCATGTGATCTGCGTGGCCTTTGAAAATGACAGAAAGAAGAACAATATCAGATATTTAAAGAAAATAAAGAAAACAGGCAAAAGGAGAAATGTGAGGAACACACACATACTGCATCCATAGATAAATGCAGGACTTTTATTTATTTGTAGTAATTTGTGAGTATTCTTTCATTCCAGCATATCTCCCATGACTCACGCTTGCATCCGGTAGTTACACAACATAAGCTGTTAGGTTGGCTTGGTGTGCAGATATACCTCTGCCACATGACCAGCCTATTACACAGTCGCGTAAACGAGCAGACATGCAAGTGTTACTATTAAAGTGACCGCTATTTAGTAAAGTAAAGTAAATTTCCAGGTATATGATTTTGTAAGATCATGTAGGCCTACATACGTATGTAGGCGCATGCAGACTTGAACCGCCTCAGAGTGCCTTTAAATGTAAAGCTTTCATGTTTTATACTGTATATTACACAGTTCTAAGCAGACCTCAAAAACATTTAATAAGTTGCTTTCGGCTGCTCCCTATTTGGGGTCGCCACAGCAGACCAACTGGTCCGCACAACAACTTGGCAAATGTTTTACGCCGGATGCCCTTCCTGACGCAACCCTCCCATTTTTCCAGGCTGGGGACCAGCACTGCACCCAGTGGCTGAGAATCGAACCCAGGCCTTTCGCGTGATAGGCGAGAAACCTACCACTGAGCCACCAATTAATACTATTTAAAAAAAAAATATAAAAAAAAAAATAAAAAAAATAATAATAATAATAATTTTATTTAACAGCATGCTGTTCCTCTATGTGCTAATAAAGAAATAGTTATTTGCTGAAAAGATGTTAGCAAAAAAGCACCCTGGGTATAATTAGCGCAAATTCATTGTCTGCCGCTTATCCGAACTACACTCGGGTCACGGGGAGCCTGTGCCTATCTCAGGCGTCATAGGGCATCAAGGCAGGATACACCCTGGATGGAGTGCCAACCCATCGCAGGGCACACACACACACTCTCATTCACTCACGCAATCACACACTACGGACAATTTAGAGATGCCAATCAACCTACCATGCATGTCTTTGGACTGGGGGAGGAAACCGGAGTACCCGGAGGAAACCCCCGAGGCACGGGGAGAACATGCAAACTCCATACACACATGGCGGAGGCGGGAATCGAACCCCCAACCCTGGAGGTGTGAGGCAAACGTGCTGACCACTAAGCCACCGTGCCCCCCATTAGCTCAAATTAAAGAGCTATAACAAGCTATGCACTACAATGAATGCATTGTCCCCTGAGTAAGCTTTATTAATGTACATGTCTTTATAAATTCTGGAGAGAAAACACTGCTAATGATAGCTAAAGTCATTTCCATTTACATTTCTGATATTTGGCAGACGCCCTTATCCAGAGTCACGTACAAAGGTGCTTTGAAGTCTCTATCAATGAATACATCAACCCTGGTTCAATAGGTCACAGACTTAGGATACCATCAGCCTAAAAGCTGCGTTGGGAGAAACTTTTTTTTTTTACACAACATACAACAATACAGTGACTCGGCTGTTCGGACACCTAGTGGAAGTTCATTCCACCACCTTGGTGCCAGAACAGAGAAGAGTCTAGATATATACCTACCTCTTACCATGAGAGATGGTGGTAATTTAACACACATACGCTGTCAGTTGTTTCTTAACGTAAGAGCTGTACAGAAAGTTATTTATACATCACCCTTATTTTTGTCCATAATGTGAAATATAATATGCTGTTATTTCAATTCCCATGATTCAACACAATTGTAGTTATGTAAGCTGCTGAATAAATACAGCGTGTATAATAGCTGAAAAGGAGAAAAAGGAAAAGAGGAGAGGCTTTTGTTTATTCTGGCTTTGTTGAGTGGTGCGGATTTGGATTGGACCCGGCTCTGGAACGAGCCTCAGCATGAAGATACATGAATGAAGTACATGACGCAAGTGTGTATATATTAGGATTAATCCAAGAATGATCCTTGGTACAAAATGCAGCAGTGTTAATGGTGCCCTTTTATTCAAAACACTCATAATTACACACAGCAATGAGATATCTGTGCCAGTAATCATAGTGCCACAGAAATGAATGGCTGAATGATGTTTAAATAATCATGATTTTGATTTTGTTTAAAACCTTTTGCTTTAAAAGTAAAGAAAATAACCCTCAGTAAATTGACTCCAGAACACAATATTTATTTGCCAGATATATATATACATATATATATATATATATTTTTTTTTATTAAAAACAGTCAGAAATATACAGCATGAAAAAAATACAATATCATGGCTTCATACAAATACTGTAATAGTTAAAAAAAATTATTATGTATATATAGCACTCACACTCTGTCACACTTTCACCACATTAACGCCAAAATAACCACGTCAAGTACGTGACAATGCTTTGGTCTACTCACAGTGACTACTCTATATTATACAACAATATATTACCAGATGTCTAAATTGTGTCTATATACAGGTATGTTACAAGTATTGAGTTTAGAATGCTTGTTTTTTTCTTTTTATATCTTAACTTTATACCTTAGGAGATATTTATGATGGTGAAAAGATTTTCCCATGGCAAGGAAATTTTGGAAATATGCAAAGTTTTGGCAGAACATGCTTCACAGTATATAAAATGGCCTCTTTGGGGGAATTTGTGATAAAATACACATTTAACTTCTCTTTAAACATTTCATTATATTTAGGTGTCAAATATTACATGTACATGAGAGTTCAGAAGTCTAAGTCCTCTGGCAAAGCCTTTAAAAAGAAATTAACATTTAAGTTTCCATATATAGCTAACATTATGTATGGCATTAGTTACACAATGAACTTAACAAACAATAAATACCAGCATTAGTACATAAGCACAAGTACTAATACATATTTATTTTAATTCATTATGTCTGTTCCATCATTTATCAAAATAAGTTTACATAAATTGCCATTATTAACAGGTATAACCCAGCATTCAGCCCCATGCCATAATAATGTTTATAAAGTAAAGGTTTTGTCTTCCTTCATCATTACCAAACTCTACACTTAATGTTTCTTGTGGAGCCTTGGAGGAAAATCATTGGAAGTAGCAGAAAAATGCTGAAAAAACAGGTTTGGGTCAAGATCTTTAACCTTTGAATGCATTTTTCTCCCTGTAATCTGAGATAAATGCAAAAGAGAATATAGTATATGTAGTATATGTAGTATATGTAGTATATGTGAAGGGTTTACTCTAGAAAAGAAACTCTAATTTGTTTCTTTTTTTTGGTTTTTAAGATCACCATATCTAATTTAAGTATATTTTGTAAGTGTTAATTGTGTGCATCTCTTAACAGATAACATCCACTAGTAATTCAGTTTCAGTAATACATTTTCATGCATGTTTTATGTATTATTGCTTTCTTTTAGTGAGTCAAGTTCCTGAATGAAACCATTTCAAACAATTACTTTCAAGAAACATCAACAAGTTTTGCCTTTTACTCATACTACTCCTGAGCCAGAAGCATATTTCACACAGACAGCACTATTTGGCTTCCAGACAGAAAAGCTATTGTGTAATTTTTCATTTCATGTCATAAAAGTAAGTACAAGTGTTAGTTCAAATTATTAAAAATATTTTTTTTTACCATATATATCTGTGGTGGAATGTGTTACTGATAATAATAATAATAATAATAATAATAATAATAATAATAATAGTAGTAGTAGTAATAGTAGTAATAACAATAATAATAATAATAATATTATTATTATTATTAACTGTCTGTGGCTTCAATGTTTTCAAACGGATTGAGACTTTTGCTCAATTTTCATGACCTGAAATGAAACACCACACAATAACCTTGTGATCAGGGCTTTATAGGGAATTTTCATTTATGGACTATTGATCCAGTAACATTTGAGTCAATTCCTAATTGAAGAAATAAGAAATCACTGCTCAGGGTCAACAAAGGTCTTTTCTGGTTGTGGACTGAGACTACTATACAATTTTTGTTGTTGCTTTACTCTACTTGTAGAAAGAATGTGGAATATGGAATCCTAAAACAGGAGTGGACAAATAATAAAATCCTTAGCCAGCTCAACAGGTAAGTAAAATCACTAATGTGTCTCCCAGTCTGTTTTGGTTGCCTGGAAACCAAACTGTCTAGGTTAACATATTAATTAGTTAGCATTAGCTAGTATTAAGTTCTTTAAGAACAACTTAATACATATACTGAGTGAATTAAGTATAGTATTTGATCACATCAGGTTTCTGGTCTCTACAAAATGTCAGCAAGTCATTGGCCAATGTTTCATATATAAGATGCAGATTTCAGCTCTATTTGAGCTTGATTAGTATCTATTTCCTCTAGATATCTAAAATGTGAGATGACTGACTGTTGTGCTAGCAGGACAGTTATATGGTGGTCTTGCCAAGTACATGAAAACATTTAGTTTGTCAAAATTAGGAGTAAGTTTTTAGCTGTTAAACCAACTTGTCCACTATGACTAAAATATTAAGGGCCAATACACGGAATTTACTTGTCTCAGGCACCCAGGTTACTGATTTGTCCACCACTGTTGAATAGTTTTTCAGCTTGTCTGAGGAAATACAAAGTATTTCCACAGCAGAGCCAGTTGAACCCATTTAGGAATCAAAGAATCCTCAATCCTAACTTATATGAATGTGTATACAGAAGCACACATCTAAGTAAATGTCTTTTGGTATGGGAACATTGAGTTATGTTTTATTTTTGTTTTTTTTTATCTGCTTTTTGTGACTTCAACATGAGATCTCAGCTGATGAGGTGGGATAAATACTCAAACCACACAAGTGCTTCACATACAAAGTGCACTTAAGTGACTCTTGAATTAATTCTCAAACATTCAAATGTCAGGCAAAGCAGGTGTACATTGCTGAAGTGATGTCTCCTGAGACACCATTCCATAATTAGATATTTAATCAGCATAACTTTTAGTTCCACAGCTTACAAACTGTATATGAGCATGATTGCATTATATGCAACAAACATAGGCAAATACAACTAGTCTCATGAGACATATGAACTTTAACTATACACTTTGTGTGATGTACTGTATAGAGAGCAACTTAAGACAGTTGAGTTGACTTAGCCTACATTATACAGTCACATTAAATGTGACATATTCATGACCTAAATATAATAAAATACAAACATTTAATAACCTCTTCAGGGTCCTGTATATGTGAAATTATGTTCAATATGATAATGTTAGTGTAGCACTGGAAAGACAGGTTGCTTTTTAATCTTTGTTTCGTTTGGGTCAAAATAACCTATTACTATTCTAATTAATATGACATTAATACAAATTTATACAAAATAATATTTGTAATTAGATTACAGAGATGATTCTTACGTCACTCTGACAGGAGGTTATGTTGAATTAAAACGGTTAAAATGTCTAGACATGTAACCCAAAATATGCTTTTAGTCATTGCCATTTAATTCAGATATATCAGAAAGTAGGGGCTTTGGGAAATTTGTGCCCTTAAACATTACTTATATTGCTAATAATTTAGAATAGGCAACAGGTGACCTTGTAGAGGAATTTGCCAAATGTGTTTGTGCATGGTGTCATGATGAACTGGAGTCACATCCAGGATGTATGTGTCCTGCCTAGTGTTCCTGGGATTGGCTCCGGCTCCACCGTAACCCTGACCAGGCTTACCTAATTCAGGTGGACTGCAAATTTTCCACTAATTGGACAGTCAGGAAGTTGATTATTTCAATATAGAAATGAAAGCAAAAGCAGAAGAAGAAGCATGACCTCTTCCTTACCAATATTCTGAGAAATCTCTTTTCTTCACCATATCTGCACCTTCTGCAATCTGGCATTTCAACTTTCTAGTAAGTGAATTCCTTGTACACAAGGACTACTAGCCAATCCTGGTGCAGAAGGTGGGATTTGTCAGAATACTGGTAAGAAAAAAATAATAATTGTTGACCTTCTGTCAACAATTCATGTTTTAGTGCAAGTGAATCCAACTGAAACCCAGATATTTGTGTTGGGATATTACTATGAAATTTAAAGTTATGGACTGGGTCAACAAGGCATTGATTAAATATGCAACTGTGAATTAGCAATGTGAGTTGAATTTGGCCTATAGAATGTTATATCTCGGTTGCAGCAACATCGTCAAAGGTGACCTCATTGCCGCTGCTCTCATCGTCTTGCTCTCGATTCTCCAACTCAAGGCTGAGCTCACGTAGGGCTGCCTCGAGCTCACGGTTGCGCCGGTACATCTGAACATAGTTCTGCTGCAGCTGCTTTTGATAACGAATTACTTTGTCCTTCTCTTCTTCCCAGCAGTGGCGCTCATTCTCAAACGCCGCCGCCTGATCCTCGACCAGCTGCCTCTGGCGAGTCAGCTCACCTTTCAGCCTCTCCACCTGCTGCCTGGAGCTTTCACGTTGACCTTTGACCTCTTCACCTTCACTTGCCAGCCTTTGTTCCTCAATACTTGCACCACCACCTGCTCCGCCTCTGTAGCCTGATTCCTGCATGAGAGGTGAAGCCTCGGCATATTCGTTCAAAGCCTGGCGGAGCCGCATCGACTCCTCCTCCAAACGGCTCATTTTCTCTCGCAGCAGCTCGTTCTCACTCTTGCGCCGTTGCAGCTCATTCTCGCACACCTCCAGCTCGAGGGCTCGAGTGCGTGTTTGCGTGTGTGCCTCCTGCAGTTGGCTCTGGCTATTCTGAAGCTCAGCCCGCACCTCCCGCAGCTGCCCTCGTAGTGTCACCACCTCTCCCACTCGCTGAGACAAGTCTGCCTGCAAGTCCTTCAGCTGCTGTTTTAGCAAGGAGATCTCGCCTGTCTTCTGACACACCTGGGGATGAGTAGTGATGAATGAATATCACTGTATAGTTATGCCACTTACTAATATAACCAATGGAAAATCTAACTAAGAGGGTATGGGAATCTATAATGTAATATTTTTAGATATTTTCTAATCAAATTTGGATATTGTTGGGTGTCATGGGGTGGAAGGTTGCTAGTTTGATATAATTTTAATTCAATTCAATTTATTTGTATAGTGCTTTTAACAATGCACATTGTCTCAAATCAGTTTACAGAAGTACAGAAAAATAGAATAAAAATATGAAGTTTATAGTTACTATTTATCCCTAACATTTATCCCTATTAAGGGATAAGGGATACTATTTATCCCATCAGTCATAGATGGAACTTTAATATAGTCAGGAGTAGCATAAAGGAGTGATTCAAGTGGCCTGAATAGACAGGGGAGTGCTAAAAATGCAGCAGGGTTAGTGTGGCCTGGAGGGTACTTTTTGTCTCCCTCTTTCAAGAAGAAACCCTTTAAGGCTTCAAAGTACCTAATGTACATGTTTGTAGAGTAACTTATAGCTTTGTATACAACACTTAAATTAGCTTGCAACAACACTGATTTTCAATAAGAGGGTATATTATAGTCAGTAGTCGAAAATCTACACTACATGCCACACCCTTGGGCTTTAGCAACAGTAATCAACATTCAAAAATAGCAACCTTCAATTTTTTTGTCTGCCATTTACGAGTATATCCTTGGGCCTCCTGATTTCCTGGATTTCACATGCAAGCCCTCACAGGTAATGATCTCTTGGTCATTCACCAGTGACTGTTTCTGTTTATAAGTCCAAGATACATACAGAGGTCTTGGCCTGTTTGTTATGTCATAAATACCATTCCATACTTTCCTGAGGCTACCACACCAGGTCCTAGTCAAACTGCTCGATTCACTGCGGCCGCTATGGTGTCATTGGCATCAGTCCTGTTGCTTGACCCATACCTACACAATCTAGCACCTTCAAGAGTCTTTTGGTTTGCCCCTCTGGGGAAACCTTTGAAACTATTTAAAGCCCTAAACAGAGAGTAACCCTTTCACAAAAGGTTCAAAGTAGAAACCTTTCAGAAACTAGGAGCCATCAGTCACCCAAAGAACCCTGTACTCACAACGTTTCTCAATCCAAACCTTCAAGACTCATAGTCACAGTTTGTTCCTGATCACTGGCTTTGATGCCCCTGCCTCACCTCCCTGCTGTTCTGCTGTCCCAGTTTTGATGGCCTTGGCTCTCAGTGAAGCTCGATAAAGATCTGGAATAGACTTTAGTTCCATTTTCCCTCTCTATCTGTGCTGAAAGTCCTGCTGTGACCTCAGGTCCTGTTCCCAGTGTTCTGTTCCTGCCTGACCCTGTGGACCTGGTCTCTAGTTGTGGTCCAGTCTCATTTCCATTCAAAACGCAACTTATCCAAAGTAATGAAGATTCAACACTCTCACTGGCTCTGATTTCTCAGTCCTTCTTCATCTGTTAATGATTTTCCTCAGTCTAGCTCTGGTGTCAGTCCAAATCATACTGCTACCCTTCTACTCTCCTAGTCTTTCTCTCTGTAGCTCCATTTCCTGTTGATATGCTGGTCAGCCCTTTCATAACCTCAGACAAATTATCCTTGCATTATGCTCTATTTCCTTCAATCAAATCCTCGTTCCCTCTCCTGGGTAGTCAGATGACAGACATCACCCTGAGTTTTCTGTCCATGACACTACCCTAGCCATGCAAATTCAATGTCTGTTCAAGTTCAAGTTCAAGTTAAAGTTCAAGTTCAAGACAGTGAATTCAAGTTCAATGTCTGTAGCTTGTTTTACCTGTGTTTTGTTATCTCAGTCACCTTTGTTATGACCTAGTATATCATAATTGTTTATCACTGGCCTTCAAAATTCAAAAGGTACATTTGCATTCCCCTGGCCTGAATTAGTTTCTCACTCATCTCACCTCCCATTTGGTCTCCTCCAGTCTGGGTCCCAGTTGTGTATGTTCCCTTTCGAAGGAGGCACAGCGTTCCTCAAGCCGCTCACGTTGCTGCAGGACTTGCGCAAAGTCATCTTGTAGTTTCTTTTTCTCCTGCTGAACCTGAAATATCTGGAACTGAAGGAGCTGCTGGGCCCGCTGGGCCTTCTGTGATGCCTTCTGCATTTTAGTAGCACAGCTCTGTCGCAATTCTTCCATCTCTAGCTCACTGCGTTTCTGCTTCTCTTCATACACCTGCCAACAGGAAAAAATAGCATTTTTTACAGTGAATGGTTATGGTTATTTGATATATCTTCAAAATGACTGCTCTTTCTCATGGTTACATAATGACTTATGTTTCTTTCAGTTAAGGAATATGTTTGAGTTTAAGTTATATGTGCTTTTGCTGGCATCTTATTGCTCTGTTATTGCTCTGCTGTCTCTGTTTTCCATCACTAATCTAGTATTCCAATCAGATATTTTAAGCAGAAAGGCTTCAAAGCCTTTCAGTTACCAGTCTAATGGTTCAGTTTAGTCCATTTTGTTTTTGGATGTGATGGAAACACTATTTACTAACCTGACAGATAGCCACCTCATTCTCATCCAGGTTTTCTCTCAGGTGCCGTAGCTCCAGCTCTCTCTCCCTCAATTTTTCCTCCAAGTCCCTCACAATGGCCTCATAAGCCTCAATTGGCGGAGGAGAAGGTCCGCCTGATCCCATGTCTGATATACCCGGTTGACTGCGACTTCCAAGAGACCCTGTGCTTTTGCTAGAAGATGACCGTCCACTGTCTGAATTGGAGTGTCCATGGCTAAGCACAGGCTTGCTAGTTTCTGCTTGATTTAAACTATAAACAGGGCCATTGTATGCATTCAGGTTGGTTAATGAGTTCCGCCCCGAGTCCGTCATAGTGAAGGACTGACTGAACAAGCCGTTTCGAGCTCCGCTGTAGGAGCTGCGTCTTTCTGTGCTTACTGGGCTGACAGCATCTTGTTCTGGAGAGAGTACACTGAGGTTTCCCTGGCTTCCTGATAAGCCTCCACCTCGGCGTGGTGAGAGATACTGCATAGCATTTCTGCTCTTTGGCACGACAGGCTTGAAAGCTGTTGGTCGGATGATCGCCTGCTGTACATTCTGCAAAGTACAAATGGTTAAAATTATTCTTGAATTTTTTAATTTGTAAATAATTTTGCAAACTAGATTGATTTTTTTACACGATAGGTACTTACTCCCTGTGTGTGTTTCATAATCAAGAATCCACTTGATTTTATTATTCATATGCTGTCTAATTACATTCCTCAGAAAAGATTGCATTATTTCCCACTACAACCTACATTCTCTTAAGAACATGCCTTCTTCTTGCAATTACTTGCCCCTAATTTTCAGTTTACATATACTTTTGGACCCTCTTGTTTGCAGCACTTACCCTCTCTAACTGCCCAGAAACAGGCACGAGTTTAGGAGGCCCATCAACACCCATCTCCCCTCCACTATGACCTGAATCCAACCAGTTATCATTCCAATCAGTGATCAGATCTTCATGTGAATATGATCGCCCGCCAATTCCTTTCCCTCGAGCTGCTATGGCCTTCCTCTTACTGGATGGTGTTTGACTTGCAAAAATTCCTTTGTGAGAGGAATCAGAGAGGAGTCGCCCTGAGCCCAGAGTACCACGGCGGAGCTGAGCTGTGACCTCTAGGTTGTTCCGGCCGTGGTATGCGGTGTGGCTGGGAATCATACTGCTTACAGAGCCCATGCCCCCTAGAGACGGTGGTGAAACAGGAGAGGAACGTTGTCTATGGCTCTCTAGACCTGAAGGTTGGTGGTCAGTAGTCACTGGAAGGGACTGGACCAATGCCATGCCTGTGGCTTACTGCACCCACACAATCTATGTACAAGCAAACAGAGAGAAGCATTTGGTCAGTTCATTCAGTAACCTCTGCTTGTGAACTACATGTAATGGTCAGAGTTTGTTTTTTTAATATAAATAAACCCTTAATCTTAACATTAAAATAATCTACCATCTTAAATATTTTTGAGGCAGCCTTTAGATGTTCTGTGTAGTACCCTACAATAGAGGGTTTCCATTACAAAAATAATTTTCAATGGATCCACAAGAAACCTTCATTAAGCACCTGATTCTATTTTGCACTACTTCGAATGTGGCAACATTCATAACAAGAAAATCCTAGCTAGCAGAAAGGCAAAAGACAGAATTTTAACACAAATCCACAGGGACTATCAATGGATGAGACAGCTATGGTTTTTTTTGGGGGTATTTTTGCAAATGTGTGCCAAGCAACAGTAAGAAGACTGTGGGGGAAAAATTGTTACCATTATTTAATACTAAGCAATCCATTTTTTTTAACAACCTAACACAGGTCAAAGTTCACCTATATAACGGACTGCATGAAGCAAGTATACCTGCTAATAGAAGCTAATGTGGATTTTTCACATCACTTCACATCCAACTGGGAGAATTAAATAAATAAAAAAATCATAAATGCCACGGGTAAAAGCAGAGAGGTTTCTGTCTCAAGAAGGTCACATGAAAATGCTTTTAGACATGTTGAAAACTATTTTAAAAAGAAAAACATATGCAACAGCAGGTTTTGTATATGGTGACATCATTACCCATAGAACTGCATATCTATTGTCCAAGATCCAACACTAGTTTGGGTTTTGCATAAAACCTTGAGACACAAGATCCAAGATATTTCTAAAAGTATTTATAATCTCATATGCAGCAGTACGTTTGGCAGAACATGACTTAGAATGTACTTCAAAATGTACACAGAAGCATTAAGGCTCAAGGCTTCTGAATTGGTCCACTAACACACACCGAGGAGGAGTTTACTCAGTACTGTCTATCTCCCACCTCAGTACAAAATTAACTTGAGCTTTTGTGTAGACTAATTATGAGGCCACATTACTGACCCTTCATTTTTGCTCAGCCCAGGGAGGGTTAATCATGTGGGATTGTATATATTAATACAGGTTTAATTTGCTTAGGCATTTTAAATCTATGAGTGCTGGAGCTAATTAAAGCTGTTTGCCCTAATTACCAGGGCAGGACATCATTGTGAAGAAAATATGCTGAAATGGCTCAATAGGTAGGAATGTCTCATGTCTATATGTACACGTCAGTCTGCTCAGATTATAAATACTGACCTATGATCAGAACTTGCACATATGTAAAGCACAGTTTGCAATAAATATAAAACTGTATACATTGTAATCTTCAGATCCAGTGTATCTTCCAGGGCTGAATAAATACAGATTACATTTAAATATTGATTTAACATTTTAATTACTGAGGTTTTCTTGGATTTAAATGCATCTGAATTTATGAAATTAAATGAAAATATACTAAATTAAAGCCATTAAAGTGACTAAAAGTACAAAATGTTCATATAAAGTCTTCACTGGTGGATTTTTTTTTGCCTTAATATAAAACATCTAAATATTCTAAAAAAAAAAGTTGAGTAGTATTCGAACCATGAAATTAGTTTTGACATCCCCTGTAGTTAGAACTGTAGTTCTGCATCAAACCTGTAATGCAGCCATATTCAGTTTCTGCTTGTGTCAGGCTTTTTTAGTCTTTATTTCATTAAGAAAGATGCATGCTCAGATGATTTGGATGGAAATGTACAGCCCAGAAATACTCCCCAGACGGTGTTGTAGTAAGTTTCAGATTTCTGTCCTGGTGCAAGATGAAGCCTCTGAGATATGAGGTATTTGCTTGAGTTCTCACAGTTCATGTTTATGCTACAGTGTTTCACAGTAAGCTTTAGAAGATTAACAGCCCCTTATATTGAGAGTCTGTGGCAACTAGCTGCAGATGTAAATGCCACGTAAAATCAGTGCTAAATACTTCATTAGCTCTCCTGTTTTGAATTAATGATGCAACACCAAACAGATGTCTGAAAACCCGGGCCCAAAAGTAGCCAACTGTCTACTTTTAAGGGCTCTTGAAAGCAGGATTTATAGGATTATAAAATGCACAATAGTCTCATAAGGTTAAATACTTTAAATGTAAAGTTTACAATCCAGATTTTTGCATTATAATCATTATTTTAACAGTCGAATTAATTTAACAGACATGTGAAATGGATCTCCAGGTGTAGTATTTCTAAATGAACTGCCCTAGCAGATGCTAAATAAGCCCTTTGTAATTTTGTAAAGCAGTCACGGTGTTATCTTGCAAGCTAACAATGAATGGAAGTTGAAACTAGTTAGCTTGATTGCTGCACAGCATATGTCTACTCATGCTATCTTTCACCCATTATTAGCCAAATTACCATACTTGTCTGAATTATTTTTTATTATGTCGCTTGCTGTCAATCAAAGCAAACAAGCACACAGGAGGGGTCAACAGCACAGACGGAGATGGTGGGTGTTGGTGACTGTGTTCCTGGGAAAGTTCATCAGACACAAGTACTGTCTCTCCCACAGCAGTAAGAATGTGCAGACATGTCATCTAGCGAATGTGTTTTTCCCCTCTTGCCATCTGTAAAGGTGGGTCACTGTGTTCATTTACTAACTGCCAAATGGCATTAGTAGTCTACAACTGTCATGTTCATGATTTAGGCACAGTTCTTAGCCGTTTCTGACAAAGGATTTATTACAAATGAATTATTACAACAGAAATGGCTTTACCTTGTATTATCATTTAGCCAAATGGAATGCTTCCCTGTTACCGAAGAGTCGATTCTATATACTGAAAGCTGTCTTCATTACGTTTTTAGTCAGCTTGTCCTGCAAAACTGGACTAGCATTTAGAGCAATACACCATCTCACAGGAAGAACACTGATCTGCAGTTTTATTACTCTATCACTCTTGCTTACATGCATGTGCATAATCCAGTAATTATCTTACGGTACATTAAACGGTTTATTCAGTTGGTCACGTATTCTACAATACTGTGATATGTTTAATCAGATTAAAGCCATTACGTCAGGAAATCCAAACAGAAGCCTGGATTTTAAGCCAGTGAACAGGTTAGTCAGCAAATTTAGACCATTTATGAGAGGAAACTGACAAAATGCTTGACTCTGTCTAGGGATAAAATTAAAACCTCAAGTAAATTATGTTAAAAACCAAAAATGCATATAATTTCCAGACAAGCATGTAATTTTATACAATCTGCTTGACTTGACAAAAAGTTAAACTAAAAGCTTTAATACATTCTATAAAAAGAACTTTGATTATTGAGCGTGGCATATTGAGTTTTTCCCATTTTTACATACATTATATTCATATTTTTACAGTCATTTTTTTTTTCATTTAATTAGAAATGATAATACATATGCTAAATTAGACCTATAACTCTCCAAGAAAGCTAATAATGATTAATGGCAGCTAATATTGTTAGATATTACATTCATGATTCTTAGGGAATATAGGAACAAAGTAAAAATATTGTATTTTTAGTGTATAATACTTCAGGTTCATTACATTTGATTTTAAATAAATAAATAAAGTCCATATCACAGTTTGTGACCAAGTAGCCAGTTAAAACATATAAGTGAGGAGCTCTGGATTTAATACATTTTTTTATTAATATTTAACAAATGCTCACAAGTTAGCTAGATTTAGCTAAGCTCACCAGTTTCAATTAGGTATAATTAACCGAGAACATCAAAAATAAAATCTCAGATTTATTGTGCAGACCTTGCTTTGATGCTCAGATCAACAATGTGTTCACTGTAACTCTCTGTGCATGAAAATGAGTAGAAAAATAAAAGTGCATTGAGTTTCTAAGACTAGCTGCTCACAAACACATACACACACCGAGTAGGTGCTGTGACTGAACTGGCAGGAATACTCAGTGTAAACAGGATGGTGTAGGAAGGCCAAACAGCTCACAGTGACGCACTGAGACACACAGATCTAACACTAAATCTGCCTTTATGAAGTGTTACAGTACACACACAGTGCTACTGTTAGATATAAATATAAGCTTGTACACCCATTCACACCCACTCCTGCTTATACGCAAGAACAGTGAAGGAGGGCACTGTTTCACATTAAAAAAAACACACATACAAAAATGTACACACCTAGCATACTCGAAGTCAAGAAAAGTTTGAAAAAAGTTTACCAAAGTGCATGAGGAACCATGCTATCTATATATGAACCATGCTATCTATGACTATCTCCATGTTTCATGTCTCTAAAAGATGCCATTAACCTTTTAACTAATCTATTCTGAATAATAAAAGTATGAACTAAATTGAATTAAATGAACTCTCAGTATGTGGTTCTAAAAAATGATACAACAGTTTTGGTCCATTAATCTTGAACTTTTTGTTCTATATTTATTCTGTTCTGTAAAGCTCTGTGCACATAAATAAAATAAATAAATAAATAATAAACAATCTGATTGGACAAGCAGCGTCTCAAAAGTGCTCATATTTCCTATAACCGGACTGAACACTGTACTGTGCGTGTCCACTTTCTTGACCAAAGCAGTTACTACAGTAATGTTAGTGACATCATCATTATGGGACATTGCAAGTGACACTTCTCAGGAATCTAACCTTTGATTTCAAATATGAAAACTTGTCAGATGAAGATAAAAAGCCATTTTTTTCCCAGAAGCATCTTTAACAAATCAACGTGAGCTAGTTAGGCAGCTAGACATCATGCTGTAAAGTGAGTGTGGCTTCTTTTAGAATCTAATTCTACTATTGGAGTAAAATTAAACAGGACTTTTAGCCATATTGTATTAGGAATGTCACTTACTCTATATTCATTTCTTGTTTATAAAACTGTATTAAAGCAATATCACACTCACAACAGAGCCATTAGACTGAATATCAATACACCTGGGATTACCTGCAGCACTCACACATGTGTGAGGCTCATGCCTACAGTCAAATCATGCTGATTTTCAGTAAAACTGCACTCTTACTCATGTGATACTGCTTAACTAATCAAATATTGGGTCGTGTGATGCAACCAGATGCAAAGCAGAGTTACTGCTACCAAAAGTAAACTATTTTCCACTAACAACATGTCCTGAAATGTTTTATTCCTGTTATGCCATACCTAACCAGTCTGCTTTTTCTCTCCTTTGAAGTTAATAAATAAATAAATAAAAATGCAGGTTGTCATGTTACCACAAAGATTCCTTTCATAAATGTTACATATTTAACCAATAATCAATAATAAAAAAATCAATAATCGTACAATGTTTAAAAATATACTCATGCGGAATGGCTAATTAATTCTTTTTAACTCCCTGTGTAAGCCATTAGTATTTATTTATTTATTTATTTTTTTACAGAAAATTCATCAACATTTTCTGACCAATCACAATCAAGAACTTAATCTTTTGGATAAGAATTTGGATTTAAGGAAATGCATCTATGAATATGCATGAATATGCAAAATGTGAAGTGCCCCATGTCCTTCTGAGACACACACACACACACACACACACACACACTGCCCTGCTTATGCTAAAACAAAAAGCCACACTGAAGAAATGCAGTCCTCTGAGTTTGAACCTTTGATAAACTTCAGATATGTATTCAACAAAGTCTGGGAAATGTTCAGCTACTGATTTTTTCTACAGATTTCATTCACTGCTACTGTACCATATTTTACTAGATAAATATAGATATAAATATATATTTTTAGATAATGTTAGCATAGCTAGCTGATTAATCAACTGCTAGCAAACTAGCTTGTATTTGTCATGAGTCATATTTATGAATACAAATAAAAACCTGACTGAGCAAAACATTTAAAATAGAAATATTTGCTAACTCTTTCATTCTTGATATTCTGTGATAGATTAGTACATGATACACAACAAGAAAATAAGCTATGCTAGTTGTTGCAGTTACCGTATTTATAATGCTAAACATTCCTAAACATCCAGTTATTCACCTTCAGGCATTTCAGTAACTGAATAAATGAATTACTCAGAAACTACATTGAAACTAATTGGAAAAGGAAAGTACTTATGACAGCGAGAGAAGTCTGGACTTCTTGAAGATTAAAGGGAGAATTAAAAAAATATGTGTCTTAATATAAAAACCTCTATAAGCTGTGCAATGAGGCAGAAACTCCACTAAAACTAATAGGAAAGGAAAGTACTTATGACAGTGAGAGATGTCTGGACTTCTTGGAGTTTAAAGGGAGAATAAAAAAATATGTGTCTTAATATGAAAGCTCTATATGCTGCCTCATCGCAAGGTTTATGTCATTGTCCTCAAAGAGTCAGCACAACTTGGCTTAAAATAATTTTGAAGGAAACTGTATTTACATGTAAAATTCACTGACATACACATGACTTTGTAATATAGGAAAATAGCAAATGCTAAATCTCACATACTGTACACTATGCTACAAATGAGTGCGTATTTACATTATATAATTTATTTTTACTATATATACCTATTACTATATCTTTTTTATTTCTATGCCACTATTCATGTTTTTAACAAGCTATAGTGTTAAAATTAGACTAAATTTCATACTAAAGAACGTATACAGCTGTAACACACACACACACACACACACACACACACACACACACACACACACACACACACACACAAAACTAAAGTTCCTAATGTGACATACCCCAGGTCGAGTCCTGAATAGCTGCTTCCATTGCTAACTGAAGGTATAAAGTCTCTTTAGCTCCTTCTTCTAACCCGCCACACAGAACACACTTCCATCTTTGAGCGCCTGGGCCAGCTTCACACACTTTCCTCTCTCCCTTCCTTCTTGTTGCTCTCTTTCTCTCTCACCGCTTTCTCCATCCTCTCTCCTCCCTCAGGAAATGCTATTTCTCCGCCGCACATGTTCTATATAGAGCAGCCCAGCTGTGAATGGAGGCCTCATCCTTCCTTTTCTTCCCCCACTATTTCTCAGTCTTTATTTTTTTCCTCTACTTTTTACCTCAGTACAGGTTTTCCAGTCTCTCTTAAGCAGACAGATGTTTCTGAGATTTGAGCAGCCGTGTGTTTGTGTTTGTGTGTGTGTGAAATATGAACCGTGCTGAGTCGAAACTGACCACAACAAGGAAATGACACACAGGTCTGGAATGTGTCGTGCACCTTTATTCACAGACACACTCCTCTCCCACGTAACCACCTCATTATTGTCAATGCAATCTGTTTTAATATCCCGGGCATGACAGGAACGTCATACTGATTCATGTAAACACACACACACACACATAGTTTGAAGCCTTTGACTTAAACTGTTTATAGACAATGTTCATTGTGTCGACTCGCAAACTTCGAGGAGGCAGAGCTTAAGTTGCTCAAAGAATCACAAACCTGATCATATATCATTTTCTTTCTTTTCATTTATTTTTTACATCAGTCAGTTTATCTAACTCTACTATCGAGTTCTACCTCTGCAGCAGTAGCTATCTGACGTTAAGTTGATCAGTAGATTCACTAGCATCATAGCTAACATGGGTTAAATTATTATATTGTGTAATTGTTGTGTGTTCACATTCTGTTGGAATTACAAAATAATCCAAGATGACAGCTAGACGTCTGGGAATTTCTTAAGACTTGAGAAACAAACACATTTTACCACGTGTTAAACAGTTACAAGCTTCGCTCTTTATTATGCAGTCTATGCTAAGGTTCTGTTTTTATATAATGTTGAGACATTAAGTACTTTATCTCTAAACAAGCCCTGCTTGTTTTTTTTTCTTGACGGTGTTTTTAAAAAGATGAAGTGTATGTATTCAGTCAGAAACTTTTAGTATTTTCAAGTTAAGAGTTCTATAATAGTAATTATAAATTCGATGATGATGATGTGAACTATTGTTCCAAGCTGTAATACAATAGTTGACATACTATTAAAGCCAAGAACCAGGTTATGATAAAGCTTGCTAAGGTTGATGTAAATATTATAATGCATAAATCCAAACTGCAGCTGTGTTCATTAGCCAAATCCTGTGTTTATGTAATTTGTACAAAAATTGTACAACATACCAGGACATACATAATTAAAACAAGCAGTAAGCTAGCTAACATGTCGTAACCTCTTTAATTTATATGACTAAAGCTAGGAGCCAGGTTTGCTAGGTTTACCTAATTGATGGGGTAAAAACTGCTAAAGTAATGAAATAACATACAGCCGGATTATTAGCTAGTTAAAAGGAGACTAAAGGAAATAAAATAAATGAACATCTGAAATATTTTATGCAGAACTTCGTTTGCACCCTTGAGAAAAAGTCAGTGATCGTGATGGGGATGTTTTGTCCAATAATATCACAAGAAAAATATTATTTAAATATTATTTGAGCCTGACTAGCGTTATTTAGTTTTTTTCTCATTATGTGTTATAAGCTTGAGGTGACGACATGTCATATAAGCAGGAGAGTTACTGTGTATTGAACTGGACATGTTTTGGCCTTGTAAGTGCTTCCACACACCTGCAAGTTCTTGCTTTTACAAAGAATGTCTATCATCTATGCACGCTAATTAATAAAAACATTCTTCCGTACTATTCATCGAAATTCAGCTTTTGGTCATTCGAAGAGAAGATACCAACCCCATGTGGACTTTGAGGATAACAATCTACTAATCAATACACAAATTAACATTCTACATATGCTGTATCTCCATCATTCATCATTTGAAGGCTTCTGCATGGAGGAGTTGGTGTTGAATCTATAATGAATTCAGATGTTGATTTAATTTATGAGGGGGGCACGGTAGCTTGGTGGTTAGCACATTTGCCTCACACCTCCAGGGTTGGGGGTTCGATTCCCGCCTCTGCCGTGTGTGTGGAGTTTGCATGTTCTCCCCGTGCCTCGGGGGTTTCCTCCCCTGGTCCAAATATATGCATTGTAGGTTGATTGGCATCTCTAAATTGTCCATAGTGTGTGATTACGTGAGTGAATGAGAGTGTGTGTGTGCCTTGTGATGGGTTGGCACTCCGTCCAGGGTGTATCCTGCCTTGATGCCCAATGATGCCTGAGATAGGCACAGGCTCCCTGTGACCCATGAGTAGATTGGATAAGCGGTAGACAATGAATGAATGAATTAATTTAATTTATGAGTTGCTCAAGAGATCCTGATTACACGACTCCAACTGACTGTATATGACTGTAGAAAGGACATTATTCATATTCACACTAATATGAGTGGTAATTTACACTCTTCTGTGTCATCCAAATGAGGATGGGTTCTCTTCTGAGTCTGGTTCCTCTTAAGGTTTCTTCTTCTTGCCATCTAAAGGAGTTTTTCCTTGCCACAGTCACCTCGGGCTTGGTGATTAGGGATAAATACAAAGAAAGTTAAATATAAGTTTAATATTAATCTTGAACTTTTTGTCTAATATTAATCTTGAACTTGTACTATATTTCTTATTTTCTGTAAAGCTGCTTTGAGACATATGTCCATTGTTAAAAGCCCTATACAAATAAAACTGAATTGAATTGATTCAGAACAAGAAGCATGCTATAATGTAGCGTTGAGGTGCATCACACCACTGCTACACAATAAACATTATATTTAAACACACAACATGCATATTTTTACAAAGTTATAACTAACGGCATCTTCTCTGTCAACAAAATTACGATGTGATGTTACAAAGGTTATTGAAGTTGCAGCAACTTAAATGAATCAAGGACATTGCTTTTTATAAACAAATAATGAAACACTGAAAGACTGTCCACCCTAAACACCATCAATCATACACGTCTGTATACTGTATATGTGCGTGTTATGGGATAGGTGCATGCGGGTCAATATAAGAGTGTGTGTGTGTGTGTGTGTGTGTGTGTGTGTACGTGTACGTGTGTGTGTGCATGCTGGGGGTAAGTAGGGTAGAGTAAGTAGGTCTACAGCGATGTTCCACAGGTTCCTTTCAGGTCCTGCTGTAAATGGGTCACTCTAGCCAGTGTTAATTTGGTCCCGCAGGCGAAACGGGGCTAAAGAGTCGGACTCTTTGGAACAGCCCAGAAAAACCCAGAACAGCAGAGACAGGGAAGGGAAGATTCTTTCCCATGATACCATGGGCTATTATTAAAACCAGGTCCGAGCATGACTATGACAAAGCCTCAGACAGCGAGGCCACACACAATAGGCACTTCCCAAACAAAGCGGTTCAGCGATGATGTAATTTCCATTTGTTGTGTAAACAGCGCGACCCTATAGATAATGGTTTTCTCTGTTGGCATCCTTTTTCAGTCCACTGCAGGGTCAAGATCACTCTTTCATAGCACCGGATGTGTCTTGGTGGTTTTACATTAAAAGGCATGAGGGCAATAATTTATATCCTTCCCACTGTGTATCCTTTGACCTTCAGTGAACTGGATTTTTACTCACATTTGGTCTGACTGCAATATCTGAGTGGGCAAAAAAAATGTGTTGTCAGCATAGCATGGGTTTTTACACATATATTTGGCAGATGCCCTTATCCAGAGTGATGTACAATTTAAGGGCCTTGCTCAAGGGCCCAGCAGTGGCAGCTTGGTGGACCTGAGATTTGAACGCATAACCTGCCAATCTGCAGTCCAGCATCTTAACCACTAAGCTACCACATCCCCACACTAAGCTACCACATCACTACAAAAAAATCATTAAAAATCGTAGCAAATTCTGTTAAATTGTATACACTAGCACATCTACTTCTGTGGGATCTCGTAAGCTCTTGTCCATCAATACAGATAGATAGATAGATAGATAGATAGAGTGCTTGACATCAGTGGTTTCATTCTATCCATTCCAGGTGTATTAAAACGAAAAGAAATGTTTTTACTAGCCAGCTGCCAGGCTTGATCGAACTCATACAACACACAAACCTATCCAAGATTTATGTAAGGCAAACATCTATCTTTCAGTTCATTAGACCGTCTGAACATAATTTTTTTAAAGGCACAGCAGACCGCTGCCATCTATGGACGTCCAGCAGACACTGCAACCTGACCCCAAGACCTAGAGCATTTTCCTATCAAAATATCTCAAATTCACATAAATGTCATTATCATTGTCTGGCTTATTATAACATGTGTCTGAGAACCACATGCAAACATGTAAACCTAACAAGCATATGCTCTGGCTGCGTACCATATCCCAGCCATGCATAGAGAGTGGAGCTTATTTATAGTGTGGGAGACTCAAAGAGGGGAGCAGAGGGAGCACTGACCCACACTAGCGGCCCAAAGGTCTTCAATCCTTCTGATACTGGTTTTTATATGTGACTGTCTGCCTGATGGGAAAACAGGAGAGCAGCATGACCCCCTGCCTCAGATACATAGCTGAACATCCAGTTCCAGGCCAGTGATTGGGACGAGGGGCTCATGTGAAGTGTTTATTTCCAAATCAAGC
Organism: Hemibagrus guttatus; assembly: GCA_033459395.1. Lineage (NCBI taxonomy): Eukaryota > Metazoa > Chordata > Actinopteri > Siluriformes > Bagridae > Hemibagrus > Hemibagrus guttatus. The sequence continues at coordinate 20,459,107 of JAUCMX010000012.1, read as the reverse complement.
CTTGTGAAACTAGATGCAAATTTAAAAACCACAGGAATGACAGATTTGTTCCTGTACTTTTGCAGAGAGCAAAAAGATGAATCCACCACCAAGAACTGTTTAGTTATACTCCATACTTTATCAGAAAGAGCAAGAATACAAGAGGAATGTGTTAAATAAAACCACAACTAAATGTTCTCTTTCTTTCTTTCTTTCTTTCTTTCTTATTCCTTCCTTCCTTCCTTTCTTCCTTCCTTCCTTCTTTTCTTTTGTGTCTAAATAATCTAGTAATTTCAACTGGAATGAAAAAAAACCCCCTCTTCATCTGAATGCGAGATTGAACTGCTTAAGAACGATCCAAGTAACAGTTTTATCCAAGTTGGATAATGCATCAAATTATCGATTAATTAAAAGATTAATCAATGTAAAGCTTTGGATTCATTTATTTCCCCAACTCCAAATTCTCCAAATCAATCAATCATTCAATCAATAAATAAAAATATCTGTATTTTCTATCTTTATATAAACAAAGTTTATAATCAAGGTTTTGTTTTTAATGATTAATTTCATATTTTCTTATTTTAAATAATTTAAAGATTGAAACATTGAATGAGGGTGTGTGTGTGTGTGTGTGTGTGTGTGTGTGTGTGTGTGTGTGTTGTAAAGGGCATCCAGCTAATATTTCAAAGCAGAATAATTGGAACTCTTCTTCGTACTGTCTATTCATTCAGAAGATGTTTTCTGAAGAAATCACTATTGAGAATAGTCGCATTCATTAATTTCTACTCTATTCTAATCAGGTGGGATTTACAAATTTGTTGTTGCTATGGTAACCCCAACACTAAATGCTGCTCCTCACATGCACATACAGTACATTTTGGTTCAGATTACATGTAACATACAGTATATATAGAGATTTACAACATTATTATTTGTTATTTTGTGTTAATCTGACCCCTGGATATAATTAACGTGTAAAATTATCTAAAATGATTTCACTGTCATTTCACTGATCTGCAAAGCAGAAGAATACTATGTCTACATGTGGTACACTACTTAGTAACTAGATCTACATTGTGCTAATAATAATTCTGTATTGAAAACTGGTTTCTCAGCAGCTCATTCATGGAACTTTGACTTTCGTTGTGTGGTACAAGATTAACCTCAGTAATGTGGAGGATACACAGCTAACGATTTTCCCTTTAATCACCTCCCTTTAAACATACAGCAGTGCCACGCACACAAAACAAATCAGGTCATACACACCAAGCGTACAGTGTTGAATCCAATCATTCAGGATGTACGGTATATATGTAAAATAATTAACACACAGTGTAGAGTGAAAGCTACAGTGCTAAACTAAAGAAGCAAAGATATTTTGGTTGATCGACCACAGGAGGGAATTTGAGCTGAACTAAAAGCCGAGATGAACGATTTGTTTCTTGATATTACTTTGATATTTCCAAAATGTTTTTCAAAAAGTACCTCATAATTTTTAACAAAAAAGAAGAACGTTTGTTGTTGGGTTTCCTCTGGTTTCCTCCGGTTTCCTCCCACCTCCTTAAACCATGATGGTACATGGATTTTCTATGCTAATTGGTTGAATTTGCCCCATACAGGGTGTGTTCCTGCCTCACACCTAGTATTACACCATGATGGCTTACTGAAGAATGACGAATGAATGAATAATCAGCTAAGAGTTTATTATCATATTGCACAACAGTAGTAGAAACAACTACATTACCTTAAGACGGTCCATAAGATGATCATAAGATGATCCACGTGATGCTTCTCGAGCTGTATTGTCAATTGTTTGGTCATGAAAACACCTCCTTTAGCTTTGGCTAACATTTTCTTGGCTAAGATATTCAAAGCTCACAGTTTGAATTACTAATAATGCACGACTGTATAAATGCATTACATTTCAATTCTCTTTAGTCTAAAAAAAAAACCCATTTCAAACAAAAAGAGGCAACTTTCCTGAAATTTTCTGCACATTATACAGGCTTGAAAATCCTAATTACTTTGTTACCCATTGTTAAGAACACCAGCTCCTTTGAAATTCACAGCAGCATTTCTGTGAAACATTCAGCCTGTAGAACTCTTTGATTATTTGACTTTTTGGTCACTGATTAACTCTAGACTGTTGGACACAGGCCCCAAATTTCCCGTATTTCACATTAGCATGACTTGCACTTTATCTGATCAAGGTAAGCAGGTTTTTTTTAAATAGAAATCCATTTTCTTTTACTAAATAGTTGTAGGAGATGCTGCTCTAAATGTAGGCTGACCTAGATACATAACTTCAGTCGAGCTTCTACTGAGAATAAGAAAACTATAGGCCAAGACTCTGAGCAAGACTTTAAAACCATTTTCACTTTACTGCAGCTTATTTTGCATACGGTTACACAGTCAGACAGGGCTGAAACCTCCATCCACGTCTACATTCGGCATGTTTTCCATGGTGCCTGAAAGTATTTGCCACGGCAAATGTCTCGGAGCTACAGTATGAATATAAGGGAATTCATTATTCATTGTGCTGTACCTCTTCATACTGCAACTTTTTTGGTCTAATTCAATTCACTTTTATTTGCACAACACTTTTAATAATATGATATAATCAGAGTGTTTGGGTCTACAGTAGTTTAGACATTAGGGATCAAACAGGATCCACTCATTATAGTAGACAAACCACTGATTCAGACCAATAGTTCTGTTCTTGTTTGAACTCTCACAACAGACTGCACTATAGCAATCTACTGTATCTTGTATCTTGGTCATTTACACCCCTGTGTCCTGTTTGGCAGACAGTCCCAACATACACACACACAGACACACACAGACACACACACGGACACAGTCTACAGTGGGAAACCTTGAAGCTGAAACACACCCCTGGGAGCTTCAGCATGAATGTCAACAACAAGGCGGGGCACAGGAAATTAGCCAATGAAACACTGGGTATTTTAGTTGGTGCATGAAGTTAAACACACACGCAAACGTGCACACACACACACATACACATGAGTAATGGTCACAAGTCAATGAGTAAAAGGCTGAATTTGTTTATGGAAAACACTGAAACACAAGACGATGTGGGAGTTAAATGGCACACAATCAGCATAAGTGACTTTATTTCAGTCATTTAAAGGAACTACCTATATTTTAAGGCTGGGCAATGCGATTATCTGCTACAAATATACTTTTCTGAGAGCATCATCGGTACTTTCAGAACACACCCTCCACTGCTACTGAAAGTAGCAATAGTCAGACTGAACAGCAGTTGAATTATATTTTTGTTTATTGTTCTTCATTTTCTATCTATTTATGTATTTATTTATTACTTGCTAATGTTTACGGCAAACATATTTTATATATATTATTGACTCTCATTTTTGCACACAGGTTTTATTGCCCCGTTTTTCTTTTATTTATTATTAACTATTAAGTACTCTTTTTGAATATTGTACATATCTTTATTTCATATTCAGTGTGTTTTTGTGGGTCTGTAATATTTGATGTTAATTTTTAATGTTATGCTGCTATAACATAACACTTCTATCTGTCTGTCTGTCTGTCTATCTATCTATCTATCTATCTATCTATCTATCTATCTATCTATCTATCTATCTATATATCTATCTATCTATCTATCACTTTTACTGTATTTATCACCCACCCATACTATCCAACCATCCATATTTAGGCTCATAGTTATTGGAAAGTTCTACTTTAGAGAAGAAGTAGCAATCAACTTTTAATTAACCTTCAAATCATGAAAATACATGAAAAGTTTGTTCTTCTAGACAAATAGGTATAATCAGGCATAATGCATAATGAATCCAATAAATAAGTGTATATGGACAAATGTATGTGGACACCTGACCATCGCCCAATTGTCTAGAATGTCTTTGTATGCTGTAGCAAAAGAGTTTCCCTTCACTGGAACTTAGAGGCTCAAACCTATTCCAGCATGGCAATGCAGCTGTTCACAAAGCCAGCTCCATGAAAACATGGATTTAGAAGTTTGGAGTGGAAGTGACTCGCACACTGACCCTGACCTCAACAATGCCGAACACCTTTAGGATGAACTGGAACACCGACTGCACCCCAGACTTCCTGGCCTGACATCACTGCCTGACCTCACACATGCTCTTGTAGCTGAATGAACATAAATCCCCACAGCCTCACTCCAACATCTAGTGGAAAACCTTCCGAGAAGACCGGAGGTTATTAACTTTTGGCCATACAGTGTATATGACATAATAACATATAAAAAACTAATTTTGTGTAAGCAAAATATGATGATCCTAATGATTTAAAACTTACCAACCCAGACTTGTTCAAGTCCTTAGTAAGCAGTGAACATGAGTAATTTAATCTCCCACTGCTGCAGTGTAATAACAGGCTAATGGGTTTAATTAACGTGCTGAATAACGCCGACAGGCTCTTGTGTGAATTTGGTCTGTCTGACTCCAGTACAAACACAGGTCAAGGGAGCGTGAAAGAATGGCGATGAGAACAGTTTCCCCACAACAGGACTGCTATTTAACACAAAACACACCCTTTCCAGGGAAAAACCCACTTACTCAAAACCTGACGCAACATTTAACCACAGATTACAGCAGTTTGCGTGGGCTAATTAGTGTATTCTCAATTATAGCTGGACTGTGCCCATACATCCACCACCCAGATTTACCTACACATCAACTTTAGTGTGCTAAATACAGCATAAAAAAAAACAGGCTTGCTTATGGAGCTTATGTTGTTTCTCACAACTGAAATCTATAAAAAGTCCAGAGTGACTGCAGAAAAAAATAGCACCCTCTTGCTGACAGATATACTTTCTTTCTCAACACATGGTTTGGCAGACGGACCAACATCGCTAACAAAAATTCCTATCAGGCCAAGGAAAAAACCCCATAAAAACAGAAATCTACCACAAAACCCCTAGCGCATATCAGTGGACAAGACAGCTCCATTCTAACGACATGACTAATAAGAGATATACTGGTTGAACTGATATTTGACTTGAATCTGCAGGAATGTTTGAAATTTTAAGCAACCAGCAGAGGGAACAAGCTTACTTTATACAAAATTAACACAAGCCTGTGTCAGTTGTATGTAATAACAAATTATGACAGTATAATATACAGTATGTGGAGTATGTAATGTAAACCTCAACTGACAAAAAAGTTCTTTATGCTTATATTACTGAGATGAATTGAAACTTTCTAACAAATTGAAAACTTGAGCATTGAGATAAACAAAAACAGCTTTTATACATATTGTAATTACTAAAAGAACATCGCAACAGACAGCACATTTCATTCAGCCAATGACTGTATATATGAGTGGACAATATGGCACCATTTTATCCCATTATGTGGTTTAGAAGACTTTTGGAAGTCTGTCTTGTTTAAATTGGAACCAGTCATAAAATGGTGTACAGTAGAGACCTTGGAGCCAGAGGATGCACAATAAATTTGGCTGCTTGGACAGTCAAAAGCTGACACGCTGCAAGATATGACCTGAAGTTCAACTCAAAGTCGTAGCTGTAGTTGTATCATTTAGACTGATTTTAACATCATCAGGAACATATTTTAGAGTCTCCTTCCACTTGCTAGCTATCATTTTAATTAACATAATATAAGCATAAATTAACGGGGCACGGTGGCTTAGTGATTAGCACGTTTGCCTCACACCTCCAGGGTTGAGGGTTCGATCCCCGCCTCCACCATGTGTGTGTGGAGTTTCCTCCGGGTACTCCGGTTTCCTCCCTCGGTCCAAAGACATGCATTGTAGGTTGATTGGCATCTCGAGAGTGTGTGTGTGTGTGTGTGTGTGTGTGTGTGTGTGTGCGCCCTGTAATGGGTTGGCACTCTGTCCAGGGTGTATCCTGCCTTGATGCCCAATGACACCTGAGATCGGCACAGGCTCCCCGTGACCCGAGAATAGATCGGATAAGCGGTAGACAATGAATGAATAAGCATAAATTACTAATGTAAGGTACACACTGAAAATATAAACAGCTGTCAACATTTACACTCAACGCAAAGTATTTTTTGAGGAAAAAATTGCTTCTCTTCATTCAATTCCCAGCTAGCTCTCTTTCATCTGCAGCTCTCTTCCTTATGAATGCAGAAGTGTTTTAATTTTTCTTTGCTCCTGCTGCTGGTTTTAAAAAGGAGAGCCTGAATAAACTCACCAAGCTACTTCAAGCATTTGCTAAGAACATACAATAACAATAGAACACTATGGAATTTTGCCAGGAAAATTTAGCTGCCTTGGTTTAGTGAACACTTTGTTCGCTATCATTATTTTGCTAGTTATAATAGCAGTCTAACAAGCTAGATTAGACATAAAAATGAGCAGCATACCAAAATTTATGAAGAACAGATAAAAGCACATAGCTGAGAGTCTGTTAGAAATGTGTACTGTAGAACAAGACATAGGTTTGGTACAGAACTACCAAGTGCTTCAGGTGTGTGCTGGAAAGTGTGAGAACATTTATGAGGATTGACTGTCATATCTAAACTGTCAATCAACTGTCACTGTCAATCAACACCACCCTTTGTGTTTATCACGAAATAAACGCCTATAAAGTGCATTGATCAGGAAGAAAAATATATATTTGGGTCAACAGAACCTGTAAAAAACAAAAAAACAACAGAACTTTATTCTCAAAAATAATTTGTGGAGATGTAATTAAAGTGTAAGTTTGGATCCTTACCATTCACTAACACTGGGATGGGCAGGGTTAAAAATTGCACTTCAGCCAGACACAGAGAATATTTAGCTACATCCACCCATATATTCAGTCATTGTCAGGTTTTACCCTGTGCTTATATTATAGGATGAGCTGTTTAACGATATATACCTACTCATTTCTTTTCTACTGTGTGATGCAGTTAGACATTTGTGTAGTTGTGCAACACTATTCTGGAAACTAGAAGGTTCCCTTAGCCTTAAAAGCTCAAGTGCATATGCACATGACAGACATTAAACTCCTCTTGAATGATTAATGAAATTCAGGGTAAAAGACAACAGGTATACTTTCTTTCAGTTGTATTATTTCTGTTACCTTAACACAAGCTAAAAATAGAGAGAATTTCTTCAGTGCTACATGATGTTAAATATGTTTAATGGTGTACCTGCTGATCCCTGATCGTAGTACGTTAGTAACTGATCCACTCCTTAGCCAGAGGGTGGTGTGTGTGTGCGTGTGTGTGTGTGTGTGTGTGTGTGTGTGTGTGTGTGTGTGTGTGTGTGTGTGAGTGCATGTGTGTAAATCAGTTTCACGATAGATGTGTCAGTGTGAAAGATGAGCAACACAATGAATACAGCAAACAAGGAATGGAACAGAGAGACCACTGAGAGTATGTCATGTGTGTGTGTGTGTGTGTGAGAGAGAGAGAGAGAGAGAAAGAGAGAGATAGGGAGAGAGAGAGAGAGAGAGAGAGAGAGAGATCTGTGGCCTTATTCCTCTAAAGCCAAACCCGGTGGGATTTTAGAGAATTGAGTCTTGCATTAGTGCGCACACACACACACACACACACACACACACACACACACACACACACACACACACACACAAACACAGACTGTTCACAAACCTGGCAAAAGGCTTTCAGGTAGTCCTTACAGTAGGAAAAGGTTTAGGGCAGTCCTACAATCAACATGTGCTGAAAGTATTTTGATGTATTGTACAGTGTATACAGCTGTGTAGTGAGGTGTTGTATAGTGTATACAGCTGTGTAGTGAGGTATTGTATAGTGTATACAGCTGTGTAGTGAGGTATTATATATAGTGTACAGCTGTTTAGTGAGGTACTGTGGTGTACAGCTGTGTAGTGAGGTAATGTATAGTGTATACAGCTGTGTAATGGGGTATTATATATAGTGTACAGCTGTTTAGTGAGGTATTGTAGTGTACAGCTGTGTAGTGAGGTATTGTAGTGTACAGCTGTGTAGTGAGGTATTGTATAGTGTATACAGCTGTGTAGTGAGATATTATATATAGTGTACAGCTGTGTAGTGAGGTACTGTAGTTTACAGCTGTGTAGTGAGGTATTGTATAGTGTATACAGCTGTGTAGTGAGGTATTATATATAGTGTACAGCTGTTTAGTGAGGTATTGTATAGTGTGCACAGCTGTGTAATGAGGTATTGTATAGTGTATACAGCTATGTAATGAGGTATGGTATAGCGTATACAGCTGTGTAGTGAGGTATTGTATAGTGTGAACAGCTGTGTAGTGAGGTATTATATATAGTGTACAGCTGTGTAGTGAGGTATTGTATAGTGTGTACAGCTGTGTAGTGAGGTATTGTATAGTGTGTACAGCTGTGTAGTGAGGTATTGTATAGTGTATACAGCTGTGTAGTGAGGTATGTATAGTGTATACAGCTGTGTAGTGAGGTATTGTATAGTGTTACAGCTGTGTAATGAGGTATTGTATAGTGTTACAGCTGTGTAGTGAGGTATTGTATAGGTGTACAGCTGTGTAGTGAGGTATTGTATAGTGTATACAGCTGTGTAGTGAGGTATTATATATAGTGTACAGCTGTGTAGTGAGGTACTGTATAGTGTATACAGCTGTGTAGTGAGGTATTGTATAGTGTATACAGCTGTGTAATGAGGTATTGTATAGTGTGTACAGCTGTGTAGTGAGGTATTGTATAGTGTGTACAGCTGTGTAATGAGGTATGGTATAGTGTATACAGCTGTGTAATGAGGTATGGTATAGTGTATACAGCTGTGTAGTGAGGTATTGTATAGTGTGTACAGCTGTGTAGTGAGGTATTGTATAGTGTGTACAGCTGTGTAGTGAGGTATGTATAGTGTATACAGCTGTGTAATGAGGTATGTATAGTGTATACAACTGTGTAATAAGGTATGGTATAGTGTATACAGCGGTGTAGTGAGGTATTGTATAGTGTGTACAGCTGTGTAGTGAGGTATTGTATAGTGTGTACAGCTGTGTAATGAGGTATGGTATAGTATATACAGCTGTGTAGTGAGGTATTGTATAGTGTGTACAGCTGTGTAGTGAGGTATGGTATAGTGTGTACAGCTGTGTAATGAGGTATTGTATAGTGTGTACAGCTGTGTAATGAGGTATGGTATAGTGTGTACAGCTGTGTAGTGAGGTATTGTATAGTGTATACAACTGTGTAATAAGGTATGGTATAGTGTATACAGCGGTGTAGTGAGGTATTGTATAGTGTGTACAGCTGTGTAGTGAGGTATTGTATAGTGTGTACAGCTGTGTAATGAGGTATGGTATAGTGTATACAGCTGTGTAATGAGGTATTGTATAGTGTATACAGCGATGTAGTGAGGTATTGTATAGTGTGTACAGCTGTGTAGTGAGGTATTGTATAGTGTGTACAGCTGTGTAATGAGGTATGGTATAGTGTATACAGCTGTGTAGTGCGGTATTGTATAGTGTATACAGCGATGTAGTGAGGTATTGTATAGTGTGTACAGCTGTGTAGTGCGGTATTGTTTAGTGTGTACAGCTGTGTAGTGAGGCATTGTATAGTGTATACAGCGGTGTAGTGAGGTATTGTATAGTGTGTACAGAGGTGTAGTGAGGTATCCCTCAGTGTGTAGAGCTTGGTGATGTGATTTTGGCCATTATGCAACGATCAGGTTGTGCCTGAAAGCATGAGCAGTTCAGGTCCTAAGCTTTGTCTCACTGTACAGTGGAACCCCAGTTTTAGGTTTCTTGTATGTTGGTCAGTCTCAGTCAAACTTTGTATTGGACTACTGGGATATTTTTGCTATTTCCTTGTTCCATTTTTTAAGTTTTCCAGATTTTTTCTCCCTTTGTAGACTTTATATGTTCAGTTTCCCTGCCAGTTCATTCAGGCCATTAACAACATCATGACATGGGAATAAATGTAAAAAATAATACAGATTTTCAGTATTAGAGAAATAACTGTAAGAACATGCAGAACTTTTCCAAAAAATGTGCTGATTTTCCATATTTTCGAAACAGGCCTGGTAAATGACTGCCTTTAAATTTATTACCTTTCCAGACTTTCCAAATCTGTGCAAGAGTTGCATTCAGAGTCTGGTGTCTATATTAGAGTTTCACAAAAGTTTAACACGCTGTAGGTACAGTTATCTCTCTAATATTGCACAATTATAATATTATAAAGTACAATAAAGATCATTAGGCACTAATTTTGATTAAAAAAAATGTGAATTATTATATTATGATACGTCCTTATAACACTTAAAGTAAAGTTTATGATAGAGCTTAACAGTGCAAAAATGCCACATTTGTTAGCTTAGGTTAAACAGCATTATGGTTTTATTACACCTGAAACTTTATGACTGCTGCCTACAATGTCAACTTTCCAGATTCCGCAGGTGAGATAATGTTCCACTGTAAACACTGGTGCACTGATGCACAGGGTTGCCAGTTCATTTGTTACAAAGATCGGTACACCTTAGGAAATTGCAGCTCAGTGAATACACACTTAAATATATTATACACTTATCAACTTATATAATATACATCTTAAATAAAATACTATGTACTGGCAGATTTTTGTGTATACTGATATTTGAAAAAAAAAAAAAAAAAAAAAAAAAAAAGCAGGGAATTTCATGCTACCTTCAAGTGCTACCAAAATTGTGGTTAATAAGAGTTTCTGTCAAAAATGTTTCACATGATCATTTGGTACAAGTTTAAGCTTCACAAATTATTTTTCACACCAAAGTTTCCAAACTCTATCCTAGAGGTCAAAGAGTGCCTAAATATTTTTGCAAAAAAAAAATAATAATAATTAAAAAATCATGAATTTTTCGAAAAGTATTATACATTTGGTAGTAACAACCATGAAGCGTTAAAACTAGCTTCCATCTTTAACCACAGGCTTCGGTTTGTATATTTTCACAATGAAGGGAAGTTAGAAACTGATCAAACATTTTAATGGCTTCGTAATAAGTATGAAAAAGGAATAACCCAAAGAGTTTGTGCAAGCCTCATCAGCATATGTTTACAAATCAGCATTAAAAGTTAAAAACATGCCAAATCAGTAATAGTCTGTAGTCTCTTCATCAGCTCCCAAAAAACAGGCCTTTTTTAGAAATAATGTGGGCTGTCGTGATCCGGGTGATATACAGGAAGTAATATTAACATAATATTTTGTTGATACAAATAAATTCTGATGTGTTACAACAGGGAATCTTTTGTTCAGGGGCCTTTAATGCAACAGGGCAGTTGCAGGTGTGTTTGTTTTCCCTGACTGCTGACTATCAGGAATAATCAGTCGGTTTGTGGATGTTTGAGGCCAAACACACACTGCACACACACAGGGCCAGATTCCTCAAGCTTACTCCCCCGTTTCATCTTACTGCTCTAATTCACCAACACAATACTCTCACTTGACAATTATAATGGGAGTCCAGGATATTAAGAGAAAATCCAAGGTTGAATATTTGTGACATATCCTACATGTGAGTTCATGTGAAACATAATAAATACTAAGCATTAAAGATAAAAAGCCATAGAAGTGTGTGTGTGTGTGTGTGTGTGTGTGTGTATGAAAATGTAGGTAGCTCCTATTTATGCATTTATTTCAGTGCATTATTTTAATGCATTAGACAGCTTGATTAGTTTATGACCTTGTTTTATTCTGTGAGAAAGTACATAGAAATATCACAGCAGCACTATGAATGGCACACTTTCCCCAAACTCCTAACAACACTTCTTCATAACGAGGCTTGAAAACATCTCCATAAATAAATTAGTCACCGATTAGAATAACATTCAACGACTATACAGCGATTTGAATAACAAATGATCAGTGTTAGTTTATTATGCGTCTCATATCTCTATGTCTAATCCGACCTGCATTATGCGCTGTGTAGTCAAACAAAAGCTTTACTAATCCCAGAGAACTCACCATCAGCATCCGGAAACTTCCCCGACTTGACTTCTGAATAATCGATCAACTGGAATCCTGCACAGATCCAGACGCAGTTTCGGCTCTGATCCGCTCTGAGCTCAGTGGCTCGGTGTCATTTGACGGAGGGAAGTTTACAGTACGAACGAGAAAAGCTGCCTCCTGTTTGGGTTGCCAGATTGGACATCTGGATCCAACCTTTCTGCTGTCAACTTCACTGCAAACCAAACAGAATTGTCCCAATATGTACATACAGTAGAATTCCTTCTATATTAAATATACATGTCACTGAAATTCCACATATAAAACAAATAAAATAAAATAAAATAAAATAAAATAAAATAAAATAAAAATGAATATAATAATAATAATAATAATAATAATAATAATGAGGGCATGGTGGCTTGGTGGTTAGCACGTTTGCCTCACACCTCCAGGGTTGGGGGTTCGATTCCCGCCTCCACCGTGTGTGTGGAGTTTGCATGTTCTCCCTGTGCCTCAGGGGTTTCCTCAGGGGTTTCCTCCGGGTACTCCGGTTTCCTCCCCCGGTCCAAAGACATGCATTGTAGGTTGACTGGTGTCCCTAAATTGTCCATAGTGTGTGATTGTGTGAGTGAATAAGAGTGTGTGTGCCCTGTGATGGGTTGGCACTCTGTCCAGGGTGTATCATGCCTTGATGCCCAATGACGCCTGAGGCACAGGCTCCCCGTTGCCCGAGGATAGATCGGATAAGCGATGATAATAATAATAATAATAATAATAATAATCTTCTTCTTCTTCTTCTTTTGGCTTTTCCCTTCAGGGGTCGCCACAGCGAATCATCTCTCTCCACCTATCCCTATCTTCTGCATCCTCAACACTTGCACCCACTAGCTTCATATCCTCATTTATTACATCCATATACCTCCTCTTTGGCCTTCCTCTTTGCCTCCTGCCTGGCAGCCCCATGTCCAACATTCTCCTACCAATATACTCACTGTCCCTCCTCTGAACATGTCCAAACCATCTTAATCTGGCCTCCCTAACTTTGTCCCCCAAACGTCCAACATGAGCTGTCCCTCTGATGTACTCATTCCTAATCCTGTCCAATCTTGTCACTCCCAAAGAGAACCTCAACATCTTCAGCTCTGCTACCTCGAGCTCTGACTCCTGTCTCTTCCTCAGTGACACTGTCTCTAAACCATACAGCATGGCCGGTCTCACCACTGTCCTGTACACCTTCCCCTTGATTCTCGCTGATATTTTCTGATCACACAGAACTCCCGACACCTTTCTCCACCCATTCCAACATGCCTGCACTCGCTTCTTTACCTCTTTCCCACACTCTCCATTACTCTGGACTGTTGACCCCAAGTACTTAAACTCCTGTACCTTCTTCACCTCTTCACCCTGTAACCTTACTGTTCCACTTCCCTCCCTTTCATTCACACACATGTACTCAGTCTTACTACGACTGACCTTCATTCCTCTTCTCTCCAGCGCAAACCTCCACCTCTCCAGGTTTTCCTCCACCTGCTCCCTGCTCTCACTACAGATCACAATGTCATCTGCAAACATCATTGTCCAAGGAGACTCCTGTCTGACCTCCTCTGACAACTGGTCCATCACTATAGCAAACAGGAAGGGGCTCAGAGCCGATCCCTGATGCAGTCCCACCTCCACATTGAACTCCTCTGTCTGACCTACAGCACACCTCACTACTGTCCTGCTCCTCTCATACATGTCCTGCACCACTCTGACATACTTCTCCGCTACTCCTGACTTCCTCATACAGTATTATTATTATTATTATTATTATAATAATAATAATAATAATAATAATAATAATAATAATAATAATAATAATAATAATAATAATATTAGGGGTGGTGGTAGCTCACGTGGTTAAGGCTCTAGGTCGTTGACCAGAAGATCAGGGGTTCAAGCCTCAGCACCACCAAGCTGCCACCATTGGGCCCTTGAGCAAGGCCCCCCAACCCGCTGTATCATGGCTGACCCTGCACTCTGACCTTAACTCCCAAGGATGGGATATGCAAAGAAAAGAATTTCACTGTGCAGTAATGTATATGTGACAAATAAAGGCAACTTAATAATAATAAGGGGAAGCAAATAGGCCTTACAGCTCTAGGGTTTCAGGTTTGATTCTCATCTTGCGTTCCTGTCTGTTTTCTCACCATATCTCTGTGGCTTTCTTCCATGTAATCTGGCTTCTTCTCACTTCTAAAAAAACATTCAGATAGGTGGATTAGTGAGGCTGAATTGCTTCCTGTACAGTATTCCTGGGTCAGGAATACTAAAACCTACTAAAACCCTGACCAGGATAAAGAGTTTACTCACCATGAATGAAAGAGTAAATAAAATACATTATATAGCTATATAACACTACACACTATGATATACTGTGATATGCTTTATATTTTTAGCACACTGTACAACAACCAGTTTTTCTCATTTTTAGCATTTAATTTAATTTTTTTACTGCTTTTCCTGGCAACAGGCTGAGAAGGTCACACCACACGTCTCCGTCCCTGGCCATAGACTCAAGCTGCTCCTATGAAATGCCCAGTACTTCCTAAGCCATCAATGATGTATCCTCTCTCCTCCAGTGGTCTCTGTCCAGAGGGAAATTACAGAAGCTAATAATTTTGGGCTTGATTTGTAGCTATAGACTTAATCTATATTTTGAGATAGGGTTCCTTTTAGTTGATAAGCACAGTTAAAAAGTAAAGAACTAAAAATATGGACAGAAAGATATAGTTGGTTGATTGGTTTCATTGAAGGTAAGGAGGTAACTGTGTGAATGTGTTTTTAGGACAAATATTTCCTTTAAGAATCTTGTCAAAACATATTTAGGTATCCTTTTTCTTAACCATGCATCTTTACAGCTGATTAAAAACTGAAATTCTTTACATTCCTTACAATACTTAGCTTAAACGCCGACTACCTTAACTACGCACATGAACTGTCAACAATAAGGCGATTGTAATACAATTAACCTCAATCTGGCAACCCAGATAATAGGCGGGACTTATACTGTTTATTAACGCCAAGCTCACATGACCTTTCCCCTCCATCCCCACTGTTTTTCTGACTGCTCCCGGACCAGGTGTGGCTTTTCACTAACCACAAATTATACCGCAGAACTGATCTGAGAACAGCGACACAGTGCAGGAGTTTCACTGTACAGACAGGGAAATATAAAGGTACACAAACTTCTCGATAACAAGTAAAGAAATAACAATAAAGAACAAACCACAAATGATCAAGAATCATGTAAGCTTCGAATGTCTAATATAAAAATATCATTAAATAATAATAATAAATATACAAAATTATACATTTCATATACTACTATTACTACTACTACTTCTACTTCTACTACTACTAATAATAACACAATAAAACATTGTATATATCTATACACATTTATATGAGTCAAATAAATAAATAAACAAATAAATGTAATAAATAAATAAATAAAGGGGCCCAGTGGCTTGCACGTTTGCCTCACACCTCCAGGGTTGTGGGTTCGATTCCCGCCTCCGCCGTGTGTGTGGAGTTTGCATGTTCTCCCCGTGCCTTGGGGGTTTCCTCCGGGTACTCCGGTTTCCTCTCCCAGTCCAAAGACATGCATTGTAAGTTGATTGGCATCTCTAAATTGTGTGTGTGTGCCCTGCAATGGGTTGGCACGCTGTCCAGGGTGTATCCTGCCTTGATACCTGAGATAGGCACAGGCTCCCTGTGACCTGAGGATAGATCAGATAAGCGATACAGACAATGGAGAAAAAAAACTATATATATTTTAATAATTTTACTAACTTTTATTTGTTTCTTACTGTTTATTATTTAGAATTTTATGTGGGTTTTTAAATCTATTTTTATTATAAAATGCACTGTTAATCTCAGTATCAGAATCACAGTTTTGCGTACTTTTTTGCGTAATTTTTATTTTCCCGTTTTTTATTTATTCATTATGTAATCCAAACACAATAAACACACCTCTGATTCGTAAAATAGGATGTACTTATGAATCTCAAAATCAGACATCTCAGTGGACTTAACAGACAACAACCACCTTGCCTTAATGGACTTTAAGGGAGATGATTAGCACTCAGCTCAAAATTCAGTGTTTCTTTTTTTCATTACTGAACACATACATAGTGGAACAAGGGAGACTTTGCCAACATGATTGCCAAATATAGCTCAGAGAAGTTGTAAAATATGAATGATACCGTTGCAGATATAAGCCAGTTCTTGTGATGTGACAGAAAGTGTGACTCATGGCACATTTATTTAATACTATTATTTTAAATGAGCTCTTTGCTTTAATGTTACAATATAATTGCGATGTGATGAATTATAATAATATAGTCACCAGTATATGGTTATACCACCTAGTAAAATCATTCTAGTTGAAAATTTTGCCCTGTACATTTTAACAGCAGTTTTTGTGTGTTACTGTAGGGGCATTGGTGGCTCAGTGGTAGGTTTCTCGCCTCTCATGTAGAAGGCCCAGATTCGATTCCCAGCCAATGCCTCAACCCCAGCCACTGGATGCAGTGCTGGTCCCAAGCCCGGAAAAATGGGAGGGTTGCGTCAGGAAGAGCATCCGGCGTAAAACACTTGCCAAGTTGTTGTGCGGACCAGTTGGTCCGCTGTGGCGACCCTGAACAGGGAGCAGCCGAAAGCAACTTCTTGTGTATGTTACTGTAACATTAATGATGAAATATGATGAAAAGTGAATCACTGGCCTTGTTCCAATTTCCTAACACGACTCATCACGAGGGAGTTTGGAAAGGTCTAGGTGAATAAGATGCTACATTTAGCCCTTTCTCTTCTGTGAAATGCGGTTTTGCCTTGGGTTTAAACAGTTCACAACCTCATGACCATTTCCCAGAGATAAAAAATAAATAGTCTGAATCACAGGTGAACAGGTCCCAACAGTGTAATAGTGGTGAAATTGTAGTGCTCTGAGAGAAAGATAGTCAGCCATATATGAAACTTGAAGATGTCTGATATGATTTGCTGTCTCAAGAAATGAGTCTAGTGCATTTATAAAACTCAAAAACATTTGTGTGTCTCAATCTCACAAACCAAACTGTGTGGATGATTTACTACATGAGAGGAAAGTACTGTAAAATTGTTTTAGGAAGAACTGTTGACTGGAAAAAGAAAATTGAGCTGTCTAAGTAGATTAGCTCACAAATAAAGGGATAAACAAAAGTATACTGATAATAATAAACTGATTAGGACCACACAATAAATAAGTAAGAAAGGCCATGACAATGGAGAAACAACAATGGATCCATGAGTACAGGTGTTGATCATGAGTAAGAATGAGTAACACTACATGCATGGGAACAACCTGTATGAATGTCACATATTAAAGAGAAAGCTATTTCAAGAATGAAAGGATTAAATTCAAATGGCCAAATCAAATGTAGGTGAACTTTTTACCCTCCGTTTCAGCGATGGATTACCATCTACTGTACATCCTGCAACACTTCAGGAATGTGTTTTTATCGTGTACGCAATGGACTTGACAACTATGTTTTAAGCTTTCACCCAACTGGTCTTACAGGATCTGACAGTAAACTTGATGTGTTGACACAGAGATGCCCGTCATACCTGGAGGTTCATCATGCCCTGGCTCTTAGGTGCAAGTGGTTTTTGGATCAGCACTCAGAGGAAAAAAGTAGGCCAGGATGACCGTCTCAGAGGCACATAAAAAAAGTTGTGTTTCATCATTCACAACAGTGTGGGATTGTGTTCCCAAGACCTATGTAAGGCTGCAGTTAAATCTGGAAACTCATAAAGTACATTGAGTTTTTTATATTCTCGAGGGAGAAGGCAATATTGCAGCAAATCAGATCTGGAGAGGAGAAATTGAGCTTCAGTTCAATTGGGTCAATCTGATTGTTATGCTGTTCATATATGAGTATAAAATATTACAATATAACATTATACAGTGGTGTGAAAAAGGGTGGACCAACCAGTTATTAGGCTTAGAGGGCAAACACTTTTTCACACAGGTAGTTTTGGATTTTGTTTTCCCTTAATAATAAAAACCTTCATTTAAAAACTGCATGATGTGTTTACTTGTGTTATCTTTGACTAATGTTTAAATGTGTTTGATTATCTGAAACATTAAAGTGTGACAAACATGCAAAAAAATAAGAAATCAGGAAGGGGGCCAACACTTTTTCACACCAATGTATACTCTATATAGTATACATATATATTCATTCATTCATTGTCTACCGCTTATCCGATCTATTCTCTATCTCAGGCGTCATCGGGCATCAAGGCCTGGACGGAGTGCCAACCCATCGCAGGGCACACACACACTCTCATACTACGGACAATTTTAGAGATGCCAATCAACCTACAATGCATGTCTTTGGACCGGGGGAGGAAACCGGAGTACCAGGAGGAAACCCCCGAGGCACGGGGAGAACATGCTAACCACCAAGCCACCGTGGCCCCCTCATATATATATATATATATCCGATCTACTCTCAGGTCATGGGGAGCCTGTGCCTATCTCAGGCGTCATTGGGCATCAAGGCAGGATACACCCTGGACAGAGTGCCAACCCATCGCAGGGCGCACACACACACACACACACACACACTCTCATTCACACACTACGGACAATTTAGAGATGCCAATCAACCTACAATGCATGTCTTTGGACTGGGGGAGGAAACCGGAGTACCCGGAGGAAACCCCCAAGGCACAGGGAGAACATGAAAACCCCACACACACACACACGGCGGAGGCGGGAATCGAACCCCCAACCCTGGAGGTGTGAGGCAAGCGTGCTAACCCTCAATTTAATTCAAATTTTTGTATTACACTTTTAATAATAGACTTAATAATATACACAGAAATATAGAAATTAAGAATATAAATTCTACATTTTTTTTTATTGGTTCTATGGTAATATACATGGCATGGTTAAAGTCTAAATTCTGATTAGTCTGAAGCAATAGCTCTGACACTTGGTTTAGCTGCAAGGCAAATGATAGGTTTGTATTAATGCATGTTTATAAACAGTATATTTTTATTCAGTATAGTGGATACTTTTCAAAATATATGTATATGTAATGTAACATATACAGCTGTATATGTAACATTTTTAGAAAGGAGTGCCCAGTGTCCGTGTTTTGCAATAGTCACATGTAAATCTGTAACTTTCTTACATGAGAGCTTCTGGGTCTTCAGGATGGAGGACTTTGTGATAACATGACAGTCTACATTTCTGTCCTATTAATTATCTAAAGAGACCAGAGCATTGTTTATAGCTGTTATTATTTGGGTTTTTTTTTTTGTTTTTTTCAATATAACCCTACATTAAATATAACTATAAATGAATAAAAGTATGAATTTTTGAACTTTAATAAATAAAATTATTTTAGCATTGGCAAATTGCTATAGTATAGTACGCACGAAAAAATCACACATTTCAGGATATGCTGCTATTAGAAATTTATTAGTTCATTGTTAATGTTAATATTGATATTGTGGGTCTTTCTGTAAGTAGATGTTTATTGAGCATTTTTGCAAGGAGTCTCACTTGTTAGACAAAGTGAAAGCTATAACCTGAGATTTTGCAACAGTCTTCAAAACTATATTATCATTATGTGCAGCTTTGCTCTACAATTCTTCAATTCCCTAAATCTTAACTGTAAGACATTTCAAGATAGTTAAAATCTCCTGCTTTAGAAATGTGAGTCAACTCAGCTTGAAGATAATCTTTGTTTCGACTCAGAAGTATTTTCATTTTAGAAATTTTGAGTTTAATATTCAAAACTTTTCATGGCAATTGGATTTAAAGAGATGAAATAAGTTCAAATAACTTCATGGGACTTCCATGTTTTTCACTGTGTGACGTGACTCATGTCAAATTGATTTTGCTATGAAAAAGTCATTCCATTTGTCCCAATAATTATTCAGCCAGATGGTGAAGTTGATAGATATTTATCATGTTTATTTGTTTATTTGTCAGTGTTTTATGTCAGTGATGTGCCCTAAATCACATTATCATGGCATTGATCCTTTTTAAGGGGTAAATTTTGTAAATAAATACATAACTTTGGCAAACCTTTTCTCTATATTATAAAAGAACAGCATATTTTGTTGTATGTGCTGCACATTTTATATATTCTACAAGCTTTGTAAAGCAGTCTACTTTATTTCAGTTACTTCACGTCTAAATCAGTATATACTGTATTTCTATGTAGTTTAATCAGCTGTTTTTCACACTTTCCAAAAACCTGGGACTGCATCTGCAGTGTTACGTGGCATTTCCAGGAAACTGGAAGTAGGTGCTGTGATATTACGCAATGAAAGACTGTATATATTTCTATTCTTACAGCTTTATTTTTATGTAAAGCTAATGTGACATTACAGTCCCTGTCTGCATTTTGTTGTGTGGTTTAGTAAACAGGAGGCCCACAGAGATACAGAGGGAGGAATGCTGGGACGTGGGTGTCTTAGTACTGTTGTCCATTGTTTTCATTGTCACAATCCTTTCATTCAGTTCATTTTTCCTACAGTGGCTGAAGTGATGCCATCACACAGTATAATAATAGAAGTGCAGGAGTGATGTTCTGCATTTATAATAGACAGAATGGACTGAAATAGGACAGTTATTATAGCTATGTATAATTGATTACGTTGGATGGTCTGTTTAAAGTTTTCCGGTCTGTTCTGTGTCTAGTGCAGTCTTTTTGCTTCTCGTCTCACTGTTCTGCATTTCAGGATTCCTGCAGTCACTAAGCATCCAGCCAACATTCAGTCACACTCTTCTGTCTGTTATCAGATCCTGCCTTGTGTCTATAAATAGACTTTTAAGACATGCAGTGGCTGTTTCATTCTTTCACTAAAACTCTTTGCCTGTAAAAAGACTTTTTTACATAGACAGTATAGGGTTTCTGAAACTAGGCCTAAGAATCATTGACACAAATGCAGTCACAGATGATGAACATATCTTTTCCAAGCAAAAATATTACAGAGGAAAATACATTACAGAAAGAAATGTTTGTATGTGAGTAATGAGTTAGATACTTTTCAGGCAAAAAAATGCATGAAGGCTATTATTAAGTCTTAAAGAAAATGCCTTTAACAGTAGAGTCAGAGAACAGTGGCAGGTTCTCAAAGATGTTTAGAAAAAACTTTCCAGCCGATTTTATTATAAAAGTGTACTTGAGACTATTGATGCTTTTTTTAAGTAGACTGAGTAGACTTCATTTAGTTTAGAGCTCTGTTTACTGCTACCCAAAGTTATTTTTGTAGAATCTTTTCAAACACATATTTGCTTTACCACATTTCTTTACGCAAGACTTTTGTACAGTACTGTATGTCTTAAATGATCTCATTCATTATTTAACTTTGGAGTTGGTTTAATTATATAGAATTCATTCATTCATTCATTCATTCATTGTCTTCCGCTTATCTGGAGCCGGGTCACGGGGGCAGCAGTCTAAGTAGGGATGCCCAGACCTCCCTCTACCTAGCCACTTTCTCCAGCTCTTCCGAAGGGACCCCGAGGCGTTCCCAGGCCAGCCGAAAGACATAGTCTCTCCAGCGTGTCCTGGGTCTTCCCCGGGGCCTCCTCCCGGTGGGGCATGCCCGGAACACCTCTCCAGGGAGACGTCCTGGAGGCATCCGAAACAGATGCCCGAGCCACCTCAACTGCCCCCTTTCGATGTGGAGGAGCAGCGGCTCTACTCCGAGCTCCTCTCGGGTGACAGAGCTCCTTACCCTATCTCTAAGGGAGCGCCCTGCCACCCTACGGAGGAAGCTCATTTTCGGCCGCTTGTATCCGGGATCTTACCCTTTCGGTCATGACCCATAGCTCATGACCATAGGTGAGACTAGGAACGTAGCTTGACTGGTAAATCGTGAGCTTTGCCTTCTGGCTCAGCTCCTTCTTCACACAACAGACCGGTACATAGACCGCATTACTGCTGCCGCTGCACCGATCTGTCTGTCAATCTCACAATCCATCCTTCCCTCACTCGTGAACAAGACCCCGAGATACTTAAACTCCTCTACTTGAGGAAGGACCTCCCCTCCAACCTGAAGGGTGCAAGCCACCTTTTTCCGGTCGAGAACCATGGCCTCGGATTTGGAGGTGCTGACCCTCATCCCAGCCGCTTCACACTCAGCTGCAAAACGCCCCAGTGCATGCTGTAAGTCCAGGCCTGAAGAGGCCAACAGGACAACATCATCTGCAAAAATCAGCGATGAAATCCTGTGGTCCCCAAACCGGACTCCCTCCAGCCCCTGGCTGCGCCTAGAAATTCTGTCCATAAAAACAATGAACAGAACCGGTGACAAAGGACAGCCCTGTCGGAGCCAAACATGCACCGGGAACAGATCTGACTTACAGCTGGCAATGCGAACCAAGCTCCTGCTCCGGTTATATAGAGACCGAACAGCTCTTAACAGAGGGCCACGGACCCCGTACTCCCAGAGCACCTCCCACAGAATGCCACGAGGGACACGGTCGAAAGCCTTCTCCAAGTCCACAAAACACATGTGGACTGGTTGGGCAAACTCCCACGAACCCTCGAGGAGGGTATAGAGCTGGTCCAGTGTTCCATGACTAGGTCGAAAACCGCATTGCTCCTCCTGTATCCGAGGTTCGACTAACGGTCGGACTCTCCTCTCCAGTACTCTGGAATAGACTTTCCCTGGGAGGCTGAGGAGTGTGATCCCCCTATAGTTGGAACACACCCTCTGGTCCCCCTTCTTAAAAAGAGGGACCACCACCCCAGTCACCCAGTCCAGAGGCACTGTCCCTGACCGCCACGCTATGTTGCAGAGACGTGTCAGCCAAGACAGCCCCACAACATCCAGAGACTTAAGGTACTCAGGGCGAATCTCATCCACCCCCGGTGCCTTGCCACCAAGGAGCTGCTGAACTACCTCAGTGACCTCAGCTTGGGTGATGGATAAATCTACCTCTGAGTCCTCGGCCTCTGGTTCCTCTACAGAAGGCGTGTCAGTAGGGTTGAGGAGATCCTCGAAGTATTCCTTCCACCGTCCGACAATATCCCCAGTCGAGACCAGCAACTCTCCACCTCCACCATAAACAGTGTTGGCAGAGAGCTGCTTACCCCTTCTGAGGCGCCGAACGGTCTGCCAGAATTTCCCCGAGGCCGTCCAATAGTCCTTCTCCATGGCCTCACCGAACTCCTCCCAGACCCGAGTTTTTGCTTCCGAGACCACCACGGCTGTAGTTCACTTGGCCTGCCGGTATGCCTCAGCTGCCTCCGGAGTCCCCCGAGCCAACCAGGCTCGATGGGACTCCTTCTTCTGCTTGACGGCATCCCTTACTTCCAGTGTCCACCACTGTGTTTGGGGATTGCCGCCGCGACCAGCACCAGAGACCTTACAGCCACAGCTCCGGATGGCTGCGTCAACAATGGAGGTGGAGAACATGGTCCACTCAGACTCAATGTCCCCAACCTCCCTCGGGATCTGGTTGAAACTCTCCCGGAGGTGGGAGTTGAAGACCCCCCTAACAGAGGGATCAGCAAGACGTTCCCAACAGACCCTCACAATATGTTTGGGCCTGCCAAGTCTGTCTGGCATCCTCCTCCACAAGCGGCTCCAACTCACCACCAGGTGGTGATCGGTTGACAGCTCCGCCCCTCTCTTCACCCGAGTGTCCAAGACATGCGGCCGAAGGTCAGATGACACGATCACAAGGTCGATCATTGATCTCCGGCCTAGGGTGTCCTGGTACCACGTGTACTGATGGACACCCTTATGCTTGAACATGGTGTTTGTTATGGACAGGCTGTGACTAGCACAGAAGTCCAGCAACAGAACACCACTCGAGTTCAGATCAGGGGGGCCGTTCCTCCCAATCACGCCCCTCCAGGAATCACTGTCGGTGCCCACATGGGCGTTGAAGTCCCCCAGCAAAACTATGGAGTCCCCAGTTGGAGCACCTTCCAGCACCCCTCGCAGGGTCTCCAAGAAGGTTGGGTACTCCACACTGCCATTCGGCCCATAAGCCGAAACAACAGTGAGACACCTATCCCCGGCCCGAAGGCACAGGGAAACAACCCTCTCGTTTACCGGGGAAAACTCCAGCACATGGCGGCTGAGCTGGGGGGCTATAAGCAAGCCCACCCCAGCCCGACGTCTCTCACCATGGGGCACTCCAGAGAAAAAGAGAGTCCAACCTCTCTCACGGAGTTGGGTTCCAGAGCCCAGGCTGTGTGTGGAGGCAAGCCCGACTATCTCTAGCCGGTACCGCTCAACCTCCTTCACCAGCTCGGGCTCCTTCCCCCCCAGTGAGATGACATTCCATGTCCCAAAAGCCAGATTCTTTGTCCAGGGTTTGGGTCGCCGGGGCCCCCGCCCATGACCGCTACCGAAAACAGGACCCTTATGCTCCTTCCTGCGGGTGGTGGGCCTATGGGAAGGTGGGCCTACGTCTTTTCTTCGGGCTGTGCCCGGCCGAGTCCCGCAGGCAAAGACTCGGCCACCAGGCGCTCGCCTGCGTGCCCCAACCCCAGGCCTGGCTCCAGGGTGGGGCCCCGGTGACGCCAGTCCGGGCGACGTAACGGTCCTTGATTTTTCTTCCATAAGAGTCTTGAACTGCTCTTAGTCTGACCCGTCACCTAGAACCCGTTTGCCTTGGGAGACCCTACCAGGAGCACTAGGCCCCTGACAACATGGCTCCTAGGTTCATTTGGGTACTCAAACCCCTCCACCACAATAAGGTGGCGGTTCAAGGAGGTTCTTTATAATTATAATTATATAGAATAAATTCCATATATAGAGACTATGTATACATGTGAGATATGAAACATTAGAAAATATCCCATCATCCCATCAAGGCTTTGTGCTACAGATTGGAAAGCTGTGAGTTTACATTCCAGCACTGAGACCCTAAAGCCTTTAATCTGCTCAGATGTATTCCTGTCTCAATTCTCTCTAGTCACTTTGGCCCAAAGTGTCATCATATATGTAAATGTAAATGTACAGTGAGGAAAAAGAGGTCAGAACACGTGACACATCTCATTTATATGCATCAGTGCAAGTTAAACAAAAAACACCTGAACTGGCACGGCATGAACCTGAAATTTGAATATGAAAAAGGACACAAAGGTCCAGAACACACTGCGTTCACATTTAGCAACACATTATAGTTGTATTAGACAGTTAAGTTAAGGAAAGTGGTTACTGTTAGTGTATATCATGAAAAATTCACATACACAGTATAATATATACTCAGTTTATGTGAGATACCAGATGTCACTGGTAAACTTAACCCGGTATCAAAATGTTCTAAAGACTGTCGACCACCCATTATTATATTTAGCTCATTAGCTTATGTCTTTGCAGCCAAATATAATCTACAGACTCATGGTCTTGATTAGAATTTACATTTTAACCTAAAAAATTTGATGTCTAAACTAGCCTTGATTAGATGTGTCTTAAAAAGTAAAGCAAAAAATATATATATGGGTTCTTCTTCTGGCTAGAGGGACAAGCGGTGTTATTTAAGCTGATGTTAAAGCTGATGTTAAAGCTTGTGTGTATACAACTATCATTAATAAATACAGGCTTTTCACAAGAACTCAGTTACCTTCCAAGCTACAAATGAAGACTGTAACATATGAGACTACTCTGGTATCTGATCTCAGAGCTGGTGGTGGTGTGTGCTTTGCTCCTAATGCTGCACTGAAAGCATAATTCTGTACTACACTTTTAAACAGTATGTTTGCTCCTCATTGCAAAAATGTTGTGGTGAAAGCAGTCATAATTTTGATAAATAACCCTTTTTGAAAAAAACACATGCAGATCTACACCACTTTTGGCCATATGGTGTAAGTAATAAAAGTTCCATTTCACATGAAAACATGACATTTCATCACATAATTCCCATAATACCATTACCATGACATAATTCCATTATACATTTTAATACCTGATACATGAAAAGTAAAAGTTGTTGGCTTTAACTTGCATCTATTGCATTGCTTTGATACTTCCACTATTATTTTGCTAAGATTTTAACACATTTTCTATACTTTCACTTGCTGTCAGCATAATTTCTCAGTACTTTCCCACCCGTGGTTAGTCTGATGTCTGCAGTATAAATCTGGATACATTAGGCTCTAATCCAGTTCAGTGGACAGTGTGATCTTCACCTAACCAGTGCAGGGTTCATCCTCACCTTTATTATTTGTATTTATTCAGCATGTGTTTCTTTTTGTGTGGATTCCCTGTCAAAAAAAATGAATGTCTGTGGTCAGAGAAAAGCAACACAACCTTCAAAACACGAAGACAATGGAGCTCTGTGAAGGTTTTCTGAAAAACATCAACAATGTGGTTTGGAGGCTCAAGAGGATGTTTATTCTGAATTTGCCTTCAGAGTTCACTGGTTATTCAGGTTCTTCCCTCAGCAGCGTGCACAAAAACTGCAAGAATCAACTCAGCAAGTGATTTTTCAAAAACCGTATGGAATGCCAGTGCAATCTTAAGAAATAATCAGACTAGTTTCCAGCTTTTTTTTTATTTTATTTTTTTAAATTTCTGCCAAAACACCTATCCATCTTTGTCACTTGGCTTTGTTCTTTATGCTCTATTTATTTAATCTGAAAGACCCGGGCCTCGGTAGAGTCTCTTTGTCTGATTGCAATGAATTCTGAGGCTCCAAATTACCTCCAGATTTCTCCACAGCAAATGAGCCAGGAAAGTATGAGAGTAATGTCAGACTGAGTGGATGAGTGCATGAGTCAAGCAGCAGAGCATGTGCTTTACTCAACACTATCATCTGTTATGCTAATAAGCTTTAAAGCCTTATTAAGGGATAAAAATGTAACGTAGAGCTATGCTATGTATTTCACCAGGGTGTAGAGCAGTTAAAGGAGTAATTTTATTGGTCTTTGTCATGCTTGATGGTGATGACTCAGATCTGGTGTGATACATTTGAGAAGTGGGAGAACATTAAACTGGTCAGGCAGCAACTGTGCTGTAAAAAAAAAATTACAGTTTGATACAGCAGTGTGAGGGGTATTCTGGGAAATTTTTCCAGTACTGGAAGATCAATTACTAACCATATAAATGTCTATTTTTTCCCCTAAGAATTTGTGCCTTCAACTTTATGGCAGGACAAGGCACCAAAGGCACTGGCTACATTTTTCCTTCATTTTTTGATCCATTTACATGAAGTCTTACATGAATTCACTTTCCTAATGTTTGATAAAACATGAGCAATATCATCAAACCAGGATTTAACTTAGTGTCAAATTGTACAGCAGACTCAACAAGAGCCATTTGCTTGCTAGCTACTTGCTAGTTTAAACAGATAATAAATCTAGCTAGCATTAGCTATTAAAAATTATAGAAGATCCTCAGGGCTGGCGTTTGGAACCACTGATGCTAGCTTACTATTTCCAACCTGAAATCAAGGACTAGAACTGAGGTAACAGTAACATACAGTAGCTAGCTAATAGCTAGCTCATGCTAATAGTAAGATAGCAAGGTTAACTAGCTGGGCAGTGGACCAATGTGAATTGATGTTAAATCATGAATTAATTATTAAGAGTTAATTCTCAGCAGTTGTTTTTATGCTAATAAAGCCTTGTCAAATGTCAGTGAACACTTTAGCACTCATTTGCTTGTTTACTTTATACTTGTTCCTTGTTTAAAGCTCATTCAAACAATTTAAAAAACTTTAAATACTAAACGGGGGCACGGTGGCTTGGTGGTTAGCACGTTTGCCTCACACCTCCAGGGTTGGGGGTTCAATTCCCGCCTCCGCCGTGTGTGTGGAGTTTGCATATTCTCCCCGTGCCTCAGGGGTTTCCTCCAGGTACTCCGGTTTCCTCCCTCAGTCCAAAGACATGCATTGTAGGTTGATTGGCATCTCTAAATTGTCCGTTGTGTGTGAATGAGAGAGTGTGTGGGTGTGCGCGCCCTGCGATGGGTTGGCACTCCGTCCAGGGTGTATCCTGCCTTGATGCCCAATGACGCCTGATATAGGCACAGGCTCCCCATGACCCGAGTGTAGATCGGATAAGCGGTAGACAATGAATGAATGAATAAATACTAAAACTGAAGACACTAAACAAAAAAATTATTTTATATTTTATTAATTCAATTCAGTGTTATATTCTTATTCTTATGTATATATTCTTATTCATACATAAAATGCCTATAACAGTAAAGATTGTCACAAAGCAACTTTACAGAATGATTAAGGCTGTATCCCAAACCATACTGCTACTGTAAACAGAGTACAGTTCCACTACAGCTGCTGATACCGACACAACAAAATCGGTGTAACAGCTAGACATGCCATTTAGTGTAATCTGTGCAGTCATGTACATATGAAAATGAAAGAAATGTTTGATATAGTCTGGAAAAACTGACAAGGACATGATATTCCAAAATGAGTTCCTTTTACATGTCTGTGGGTAATGATAGGAAAAAAGTAGAAGTGGGGAAAAAAAGTAGAAGACTTCTTTTGTTATCCTTCTGGGGGAACCGTGAAATATTGCTTTCTCACAGTGCTTTGTGAGGAAGGGTTTTGTGTAGAACCCTGTTTTTTGGAAACTAAAAACCTGTACTTGTTTAATGAACCTATTACCTGTTGTATTACCTATGTATCTGTTTAAAGAACCCGTAAAGATTCAGTTATCAAGCCGGCAGGATGAACACCGCCTTCTGCTGTGTAGTTATCTTGTTATAGTTATATCCTCACTTCAAGATTTAACTGCTCATGGTGGATGATAACATTAGGAACAAGAATATGAAAGTTTTTAAATAACAATTTGCAGTTTTTTGGGCCAATAACTAATCTACAACCTAAGAAACAGAACACATATCAAGTCATTTTCAACCCTACCTCCTTAGCCCCAAGACAAGTGAAAAACAGGTAATTAACTAGCTAAACATTACATGTACGTTACCTTTTCCATATAATTTGTCACATACAGAATACACCACATTATTCTTAACCACAACATAGTGAGACAGAGAGTAAAAAAAGAGAATGAAGCTGCTACATCAACACATAGTGATGCAAAGCAAGGATCTGGTCAGGTGGCACTTCCAGTCACACCAGATTGGATGAAAACGTCATCTATAGCGCTATAAACCCACGCTCACTGCAACAGAGAGAAAAGGACAAAAAATAACAATCGTATGGACTCATAGAACATTACAAAATTAGTCATTACATTACTCTGTTTGTTTTTCAGAAAAAAAGGCAAACAGATTTTGGAGGAAAAAACACAGCTGCATGGAAACATTGTGTGTCAGTGACAATTTTGAATGCTTGTTACTTGTGATTGTTTGCAAATATTCTGTTTAATTAACTTAATAAATCAAAATCAAGATTTAGAAGAATTTTGATTCAATTTAAGACACTACGGTTCACTGAATTAACATCATTTGTAGCTGAATCTGTGGGTAAAAAAAAGCCCACATTGACCCTCCTGGCTTTCCACGTTCCACATGCACCTGTTTCTAATTTCCTTGTTTTCAGTATTTGTAGCTTGTAGACTTTCAGCTTGATTTTTGGAAAGTCTTACTGTCTGATTGAAATTGTATCCTAGCCCCTACATTCTATTCCAAACAAGGTGCTGTGTTCAGTGTGTATTATGTGTGCCAGGCATTCCCCCATACAGCAACAACATAAAGCAGAAAAACATACAACAGTGCAGTATATAGTGAAAAGGGTGTGGTTTCCTGGTAGCCTTTTTTCTTTAGTTATAGATCCTCTGTCTATATTTCCCTTATTCCTTGCTGTATCTGTGCATTTTATGTATTTTGGGAATTTGCCAGTTAATTCTACTTGAATCCACATTCCTGAGTGTGAGCATTACATAAGCTGCTGAGGTGATGCAGAGGAATGTCAAATTTGGAAAATGACTTAAAAAAAAAACAGATGCACAGTCTATGTAATATATTTTCAGTGGTACACTATTTTCTACTTAATTCAAATGTCATGAATAGACCAAGACTGCGAGCAGTGATTAGCTCCATATCTACCACAACCTTGATGAGAATAAGAGTTAGTGATTTAGTACGTTATTGCATCATAAAATATAAGAGCCTATCAGCAGCTTTCATTCATTGTCTACCACTTATCCGAACTATACTCGGGTCATGGGGAACCCGTGACTATCTCAGGCGTCATTGGGCATCAAGGCAGGATACACCCTGGACGGAGTGCCAACCCATCACAGGGCACACACACACACTCTCATTCACTCACGCAATCACACACTACGGACAATTTAGAGATGCCAATCAACCTACAATGCATGTCTTTGGACTGGGGGAGGAAACCAGAGTACCCAGAGGAAACCCCAGAGGCACGGGGAGAACATGCAAACTCTACACACACACACGGCGGAGGCGGGAATCGAAGCCCCAACTATGGAGGTGTGAGGCAAATGTGCTAACCACTAAGCCACCGTGCCCCCCCCCCCCCCTATCAGCAGCTTCTGTATGCAAATTCATAATGTAAAATATCATTTTTTGTTGAATTGTCCATACATGCACCATACACACACACACACACACACACACTTGTGTTTTATTTGACTATGTAATATGTGATCATGTGAATGTGTAATGTTAGTAAACACGAGCTATTATGTGAATATTGTCAAAGGTTTATGTCTGAAACCATGAAACGTGAAGTATCCAAGAATCAAGTGTGGAAATTTCACATAGGAACCACTTGATTATACACACGTGAAGTACATGTGACTTTTCTGTAAGAAAGGAAAGGTTTGTTTATTTTTAAATAGTTAAATAGAGCTGAATAACAGTTAAATAAAGTTAAATAAGAGTTTTGACATATAAAAAAGGAAAAATGATTTGTAATAAGGGAACTATTATAATTAAACTTGAACCTCCTCTGTGGGTTAAACAGAACTGGATTGAATTGAAGTAAATTTAGAAACTATCTTGTCGCCATCTAGTGGTCACTCAATATATTTCAGGTTAATCAGTCCCTTCAAGATTTTGCAGTTTTTCGCAGAAATGAGCGCAAAATCAAACAAAGCAGTGATAAGCCGAAGAGTGTGACGTCATCACAAGGCGCAGTCAGCCAACGGGTCTCTGCGATTCGCGTGTATGAGTAGAGGTTTCATGGAAAGTAATTACATATGTGTTTTCGCTGGAAATAGTTTAAAAGAATAATCACTGAAATTTCGGCAATTCAAGTATTTTCCGGAAAAAAAAAAAAAAAGCACAAAAGGTCGAACAAATCGAAAAAATCTGCAGCAAAATCCCAGAGGAACTGATTATTGAAATATTAAACATATCATTATCATTTCAACGTGAAAATGTGATGACGTTGGAGCTTTACGTCACGGCCACGCAGTGTGGATTGCTGCGAAAGTGGTGACGTACGCACGCTGCGAAGGAGAGCGCGCTGGACCGCGCCTCTCCGGCTCTGGCGCTGTGAGCATCCCACAGATCAGACCGCGATGGAACCGGAGACAAGAGACGAACCGGAGACAAGAGACGAACCGGAGGCTGGAGATGATCAAGGCTGCACCGTGTATGGCTTCTATGACCAGGATTTAACGCACAAGGTAAATAACAATCAGATAATCAAAGGTTTCTTCTTACACGCTCCAGCATACGGTTCAGTACGGGTACAGTTTGTTCCCCAAGCTAGAAAGAATGAGCCAATTATTTTCTTAATTATTCTCCTGTGTAATGAAGTTTCTTTTACCAAATGCACAAAGGGACGTCAGAGTAGTCTTTAAAAACCTGTTTTCTTTTTTTGAAACTGCTTTCATCCAAATGGTCATCAAACAAATGAGCAAAAAGGGAACAAAAAAGTACACAAATCTCTCTCTCTCTCTCTCTCTCTCTCTATTCTATATATATATATACACGTATATATATATATATATATATATATATATATATATATATATATATATATATATTATATATATATGTATATATATATATATATATATATATATATATATATATATATATATTATGAATATATATATATATATATATATATATACAGAGAGAGAGAGAGAGAGAGAGAGAGAGAGAGTGACTTTTTTTTGTATATTTTTATATATGTATTTTATATATATATATATATATATATATATATATATATATATATATATATATAAAATCACTATATGCTAACACACCTACATAGCCTTCATCCGTATAAGCCTGTATATTTTCATGATTTGCAAATGCAGGGTATCAAAAGTAGGTTATATATTTAAATAGATTTATATCTAATGTGTCCTCAAATATTTCTTTTTATTGTTTATTGTGTGTGCCTTCCTTATAGGCTATAGGGTGTGTTACACACTCGGTGATTAAGGATAAGAGCATTTTCCTAAACCCTTGATTAAAAGCTCAACACATTGTCAATTTTCAGAAATAAAAATGACACTAAACTGTATCTCTCCTTTGTCATAAGAGTAGCCCCTTTACATTCACCTTTTGCATCCTTAATTTAGAAACGTGTGTGTAGTGTACTTCTAAAAACTGCTACTCCATTTTTTCTGCTTTAAATCACCTTTAAAGTTTCACTATATCCATGATTCCAGGTGAGTGTTACATATTAAAGGTACGAAAGATAAGTATACAAGATCAGCAACACCTGTAACTTCAATCATCATTTCATTAGGAAGCCATTCATAAGGATGTGTTGGAGCATGGAAACACATTTATATTAGAAACCAGTGAAAGACAAAGTAGAACTTAGGTTTTTTTCTAATATGTGATGCACCAGAGCCCACAGATATGCACTGCTTCTGTCTTCAGTCTCTGCTTAATTCATTAAAATCAATCGTGCATGAATGCATTCGTTTGGTTTATTTTAATGGGCAATTTAGAAGGAACAGTCAGAGTATTGTGTTGCACCAAAAACACAAATTTACCACCAGGCATTCTCAATATAGAGTTACCTTTTCATCTATAAATAAAATGATTCACATTTCATCTAGTGTACATGATGTCCTCTGTATTATCTCAGTTATACAGTCTGGGTGTAAAATGACTCACTTAAGGCAGATTTTATATGGATGAAATCATTAAATTTGCATTGCTTGGTGTCAGTTCACAGACAGAACATGGTATAGGATACGTCTGCGGTTTGTAACACTGTGATGTGTCATTTATTCTGAATGGAGGTATAAAGTTTGCATGGTGTATGTAGTGGTCTGTATGGAACTGGAAGCTGAAGAGAGATATGGTCACATTCGGATTCGAGCTCTGGAGTATTAGAGTCCCTTTGAGGAGAATAGAAGGTGTGTAGATGTCAGAAAGCCCAGTGGACTGAACAGTGTTACATCACTGACTGTCTAGCCTAGAGTGCATTCTGAGCAAGTGACATCAGGTCAGATCCATCAGTCCACTCACTCACTCACAAATTCATACAACTCTCCATCCAGACATCATACTGCATAATTCATGAAAAAAATCCCACCTATTCATCCATCATACATCTACTCATTTACTAACAAATCCATCCATCCATCCTTCCTTCTGTCTATCCATCCATGTGTCCATCCGTCCATCTTTCCATTCAGCTATCTTTACATATTTCTGTTCCTCCATCTAATTGTCCATCATCCATCTATCTACTCATTCACAAAACAATGCACTCCTCCATCCAAACATTTGTCCAACCATCATGCTGCATCATTCTTGAAACAAATGCCATCCATCTATTCATCCATACATCAGTCAATTAATTTATCCACTCATCCAGTCGCCCATTCATACATCCTTCATCCTTCATGATTCATCTATCATATAATTCTTGAAACAAAACCAATCCAACCATTTATGCACTAATCCATTAATAATCCTTTAAGGTTTTATCCATTTCTAAATATGTCATATTGACCCATCTATTCAAGCATGCTGTATTATCCAAATCACCCAGTCATCACTCATCTATTCACTCAATCTTTTACCCACCCATACATTTATCTATCCATTTTTCATCTGTCTAACCATTTAGCCATTATATATTTCTTCATAAATCTCATCCATCCAACTTTCCACCAATCCATCTCTTACTCTTTAAAATAAACCATATTCACAAGCCATTCAACCATTATCTAGCCACACATCATACAACTGTTAAAACAAACAATATCCATTTGTTGATCTATCCATAGGTCTAAGTCCATGTCAATCTATCCATATGTCCAAACATATATCTGTGTTATGTTTCTGTTAGTAAATGGTATCTATCTGTCCATACACCAATTTATTCATTTATAAATCTTAGAATTGAACAGATACTACCCTTTAGTGCATTATTTCATCTATCCCTTTTAGATTATTTGATCTATAGATGGGAAAAGATGATAAATGTCAAAGAATTGATTCATTTACTGTGCAAACTATTTTTTACATTTTAGATTTCTATATTTCAGTTTCCTTTTTTTGGAAAGAACATAAATTTTCATGAAGTTGGCTTTTTGCTGTTCCCAGAGAAAATCTATCATGATTTCACCAGTGTTTTCTGACAGCCAAGCAAACAGTTGATACAGTTCCAGAATAGAGCTCATATAATACATTTGCTATACACTGACAAATTTCAGAGCATCTGTGCTGATTCCGCCTAATTACTTCCTGTCATGGGGAGAAGGGGGAGAGGAGGACCGTGCTCGCCTGAGACTTGCTGTTGTCACGGCAACCGCTTCTTCGGTCTCTGGCATGGTGCTGCATGACGTGGCACTGTCAGGTTGAGCATGTGTGAACATTAATGCAAGTGGAGGAGTGTGAACTCCAAGGCCTTGAGGATGAATTATAAAAAGATTCCTGGCTGTGTGAAAGAAAACAGTGTGTTCAGAATGATTTGGGGGTGTTGATCCATTCAGATGCCTTAAAGGCATGAGCAGAAATAGTCAAAACTAGCACTGAGATTATTAACTGTAAGCATAAACATCTACATTTTTTTGGTACATTTCGGTGCAAACCTTGTTCTAATTTTAAATCACTGCTGTTGCAGTTTGGAAGCTTCAGTGATTTCCAACTGGTGTTTTATAAAACCGTCACAGTGGCTGACTGCTGAATTTCAGCATGAACACCTAATTAATATTTTAATCCCAAGGAAAATGATGAAGCTCGCCAGCCTTTTGGGCTTATTATTATGGAAATGCATTTAGAAATGTTTTTGTTTCATTTTTGACTTCATGATTGAGTCAAAATATTAATCTAAAATGCAAAGTATGTGTTGGATTTCAGATCTTCAGTTCTTGTCAGTTGCAGTCCCAAGTTTTATTCACTTTTATTCATTCCTGGCATGTTAATTAGCGATCTGAATTCAAAGCTGCTTTGTGACAATGTCTCGTTAAAAATGCTATACAAATTAAAAATGAACTGAGTTACCTGCCAGAACCATCATTCCATCCATCACCAATTCTTTAGATAATTTGAATTCACTTATTCAACAAGCCATCCATCCAGACATCATTTAATTATCAGATTAACTCATACTCATATCTATCCATTCATTCGTCCGTCCAGCCATCCGTCCAGCCATCCGTCCAGCCAGCCATCCAGCCATCCAGCCATCCATCCATCCACTTATTCACCTATAATCAATGAGAGAATTCCATCTCTAGTAAGAAGAACCAGCCTTGAATATTTAGACTCCCCTAATTTGGCTCCTGGAGAATAATTCCATTTTTTTTTTTTAAATGTATAATTTGTAATCATTTCTTAATTATTTATTAACCTAAATAGAACAGAAGTTGAGTCACACTGCTCTGATAACCCAATGAATAACTATTTACACACAAAAATCACTTTTCCCCCACACAAACGCTTTGTTTTGTACAGGGAGGGAAGCTGTTTCAGTGGCATTTCTGCCTCTTCACAGTTAGTCATGAAGCGTTCCACACTCTGCTCAGCGGGGTTTCCTTCATGCAGTTAGTTTGGAGGCTCGGTGCAAACAGAAGTGTTCGCTGACTTGTTTTGCACTTGCGTCATGTTTGTGGTGCCACCTGGTGTTTTTTTACTTCGTCTTCAAGTTCACGCTATTGACTCGACTCAAAGAAGATGCCAGAGATAGGGACATGTTGGAGGATGCTGGAGGATGACAGAAACCACCACATGTTTGTTACATGCACAGAACTTAAGCATTTATTGTGTCCTTGCGTTTTTCAGATTTGGGCTGGGTTATCTATTACCTGATAATTAATTTCCCTTCCTGTCAACAAGGGAGGACATGCTTCCTCATAAACACATAAAGCAATCATTCATTAAATCGTGAATAAAACCATTCATTCATTCATTCATTCATTCATCTTCAATAACTTCTTTTATTTCCTCAGGGTCATAGTGGATCCTGAGCCTATTCCCAGGAACACTGGGTTAAAGAATCCACCCAATATGGGATGCCAGTCCAACAAAGGGCACCATTCATTTATTAACACCTAGGGGCAATTTATCATACCTACTACTTATTTGCATGTTTCTGGGAGGTGGGAAGAAGCCCATATGAACACGTAGAGAACATATGAAATAATACACAGGTAGCAATACATGCTCAAGATCAATCCCTGGATCCTGGAGATAATCTATGAAGCCATCAACTGAATCTCATGTTACATCACAGCAGCTGGCCACATCAGAGCAGAGCACTAAATGCTCTCTTATACATTTATACATGAGCTAAGAGATGACATTAATTGGCTAGCATTGCTCTAACAAGTCTCCCCTTGAGTATAAGGCCAGTTATGCTTCATCTTTTACTCCTGGTCACAGATATTGGAGCATCATTAAGACTGAAGATAGAAGAATCTTCCAATTATTAAGGAAAGGTTTTACCATATATGAAAAGAAGCATCTCTGCTGGTATAGCTGTAATAATCTGTTGACCCTATAATGGAGAATATAATGGAGGTCAGTAGAGGCCTAAACTAGAGTTTACACCATTTGAATAAATTGTGATTCGGTTTCTTATCTCCTCAGACACACATTAAAACCTTGAGCTCTGATTCATTAATAAACTTGTGGCATCTGTAAAGAAAACATTTTTGTGTCCCAGTTCTGCGAGCTTTAGGAGCATATTGCCAAGTTGGAGTCTTTTTTTCATTATTAAAAGCCTCTCTGAATCTAATTATACCATTTCTTTTTTTTTATTATTGCTCTCACAAGAGCCTGTGTATTTCTACTGCTTTCTTGTCCACTGCTTTACTTTGGCTGTATGATTTTTTTCAATTATCCAGAAGAGTGTCAGTAAATAATCATTTGACCTGGTAATGTAAGCATGACTTTCACTGTGATCTTTGTGCATGTAGTAAACATAACCCATGATCATGTGAAATGTCTAAATCTCCATCTCTTGAAACTGCTGGAAAGTTTGGTGCTGTAATAAGCTGTGTCAACAGGTCAGAAAAATTTGCATCCCTAATCATGTACTTATTTAAATGAAAGAATAAATTGCTGAATATTAGACACTTCCTGCACTCAACACACACTGCATTGCTTAGTTAGTGGAAGAGGGATGGGGCCAACAGGCACTGCTGCTGGATGAGACAAAGTTTTCAAGATGGCCGACAACACTCTGGTGGAAAAGGCGTCTTACAAATGTCTTTTAAATTAGCTTACGTTATGTGATTTATTTTCCTTTATGTGTGGTTAACATAATTTGCCATTTCCGGTTCATTAAAAACCATTAGTGTTATGACCCTTCTAAAATTCATACACTAGAAGATAGAGTGCATAGTGTAAGTGTGTAGTACATCATTTGGGATGCAGCTCTTGATTTAGTAGCCTTTTAACTTCATTTTAACATATAGATTTATATTGTCCCAACATCCTATTCTTTTATCTACCATCTTTTTTTTCCTACTCCTGTTTTCATTGTTCTTGTCCATCT
Source organism: Hemibagrus guttatus (assembly GCA_033459395.1). Lineage (NCBI taxonomy): Eukaryota > Metazoa > Chordata > Actinopteri > Siluriformes > Bagridae > Hemibagrus > Hemibagrus guttatus. Next base: position 20,421,314 of record JAUCMX010000012.1, on the reverse strand, counting down.
TTTGAATCAGTACACTATTTTCACAGTATTTCCACACCAATATAATAATAATAATAATAATAATAATAATAAAAATTTTGTTTTATTTATTTAGCGCCTTTCAGGAACCCATATGTCAATTTTATGGCACGTCTCTAAGATTTTCTGCTTCTGTTTCTTCCTCCATTCTTTCTTCTTCTCTCTGTCTGTATTTCTTTTTCCACATTTCCTCTGCAGACGATCCTGGTGGGAGACAGTGGGGTGGGGAAAACATCCCTGCTGGTGCAGTTTGATCAGGGAAAGTTCATCCCAGGGTCTTTCTCTGCCACCGTGGGCATTGGCTTTACGGTGACTCACACACTTACACTATCTCTCTCCCTCTCTCTCTCTCTCTCACTCTCTCTCTCTCTCTCTCTCTCTCTCTCTCTCTCTCTCTCTCTCTCTCTCTCTCTTTCCCTCTCTTTCCATCCATATCTCTCTCTCTCTCTCTCTCTCTCTCTCTCTCTCTCTCTCTTTCCCTCTCTTTCCATCCATATCTCTCTCTCTCTCTCTCTCTCTCTCTCTCTCTCTTTCCCTCTCTTTCCATCCATCTCTCTCTCTCTCTCTCTCTCTCTCTCTCTTTCCCTCTCTTTCCATCCATCCATCTCTCTCTCTCTCTCTCTCTCTCTCTCTCTCTCTCTCTCTTTCCCTCTCTTTCCATCCCCTTCCATCCATCTCTCTCTCTCTCTCTCTCTCTCTCTCTCTCTCTCTCTCTCTCTCTCTCTCTCTCTCTTTCCCTCTCTTTCCATCCATCCATCTCTCTCTCTCTCTCTCTCTCTCATTCCCTCTCTTTCCATCTCTCTCTCTCTCTCTCTCTCTCTAACTCAGTCACACAGAAACACACACACACACACACACACACACACACACACACACACACACACACACACAGACACACACACACAGTTTCAATCATGGCTATTTTTGGGGGGAAAAGGAAGCAAAATCCAGTAAAGATTGTCTTTAGACTTAGTGGAGTTTGTTAAGAATTTCTTATTTATTTTATTTTTTTCCATCTTGGTTTCTATTTATGTATATTTCTCCTTCTTTTTCTTCTTCTTAGCAGGAGTAGTATTAGTAGTATTTCTATTAGTAGTTGTCATTTGTATAATATTCTAGAACAATTTTTGTTAAATTATTGCTATATAAATTAATTGTTTAGTTTTTCCATAGGCACACAAACACGCACTCCTATTCATATTGTGCACTAACCTGTCACACTCTCTGAATCAGAGGTTGAGCCCTGAGTCATATTTGACGAGTGAAGAAATAAGAAGTGAATATTAACACAAACATTTTCTGTTTACGCAGCTTCACAGAAGGTTTATCTCAAGTTCCTATAAAGGCCCATTTCACCAGAGCTCATGTGAAAGCCACAACTGCAATGAATGCACTTAGACAGCCAGTGTCAGGACACATCAAAAGCATGCAATATAAACCACTCCTATCCATGTGAACTGATGCTGTGTGTTATACTGCTCTGCATTCTTACACTTTCTCTTCCCTACATCAGAATAAAGTTGTCACCGTTGGAGAGGTGAAAGTTAAATTACAGGTGAGTGAAAGCGTGGAGGAATTGCTGTTGAAGATGTTGAGCTAATTTATGAGTTGCTCAGGAGCTCCTGGTCACACAACTCCCACTGACTGTATATGACTGTAGAAAGGACATTATTAATAATCACACTCTACAGTGTTTATGGTAATTCACACTCTCTGGTGTCACCCAAATGAGGATGAGGTTCTCTTTTGAGTCTATTTACACAGTTCTAGTTAATATAAACAGTTTATTCTTACTCGAATTGTTCCTAAGGATAACATTTCAAGTCACTTGTATACCAGCAGTTACAGGATTGTCCAACAAACCATGATACTGTATACAACATAGAATATTTTCACAAGAATCTTAGCATGAGCAAACGATTGTTGTTATCTGATCTTAGATTCGATTATAACCATACAGAAAAGAGCTTTTATAAATATAATGGATTAAAGAAAGAGTAGCATTACATGCAATTTGGCAACCACAAAAAAAAATCTACATAAATATCTACAAGTCGACCGATTCCATAAATAATTTCTTATAGAAAGAAATTATTTTTGTTTCCTTCATGAATGCAGGTTATTTAAATTGTTTAATTGTTACTGTAAACACATCCAGTGTCACAGATTGTGAAATGTCTTGTTATTTAATTATTTGTTTGTTTGCTTTTATTTGGCACATTTGTAAGCCAGTGGTATGTAACTGTTTAAATCTGCATGTGGGAGTGAAGAGTATTTTTAGAAGTATAGAGCTGTACGTGGATGTACAGACAAAATGTTCTGGTGCTGTAGCCTTTTCTTTTTTTTTTCTGGTTCAGATTTGGGACACAGCAGGACAGGAGAGGTTTCGCAGCGTCACTCATGCTTACTACAGAGATGCCCACGGTGAGAGGATCTGCCTTCATAAAAATTTTTTTTACATCTTTCTCTTTCTCTCTCCCTCTCTCTCTCTCTCTCTCTCTCTCTCTCAAACCCCCACACACACACACACACACACAGTCCCAGGTTTACTGAATGAATTAATGTATTAGTTCATTCATATTCAGTAACTGGATCCAGATCCCACCCTGGGAACACAAGGATTCAGGCTGGAATACACCCTGGAAGAAACATTTCATAATGGTTGATTCAATTCAGTTGTATTCAATTTCATTTCTTTTAAATTCAATTCATATCATTCAAACAATATTTAACACCGTTCTATTCAACACCTGCTCACTTTAAATCAGTTTCATTCATATCAGTGCAATTCCATTCAGTTCAAATTCAGTGTGATTTCATTTACAGTGGGGCAAAAAAGTATTTAGTCAGCCACCAATTGTGCAAGTTCTCCTACTTAAAAAGATGAGAGAGGCCTGTAATTTTCATCATAGGTACACTTCAACTATGAGAGACAGAATGAGAAAAAAAAAATCCAGAAAATCACATTGTCTGATTTTTAAAGAATTTATTTGCAAGTTATGGTGGAAAATAAGTATTTGGTCAATAACAAAAGTTCATCTCAATACTTTGTTATATACCCTTTGTTGGCAATGACAGAGGTCAAACGTTTTCTGTAAGTTGCCACAAGGTTTTTACACACTGTTGCTGGTAGTTTGGCCCATTCCTCCATGCAGATCTCCTCTAGAGCAGTGATGTTTTGGGGCTGTCGCTGGGCAACACAGATTTTCAACTCCCTCCAAAGATTTTCTATGGGGTTGAGATCTGGAGACTGGCTAGGCCACTCCAGGACCTTGAAATGCTTCTTACGAAGCCACTCCTTTGTTGCCCGGGCGGTGTATTTGGGATCATTGTCATGCTGAAAGACCCAGCCACGTTTCATCTTCAATGCCCTTGCTGATGGAAGGAGGTTTTTACTCAAAATCTCACGATACATGGCCCCATTCATTCTTTCCTTCACATGGATCCGTCGTCCTGGTCCCTTTGCAGAAAAACAGCCCCAAAGCATGATGTTTCCACCCCCATGCTTCACAGTAGGTATGGTGTTCTTTGGATGCAACTCAGCATTCTTTCTCCTCCAAACACGACAAGTTGAGTTTTTACCAAAAAGTTCTATTTTGGTTTCATCTGACCATATGACATTCTCCCAATCCTCTTCTGGATCATCCAAATGCTCTCTAGCAAACTTCAGACGGGCCCGGACATGTACTGGCTTAAGCAGGGGGACACGTCTGGCACTGCAGGATTTAAGTCCCTGGCGGCGTAGTGTGTTACTGATGGTAGCCTTTGTTACTTTGGTCCCAGCTATCTGCAGGTCATTCACTAGGTCCCCCCGTGTGGTTCTGGGATTTTTGCTCACCATTCTCGCAGGGCTACAATTTTGTTTCTGGTGTCCTTTGACAGTTCTTTGGTCTTGGCCATAGTGGAGTTTGGAGTCTGACTGTTTGAGGTTGTGGACAGGTGTCTTTTATACTGATAACGAGTTCAAACAGGTGCCATTAATACAGGTAACGAGTGGAGGACAGAGGAGCCTCTTAAAGAAGAAGTTACAGGTCTGTGAGAGCCAGAAATCTTGCGTTTTTGTAGGTGACTGTCACGATTCCGGTGTAGAGAGCATGATAAATCAGACCCAGCGCGAGGATAGACAGCAGACAGGGGTTTATTCAAATAATAAACATGCAGAAACAACATGACGACGCCACATAAACACGGAACATAAAGACGCAGACGAAGACCAGACCCGAACCCTGGCAAAAGGCCACTATATATACTAAACATAATTACAGACAACATTAGGAACAGGTGAACAACAATCATGACACATTAGGGATAAGGCGAGGCTAAAGCAAACACATGACAAACATAAACAATACACATAACGCCTGCTGGAACCCCCCCGAGTGGTCCACATAGGACCTGCCACCCGTAACAGTGACCAAATACTTATTTTCCACTATAATTTGCAAATAAATTCTTTAAAAATCAGACAATGTGATTTTCTGGATTTTTTTTTCTCATTCTGTCTCTCATAGTTGACGTGTACCTATGATGAAAATTACAGGCCTCTCTCATCTTTTTAAGTGGGAGAACTTGCACAATTGGTGGCTGACTAAATACTTTTTTGCCCCACTGTAGCTGTTGTTTATTTTAGATCTGGTGCAGATCAGTGAAACTCAACAGTAAATTTCTATTCAGTTCAGTCTGAGACAGTTCTGTGGCATGACTCTGGGTGTAAATCTTAAGAACTGGAATTTAATTTCTTTATTTTTTGTAGCTGTATATGTACAATTATAGAGTATATAAAAAGACTAAAATATATACAAAAAGCTAACAAGCTGGAGACTAAATAAAGATGATGATCATAACAATAGCAAATAGTAATTAGAATTGTAATAGTAAATATAATAAAATGAATATTGAACTTGTAGATACTTTAAATCAACCTAAAACATTTCTTTTTACCATCTCTTCTCCTTCTTAATATAAAGTGTTTTGTTTTCTTTTGTTTTTCCTTACCTAGCTCTCCTCCTGCTGTATGACATCACCAACAAGTCATCATTTAACAACATTAGGGTAAGCTAAATCTTTTTTATAATTAACATTTACATTATCTCTCGAGACACAAAGCTAAAAATCAACCAAAGGGACAGGTATCCCTTTGCCGAGAGCTGATTGGCTGAATTTCCCTTTATAGGCGTGGCTTACAGAGATCCATGAGTATGCACAGAGTGATGCAGTCATCATGCTGCTAGGCAACAAGGTATGAAAACATTCAGCTGGCACACACACACACAAAACATTTTACACACATAAAAATACACACTTTTTGTTTTGTTTATTTTTTCTTAGGCTGATATGAGCAGTGGGAGAGTCATCAAACGGGAGGATGGAGAGAGACTGGCCAGGGTGCGTCATGCTACAAAACATTAATGCGGGGTGACATTCGTATTTATTTATTATAGTGAAATAGCATGAAGATTGGAGATTTTTACAAGGTTTAGGGTTCACACTAAAATGGAAATAAATAAAAAAATTTATTTTACAAAATTGTCACTGAAAAACATTCTGTTTACTTTTAAATGAAGCATGAGATCAAAAATGATAATGATTAAATATCTAGTATTTCTAATTGATGCTTCAGGTTTTTCCTGCAACCAGTTTACATTCCTGAATAGATAAATGGATCTCTATCTTGACACCTTGCTTTGCTTTACAGGAGTATGGTGTCATATTCATGGAGACGAGCGCTAAAACTGGTGTTAATGTAGATTTGGCTTTCATGACTGCGGCAAAGTAAGTACTTCACTTTTGTTTTAGCTTCTGTATGAAATGGTCTGCGAATCAACTAGAAACAAGCAGTAATATTCTGTGAAATTTGGAGATCGTATTGGATGGCATCAGCAAAGCTGGCAAATCTCATTCCTGATCAAATTCATTTATCCAGGCAGCTAGGAAATAAACTGGAATGAATGAGGGTCAGCTGGGATTCCTTTCCCTTCATACAAGGCCAAGTGTGTGTTCAACACTACAACGGTGTCCAAATCCGCTATTATTGTTGTCTTTTCCATGCCACAGTTTACACACAAATCCATCCTTACACAGAATTTTAGTGGTTCAAGATAATGCATTCAAATTTTAGATGCTTATGAACAAACATCTCAGACAGCAGAAATGGGTTTGATATCAGCATTTACTTTGAACATAGAAATATTTGTGTGAAATAAATCTAACCACTTTTGTTTTTTTGGAAGTTTTCTCTAAATGTTTTGCCCCAAGTAGGTTTCAAACCCTGAATTTGAATCTACTTTTATACGAGCCATTAAACACCATTGTGGAGTGTGACATGACAAAGACATTCAATGCTGAACATAGGCAGCACAAAACAGGCTCAAATTCCATTTTTTGGCTTCTGGGGAAAAGAATTAAATCATGTATGTATTACTGATATGAATCCTGTGGCGTTTGTTTTTAATTGTTGCCACTGTGTCTTACAGGGAGCTGATTGGCCGATGTCTTGAGCTGCCCAAAGAGCCGAAGTTCCAAATCAATGATATTATGGAGCAGAAACCACAGAAATCAGGCTGCTGTGGCTTCACATAGGACCTTATGAGACACAACAACAGATGAGAGAAGGAACAAGGTGCAAATGAGAAAGAATAAAGAGAATGTTTCAGGCCAAATACAGTCCTTGAACCTTAAGTGAAGCCCATGACGTAAACCATACTTTGAAGGAAATTGATCTAAACACGCCAGTCTGAGAGAGCAGGAACAGTTTGGTCATTTCTGCCTCTCTGGAACAATACTATGCAGTACTTTGCTGTGCAGGGCTTCCCCAAAACATTGTAGCACAAAGTTCATGGTTTAATTCAGTGGAAGCGATGATACATTAGTGTGAGGTGAGCTGAAATAGGTCTTCATTTAAATCTGTGTTACAGAGATATAGATGAAGGCAGGGGGGAGATATTATACCCAGGTTTATATGCATCCCAATTAAAACTTTTCTAGCAGTTTCCTAAACCACCTAATAATAATAACACAGTAGTGCTATATGTTATTTACTAGTTATATTCCATTGAGGGACTTTAGCCCAAGACGTATAGCTCAGGAAATTTGTGCACGTGGCATTGTTTTTCAGGAAATGTATTGTGTAGAAGTATGTATAAAAATGTAGAAGATTTTATCCTAAGACCTTTAAGCAAGGAGATTTAAAACAGGAAGTTCATAATCCTATGAAATGTATAGGATGAATAAGCACTACATAAGACACGTGGATGAATGGAGAAACTTTAAGCCATCAATTTTAGTCTAGAAAATGTATCACTAGCTAAAAACTTTTAGACTAAGAACTTTAAAGCAGGAACTTCTGCCTGGAAACTTCCAGAAACTTTAGAAACTCCAAAAACTTTACTGCAGATATTTCAGACTTACAACATTCAGAAATATTTATTCCACAAAACCTAGACCTTAAGCGCTAGAACAGAAACTTTAAATCAGAAACTAGATTCCATAAACATTAATCCAGATATATTGGGCCCTGATGTAGTGAAGGAAAATGTTCCTGGTACATTTAGTGTCTCTATTCAGGTGCCTCTGTTAAGGCAATGTGTTATATTTAGGGAATAATACTGAAAACTATAAATAGACATGAACCTTAAATCTAACACTGCTAATATTTTTTTTCATCTGACTTTGATGCTACAAAGTTTTCGGGAAGCTACGCTCAATTTTATGGCCCATATTTTATATCCATAATTATCCTTCATATTATATCCATAGTGTATGTGGACTTTTAGTTCTTAACATGCAATGAAAACGCCCTCCTTGTGTATACAAGCCCAGGTCACTGTGCCTCTGCACATCTTGTTTGAAACCACCAGAGGGAGCAACAGTACAAGAGGTTTGAGAAATTCATTGTATGGACACCGTAAATAGTCAGGTACAAGCTGAGTCCACTACCAACAGCTGTTTTTTTTTTTTTAACCATGAAGCAGAAACTAAAATCAGTAGTTACAGTAAATTAATCGTGTTTGATAAATATCATTTTAAAAATAATGTTATTACTAACTGAAATCAATAGGGCCAGTAATGTATAACACATACAATTTATTATCAATATAATTAATATAAATAATTAATTATTTTGTATTTTAAGGTCTCCAAGGTTGCCAAACATGTGTTAGAAAACTTGTACACCTTTAGTTACATTAAAAAGGTCAGATCTGGGGTAATGTATTTATATGGAATTTGAAACCACCCCAGTGGTCTTTCAGTATTAATGAAGGAGGCGTGGCCACTTTGTCGGTATCAATGAAGGGGCGTGGTTATGTTGCCCCCCAGCGTTAATGATGGGGCGTGATTAAGTTGCCCTTTGGTGTCAATGAATTTGTCTGTCAATTGAGGGGGCGTGGTCTATTTGCCTGTCAGTAACAATGTAGAAGGCGTGGCCTCTTTGCCTCTCAAATTAAAACAGAAAAAGTCATCATATTGCATGATGTCATATCACAGCAAAGTCACTAAGTCATTACACTGAAATGTCAGCTGTTTTAATTGTATATTTCATATAATCAGATCAGGTATTGAGATAGGAGTCTTCATTTTTGATCACTCATGAAGGAAATAGTTCCATCATATTTACCTGAAATGATTTGATGTTTAATTTAAAAGCTATTTTTAAATGTCTTTATGCTTTTTATTCACGCAAGTTGGTAGTGAACTCAGACTCTTGATCTTTACTGTATGGGCTAAGTAGTTTTTTTTTTTTCTTTTTAAGAGAATACTAATATGTGGAGTGTATCTCTGTCTTCATTACTTCAAGTATTATTACTGAAGCATTATGACATGACTATAATGTCCGTCTTATGTCATGTTTGAAAGCCTAAAATGTATATGCGATTTTTTTTTTATTATTCAGGGAGAAATTTATGGGGCGGAAGGATACCCAGTCACAGTGTGCCAGTTTTGCTTCATTATTATTTTTTCCTTAATCTGAACTAACACTGCACTATTTCTCTTTGTATGCTGCAGAACAGGTTACAGTAAGATGTTGTGAGTATGTTTCTGAAGTGAATGAATTTGTGTCTCAGGGTCTTTTAAGGTAATTTTTTGCTCAAATGTTTATTTGATCTGCATGAAGCAAAAGTGCACAAAGGCTGTTTTTTTTTTAAGTGTTTGAATTAAAAGCTTTGTTTTAAACCTGTGACATTGAGATTTGATAAAAAAGCTGTAAGTCCATGTTTTGTGTCAGACTTTAAAATGAGGTTTGGAGAATCTTTAATTGTTTACTTGCCTTTATTCGCGTATTATCCTTTTATTCTTGCTTGATGTTTTTACTTCCTGTAAACCCAAACCATTGACCAGTGAAATTCAATTACAGTGTTTTAAGTGTATCTTCACACTCTAAACGCACACAGCTTAATAATTTGCTTATTTAGCTGAATCAGGTGGGTATATTGGGAAAAAAACAAAAATGTTGGACTTCCTCAAGCGAACGTTTTTATCTACCAGCAGTACTCATCCATTAGTCATTATCACTTTGTTCACACGTTCATCCAGTGCATATGGCTAACTGAACAGAGCCAAATGAAACATATTCTCACAGATATCAATCAAATCCTACATATTCCTGGAAATATTTGGCCCAAGTGTAGTCAAAGGTTAACTACCAAACACATTTTGTCTATTTGTCCATGTTTGGATTGAGCAGAATATTGTGAACACATCAAGTAAGGTTAAACTCCTTTAATACAATAAAAGTCATCACCACTGTGTGGCGCTGGCATGTGTAGTGATTCTAATCAGACAAGCTGACCCTGATCAAGTGTGAAAGGGGTCATGATGATAGAGTCTTCCAGTAAAGTGACTGCAAACAGGATGTGCAGGAAAATCGAAGACTGTAATATGTGCTGAATAACCTCACATGAATTTTATATGGAAAATTCACCGGATATTTTTTTAATGATGATTTAATGATTCACTGAAACTAAAATCAGCAGTGATTAATCCCTAAGGGAAGTCATTTAGCCATAAATCACACCGTGTTCTTAAGATTTATCTTGGAAAACACTCATCTATTCCAGGTGTGATCCCTCCTCCCCTTGGACCTCAGACTTATTTGATGTTGTCAATGCAAAGTGCCAGCAAATCTTCATTGGTCTCACTGGCCGTGAGTCTAAACAATAGGGTTTCCTCATTGCTGAGGTGAAAAACAAGAAGCGACTAATGATTGCTCCCATCTGTAGCGGATATGTGTGTCTGAAGCGCGGGAACAGCGGCTGCCGGGACGCCATTGTGCACACGGGTCTTTCTGCTGACTTTCCTCTCTGAGCTAATTTATCTGCCGGAAGCAGTGTTGTCCTAACACTGTTGCAGTGGACGAAAAAAAAGACTGGCCAGATAATGAAGCTCTGCTGGAATCGTGATGAGGCCCATCGGGGTACTTGAACTCGGTCATAGTGCACCATTATCTCCTCGGAGTGAGCTTCCTGATCACGCTCAACTGTTTCCTGTGCCTCAGCAATCCGGCCACCTTAAAACTCTGGCTGCATTCCAAATAGTTCCCTACTTCCTTTGCAAGTGCACTACACAAAGTTTAATGACTTCTACACCTTAGCTTGTGCACTATATGTACAGTACTCTGGAAAAGTCTTAGACATCATCTTTTTTTAATACAAACTCTGTTATAGATATTTATTTTAGGAATTCTGCATTATTGAGTCAGTACATTTTAAATTTCCAAACATTAATTAAAAAAAATATATAGTTAAAGTAAAATGCTTGTATATCAGTAAAGAAAAAACCCTATTCAGACAAATAATAATTACGTTTCTTGGGCTTTGCTTGCTTAAAAAAAAGGTAAGTATGACAGTCAAAGTCTCCAGAAGAACTGTGGCAAAGTCTCCAAGTTGCTCAATAAAATTTACCAGCTAATTTCCTAGTAATAAAACTGCACAAATTGCGACTGCTGAAAAAAAAAAAAAAGCAAAGGGTCATCAGACCAATTATTAAGTTTGATTAGTTTATTTCTGTCTACTGCACATTGCAGTACTTTCCTTTTATATAGAAAGATATCGTTTTATTATTTCTGAAGTCGTCTTTACTTTACAGCACTTCTTTGCATGTGCCAGATGGCCATGTCAGATGTTTGCACAGTATTATATAATCACAAAACATTTAAGAATTCAGTTTTTACTTCCTGTGGAAGTGCATTACATAGAACAGAAATTATTGCTTTGGAGATCCTAGGTCTTGCACCATATTTTGAACAGAAAGCAAACTGAGATGATGTAACTACACTACAAACAGTGGTTTCTACAGCCTAGGTAGTGCACTATATATATATACAAAGGAAGCTGTTACTTCCTATGCAAATGCATTTCTTAGAATATGTAATAATGGCAACAGATCCCCTTTGAGTAATTATATTATGTAAGTGCACTCCACAGGACATGGAATAATTGCTTATACTGCTGATGTAGTGCACAACACTGGTATTTACTTTTCTGACCTTTATGATCTTACTCATAATGACGTATACTCACTGTACAGTGCATTATACTGTATGTCTATGTCTGCACTATATACATTACAGATTGAACCGAATTTAAATACATTATTCAGAATGAACAGATATGTTCTGTACAAATTTGAAGCAATTTGAAGCACGCTAATCTTTTTTTTTTATACAAAATAGTCAAACAAGCAGGAAATGTTTACTTTTTATAAGAGTATAAGCAAGTGTTCGGACATGAACCTCGCGAATGTTCATCAACATGCAACACCATGTAATGCATTTACAACAATCGGACCAACTAAATTTATTTCAAGCTTGTGTGTAGATTTTGCCAATTATGAAGCACTTCAGATAAAGGTCAAAAAATATATATTTGAAAGTTGTATTAATGTTATTTTATGTTGCAATGAATTACATAGAATCTGAACTATGAACTGAATATCGCTACCAAAACACAAGTACATGTGAACTCAGAAAGTCAAAATTTATTTTCATAGTAAATGCTTTCCTCAACATTTACATATAAAGGCTAGTTTTTAGGTAAGAATAATAGTGTTTGTTAGCAGCATGCTTTAAAATGATTTCCTGTGTCACATGTTTAGGGGTGTGGCAAAATATTTCTTGTTCAGAGACATTTTTGGTGTGTTGTAGAATTGACATGGAAATAGCAGACAGCATAATGTTAGTTTTATATATTTAAACTTTGTCTTACTATTAAATTAAAGGTATTTTAAAGTGTTTTATTTTTCAGTGTAATCGAAGGGGTTTGGAATTAGAAGTTATGTGCAACTCTTAATAGAAAAGTGTACTTCTATTCTACTACTTCCCATACCTCACATTATAGAACCTAGAAAGTGTATATATTATATATTGCACTATAAATTGCACAAATCGGATGAAGTCCTAGTCACAGTTGTCTCAACTTACTATGTATTGCATACAGTAGGATAACTACACTACAGGCCCTATATATTGTGCTCTACACTGTACAGCCGGCAGGTATTTAAGATTCAGTCTTGCTTGTGACTCACACTAAACTCTATGTACTCCCTAAGTAGTACACTATATACTGGACAATAGGGTAAACAATAGGGAGTCATTAGGGATTTGGGATCTCCCTCGCCTCTGGTCAATACGCTTATTGTGTCACGTAAATTTTCATCCCTATTGTAGAGCGACATCCTCTCTTTCCCGTCATTCTCTCGTGCATGTGCAGCCTGATTGCTGGATGTGCTTTCTCTTCAAGGACGCGTGTCAGCTTCAAAAGCCAACAAACAACCAACGACTGACTAATGAGTCTCAAGGCCTGGCTTGGTCGCCTGTTGACAAGCAAATACTGTCGACTTCCTTTTCCACCATGGACCTGCTGTATCCATTAGCAGTAGATTTCTAGGCCAATGTAGGCCTCAGGCTGCCAGCCTGCCGCCTTCTAGGCCCCACTCCTATCAGAGGTTTAGCGAGGGCTCCATTCGTGTTTGTGCAGCATTTATTTTTGAGTTAATTGTGTTCTTTGTCGAAGCCTAGATTAGATTACTCTTTGGATCACCTGTTTGAATGTCTGGTGAGTTTACTCTCTAGGATCAATACCAGTCTACCTTTGAAACTTTGTATGTTGACCAAAATCTCATGTCAAAACCCCTAATTTGTTTAGATAGGGCTCTCTTGACAAACATCTGTGTGGTCTGTAGGCCATAGTGGAGCTGAAGTGCTGAGCTTAAATCTCTTGTGTCTTGGGGTTTTGAGAGTTCTGTATGCGTATCAGAAAAGTGGACTCGGCTGGTGGACAGAGAGACAGAGAGAGACAAGTCAAGTGCGGTAAAACCCCACTCATCTCTCAAATGCACCCATGAACAGCCAAGAGTCCTCGAGAGCACAGAGCATAGAGCGATGATGAAGGAGTACTTAAACAAAGAGAAAAAACGATAGACAATGAAAGAGTAAATAAATCCTCTATAAGAGATAGACAATTTTTAAAAACTACTTTTAAGGGAATTCCTGTTTTCCAAGATTGTACAACTCTATAGTCACTTAATAAAGGTACTGCATAAGACATGAAATACTGGCTTGTATATTCTATACATATGTCACTGCATGTATAATGAGACATGCAATCTTTAGACATAAAGTTAAGAATACTTAACCATTCTGGGGCTATTTGTCTGCTCAGAGAAAGTAACTGCCCCTATAGGCTTGCGCTGACTTTTGCTGATTTTTGAAGATTTACAATTAGAATGTATGTTCTTTGTCTTCTAAAATAAATATCACCTGATATTTTCATAGATTTTCAGAATTTCCTAATAAACTTGTAAATAAGCATGTAACTTACACTTGTATATTCAGTCTAGCTGAGATACAATTGAGCTATTTGTCTTGCTTTACTCAACGGTTGGTCTCATAGACAGCTAAATACAGTAAGCTAAGCTGAATATAGCTAGGAAATTCTCACAGAGGAAATATGGTGGCTAAACTTTAAAGCAGTGATGCAATCCATTAATACTTATATTCATATATTAATTGTCTTATACAGCAATGTAGCTGTGTGTTTTTTTTTGTTTTTTTTCAGAATAACTTGCCACAACTTGACATAACATAAAATTAAGTAATTATTTATAATCCCACTATCCTGTGTCAGTTTTCTGGCTGAGCAATTCCTGTTCAAGTCTGGTTCATCTAAATATGTCTTCCTCATGTCATCTCAGGTAGTTTTCCCTTGCTACTATCTTTTAGCTTGCTCATTAGTTTTCTAATCCTGCATCTGTAAAGATAGGACAATGTCTATTGTTAAAAGTGTTATCCAAATAAAACTGAATTGACTTTAAATTTTGTGAAGTGGCCCATGTGTAGAATGACATTATCACTGATCTAGGTCTCGAATATGTTATCTTTGCTCACAGTTCTCTTTCCCACCTACACTGTCTTGTCTGATGACAAAAGCAGCAACCCAAAATAGCTAATTCGAAAGTGTCGTTCTACCATTTTTTTGTGGATGGGTGGATGCTGTATAAGAATTTTGCTTAATTAATCTGTGGCTAGCATTAGTATAATGTCAGCATTTTGACCGAAACAAACACAGAGACTTCTGCTACTTCTCTAGCTCTGTTTTTCCCCACTTTCTTTCTGAGCTGGGGTGTGAGCTCACCGCTCACTGTAAAGCCTTCACTCTTGTGAAACGAGAGTGCGTTGGCCATGGCCGAAGGCTCAGTGTTCATTTGGAAAGCAGAAGTGAAACGCTTGTCTCTCACTGAATCCTTCATGCTCTGCAGAAACCTCGGCTCTCAATGAGACCAACACGCAAATCTGTCTGGCCCTGATAGTGTACTGTTGTCACACCGCAGAACATATGCAACGTGTGATAGCAATTCCTCTGGGTCTGTGTTAATGTCTGTTTCTCTCTCTGCCACTGTAATGCAACCTGATCACAGAACGAAGGTTTGAAAACACTGACAGGAAATGATAAATACGGTTTCCATTAGCATCATGTTTAGAGATATAGCGTTAGGACAGATGTGTTCAAAGGTGTTATATTTCTCACTGCATATCTTTGATATTTTATTTATATTTCTCACTATATATATCTTTCTAATTAGTTGCACTGCCGTTATTAAATAATCTGCTTTAAGCTGAATAACTGAATAATAAGTTGTATAATAATATTTTGCATGAACTTTGACAATGTCTATATAAATTTGACTAAATTTGGCTCATGCTGCAATTATAAGAATATATTCTACTATATTTAATGTTTCCACCATGAAATTGATTTTTTTCTGTGTACCAAAACAACATGTTGTGCTGCTCTTATCCTACATCAAATAACCAACCATTTACATTTCTAATTTGTGAACAAACAACACGTCAAACCTAAACATGGAACTGTTTATCAATACATCTCATGTAGAACATGTGCGATTATCTATTACGTTAACAGTTATGACAGTTATACAAAGTCATTCCCTCACCAGCCTCTGTTTTTGTTCATCTCACTAAGATGAAAACTTGTCTTGAAACTCGAAAGTATTT
Source organism: Hemibagrus guttatus (assembly GCA_033459395.1). Taxonomy (NCBI): domain Eukaryota; kingdom Metazoa; phylum Chordata; class Actinopteri; order Siluriformes; family Bagridae; genus Hemibagrus; species Hemibagrus guttatus. The sequence goes on along the minus strand of JAUCMX010000012.1, from coordinate 20,405,788 downwards.
CCACCTTGATGTCCTGTCACTGGCATTGGAGACTCCCTCTATAAATTTTAAATGATAATCTCCTCACAGAAAACTTCACCATGTCAACAAGTATGATGTTCTTTTTTGAATTTTTTCTTATAAAATCTGTTTATTTTTAGAGATCACTAATAAAGATTAAAGTAAACCTGTGATTTGACTAACAGCCAGCATTACTGTCAAAGCTATTTTTATACAATTTAATGCATTAATTCTAACCAATCAGGTTGAAGAATTCAAACAGTGTTGTGATATAATTAATAAAATTTCATTGTGTGTTTATTTAGCAACGCTAACATTGCATAAGGTTTTGAATATTTTTTATCTCTATAGGCTTTTCCAGCATTTCTCCACACAATGCTGATGCAGTATAAGCCACAGATGTCACAGTGGTTCATGCTGGCCTCATCTGAGGCAGATTGTAAGATGTGTGTATGTTAGTGCTGTAAGAAAGTACAGTAACTCAAATAGCTGTTCCACTCGACTGATAACCCTTTACAGTTCTATGTTATGATTCAGTTCATTAGCTCACAGCATATAGTTTAGGAACTACCACAAACAACTGGAACTCAGGTCAGGCAAACACATACAGCTAAAAAGATTTGACCCATCAGCTGCCAGAGATTGTGTCACCAATCACGTGTCGCTTGTTGCTGACAGACATCAGCACCCAGGATTCATAAGCACATGGGTTTCATGCTAAAATCAAGCCATGTAGATGAACTCTTACAGAAATGACTTAATACATTCATGAGCAAGTCACCAAAACACCAAAGGTCTTTAAGACGTCTTTGTTTCCAGTGGACCATGAACGTTGGACATTTAATATAATATTTTGGCTTGAACACAGTTTAGTGTCATTTTATGGGAAAAACAGAAATGAAGTTTCAGTTCCCGTTTGTAGGCAATCGTGAAAAGTTGTTCATCCCTCAGGGAGCTAATTTTTCATATAGTTTGGCTCAAGCAATATCACTCGAGACTAGCACAGAGGAAGCACTCTACAGTTCAGTCTGGTTAAAAAAAAAGATGTGTTTAATTATTGATTTGTACAATCATATCAGTAGCTGCTACATTAGAGTAAACCATGCTTAGCGTTTGGAGCTTCGTACTTGCTAAATAAGTGCATTTAAAAATGAAAATTGTGAAATAACACGTAATAACAGAAAATCGTTTCTTCAGCATGATTTAATTCAGAAACTAGCTGAATGCAATCCAGTCAAGATAAAAGTCTGCTTAAATCTCAAAATACTTCTTTAATCTGTATGTAAGTGCACTAGCACATGAAATAATGTCTTGACCATCCTCCAAAAGAAGACCATTCTGAATTCAGTCCTGATTCCTAGAGTAGATGATAGATATTTAGTAGATATTTTCGTAAACCTTAATATAAGTGGACTAACTGGCTAAAGCAGTTGATAATAATGAATATACTTAGAAAAAGAGAGAGAGATAAGGGAAGAACACAACAATTACAGTTTCAGGATTGCACAGTTCAGTTGGTTCTTGTGGTTTCAACTTTCAAAATCCACTCAAGCTATTTGGAAGGGTTGCACAAATTAAGCGCTTCCTGAGTGCAACTTACAAACTGCAATGTCATTGGAACTGTAATAGAAATCGTGTTCTGTGTGCAGCTGAGACCAAAATTAAATTATTTTTTGACATGGGTTGAGAAGAAACAGGAACTGCTCACAAGGAAAAAAACCATAAGCCAACTGTAAATTAGGTTTATGGTTTCGTTATAAGGGTTTTTTTTTAGTCTGTTGGTTAAGGGCTCTGGTGAAGCTTGCTAATAATTCCATTCCATTGTATGTACCACTTATCCGATCTACCCTCGAGTCACGGGGGCCTGTGCCTATCTCAGGCGTCATCGGGCATCAAGGCAGGATACACCCCTGGCCTCACACTGGGTTCGAGTTGTAATATTACACCCTGGACGGAGTGCCAACCCATCGCAGGGCACACACACACTCATTCACTCATGCAGTCACACACTACGGGCAATTTAGAGACTCCAATCAGCCTAGAAGCATGTCTTTGGACTGGAGGAAACCGGAGCACCCGGAGGAAACCCACCAAGCACGGGGAGAACATGCAAACTCCACACACACAGAGACTCGAACCCAGTGTGAGGCCAGGGTGTATCCTGCCTTGATGCCCAATGAGGCCTGAGATAGGCACAGGCCCCCCCGTGACTGATGATAGATTGGATAAGTGGTACAGGCAACGGGGAAAAAATGGATTTCTCTTGCATAGGTTTATGCTTTGCATAGGTACAAGAAATTTATTCTGACTTACTAAAAGAAAATAATGAATGTCACATTTATTTTGGGTTCATTTTGGGTGCCGCCCCTTTTTTTTTTTTTTTTTTAATAAAAAAAAAGTCAGGGCTTATTAGTAATTATGATATTATAGTGACTGTCAAGTGTGTTCTTTTAATCATGGTTATATTTCAGTTAGAACTTGAAGTGTGCATAATTGAGGTGCCAATACTTTTGCTAACAGTGTTTTATAGAAAATAAAAGCATGCTTCTTTGAATATACATTGTTGCTTTAAATTATTCTTACCCATTTTAATAAAGGGTGCCAAAATAAATTTCAATATTTGACTTCAGTTCAATTTTTTCTATTATCACTGTCCATCCTATAGTATTTTTCCTGTCAGTTCATATTTCATTTTAATTTAATTATTGTTTTATGCATTCCAGAGGGAAAAAAACACTTTCATTATAACATGTATATTTAATTTACACTGTTACCCTGAGGGGGGGGGGGGGCACGGTGGCTTGGTGGCTTGGTGGTTAGCACGTTTGCCTCACACCTCCAGGGTTGGGGGTTTGATTCCTGCCTCCGCCATGTGTGTGGAGTTTGCATGTTCTCTCCGTGCCTCGGGGGTTTCCTCCGGGTACTCCGGCTTCCTCCCCCGGTCCAAAGACATGCATTGTAGGTTGATTGGCATCTCTAAATTGCCCGTAGTGTGTGATTGCGTGAGGGAATGAGAGTGTGTGTGTACCCTGTGATGGGTTGGCACTCCGTCCAGGGTGTATCCTGCCTTGATGCCCAATGACGCCTGAGATAGGCACAGGCTCCCCGTGACCCGAGAGTAGATCGGATAAGCGGTAGACAATGAATGAATGAATGTTACCCTGAGAAAAATAAAGCTGTTACAGAAAATCATTTGAGAGTCATAGCAAAAGTGAAACAGAGCTCATCAGTGCTGCTGGTGCAAGAGTTCAGGAAGATTGTCCTCATCTTAAGGAAACAGGAGGTGACATTTAACAGAATCACAATCGATCATCCTAAGAAAATTCAGGACATTTTGTGCAAATCTGTGTGTGCGTGTGTGTGTGTGTGTGTGTGTGTGTGGCAATTCATTTATATAAAGTTTCTTTTTCATGTGTGTGTGTGTGTGTGTGTGTGTGTGTGTGTGTGTGTGTGGGTGTGTGTGGGTGTGTGTGTGTGTGTGTGTGTGAGAGAAAGAGGGAGGCTGTCAGTAGTTTCGTTTGTAGTTCTACATTTGCCCTCTCTCTGGCAATTCATTTATATAAAGTTTCTTTTTCATGTGTGTGTGCGTGTGTGTGTTTGTGTGTGACAGAGAGAGAGAGAGAGAGCGAGAGAGAGAGAGAGAGAGAGAGACTATTTCTATTTCTGCCATCTCTCTGTCCATTCATTTCTTTAATCAAAGTTTCTTTTTTCTTTTTTTCTTTTTTTGTGTGTGTGTGTACATGATAGCCCCTACAGGTCAGTCCAACATTCCCTCACTAGTTAGTAACTTCTGAGATAATGTCTTGAGTGCTGTTGTTCTGTCATCTCCCATTGTGTCCACACACACACACTTCCCCCACATTTGACCCTCGACCTTGCAGGGTTACACTGTCGCCAATGGTAAGCCTGTGTGAGTGTGTCAGCGAATGTGTGAATGTACTTCTCATATATATTGTGAAAGAGGTAGAACAGAAATAGCAGCAGACAGATTAAGGCAGACAGACGCTTTCACGCAGGTCCCTTTCAGTGTCTTCTGTTTGTGTTGGCAGACTGAAGAGAAAGAGACAAAGAGGAAAAAGGAAAGTTGGGTGAAAGAGACGGAAGGAGACAGCCTGAAAGAGAGAAGGAGAGAGAGAGAGAGAGAGAGAGAGAGAGAGAGAAAGACGTTCAGTTTGCAGTATGGTCTAATATAATGCTGTTTGTCATTTCCTTCAAGAAGAGCTTATAAATAAAGTCTTAGCTGTAGCTAATTCTCAAAAACTCAACAGACTTTAATGACAACACAGTCTATTTCTGTACAGAAGGTTGGCCACTTGTAAGCTCATAAAAGAGAAATCTGAACTAGCCACATAGCAACTCATAGGCAATAGTATAGTAACAGAGTCAAAACAACACCAACATAATAACTGCACTGTTTTTTCCTCTTGATGTAAAATTTCAGACAGGAGGCAAAGAGGAAGGCCAAAGAGGAGGTATATGGATGGAATAAATGAGGATATGAAGCTAGTGGGTGCAAGTGTTGACAATGCAGAAGATAGGGATAGGTGGAGAGAGATGATTCGCTGTGGCGACCCCTGAAGGGAAAAGCCGAAAGAAGAAGAAGAAAGAAGAAAGAACTCTTCAGATTAAAACGAGAAAATTTACTGTCCACTTTTTTGTGCGATACATGCACAATCATAGCTTGTTTTTTGCTATTTGAGTGTCCCTTCATCATAGATGTATATGTATGTTCGTGTATGCTTTGGTAGCTGTTATAGCAAGAATAATGATGTTAATATCTAATAACATCAACTATCACAAAAAGCACCAAAACAAAACAACGTAAACAAAGGTTGAGCTAGCTAGCTTAATAACATTAAAATTATCAGGAGCTGGTTAATGCTAGCTAACAAACTACTGTAGCATTACATTCATTTTTATTATCCACCAGGCTTGGTTTTGTTTTACAAAGTAATCACAAGCTGCAAAAGCATGACACAAAATAAAACTGTTGTTAGCCAGTTAGAAAATGTCAGGTATATATATTTTTTGTGAGATATTGGCTTTGTTGATATTCATGTCCATGCATCTAATGTATCGTTGGTGTAGGTACTGCTGCAAACTGCTTTGATAGAGGTGATTGGTGATGGTATATCTGGTTGATTTAAGGTTCCCAAGTCTGTCAGGCCAAATGTTAAAATCAGTCAATATTGATATCAATGGAGCATTTTTTATCTTGTGGCATAATGAAATTAATTTCAGTTGGTGGTTGGTAATGTGTTTGTCAGTTTTGTCAGTAAAATGATCAAAAAAGTTTATTATTATTATTATTATTATTATTATTATTATTATTATTAGTGGTAGTTTTATTAGTGGTAGTAGTAGTAGTAGTAGTAGTGGCAGTAGTAAGATCAATAGTAGTAGTAAGCAGTAAAAGCAGTAATAATAGTAGTAATAGTTGTAGTAGTAGCAGTAATAGTAGCGGTAGTAGCAGTAGTAGTAGTAGCAGTACTAGTAGCAGTAGTAATAGTAGTAATAGAAGTAGTAGCAATACATACAGTAACGCCTTTAAATTAGCAAAATGAGCGCACATAAGCCATATGATGTATTGTAAAAGGCATGCTATAATAGGAAAATCATCAATGGCACTGTGGTGTGGTGGGCAGTTGGACATCGAGCATAATTACTGTTACCACTGCAAAGCTGATAATTTTCCAGTAACAGCATGATAAACAGTTTTATTCCTCTTAATGCACAGCAATTTGACAACTCTTACATATTTGTATTCATAAAAGAATGACGCATCAATATCATCTGTTTAGAGTTACCATAATGTTGTGCATGAAACATATTAGACCCTGTAATCACTTACAGCTATAAACAGTCATTCCCTTATCAACTTCTCTCTCTCTCTCTCTCTCTCTCTCTCTCTCTCTCTCTCTCTCTCTCTCTCTCTCTCTCTCTGTGTGTGTCTCTCTCTCTCCTTGGTGATGAGAAATAAAAATTCAGCTAGTCATGTTACTGAGAAATCACAGAATGAATTCCTTAAAGATAAAAATAAAACTTTAGCTCTGACTGCTACAAAGCACTGACACTGGGGACTCCTTCCATAAATGTTAAATAAACACTGGTGTTGCAGAAAATGATTCAATACAAGCTCATCAAGTTCAAGAAGTGTACAGTGCTCTAACACAAATTATTAGAATTCAATTCAATTCAGTTTTATTTGTATAGCACTTTTAACAGTGGACATTGTCTCAAAGCAGCTTTACAGAACATAAGAAACAAAAGTGCAAAAGTCCTAGATGTTAGACAATAATAATCATTATTAATATAATGCTGTGCTGATTCAAGACTTCCATGTCTTGGTGTAGGGCAGCAATCATTCTAATGAATTGACATCTTAATCATCTCTCTTTATGTTGATGATTTATTGTTACCCATTTATTTGATAATACACAGCATAATAATGTTTGTTTAGAATAATGGGAAATTACCCATATTATTCTCCTTGTCTTTTCTGTATATGTGTGTGTGTGTGTGTGTGTGGGTGTGTGTGGACTCATGTATGTCTTCTTGCATGTAATTTTACTCTGTCTTAGGGTGTGTATAGGGGTGAAGCTAAAACAGACAGTCTTGTGCAACATCCAAAGATGGAGTGCGATCCAGATCTTTGTCATGATAATGATCATTCTCACAGCGAAATAACAGTCATTGTCACATGACATGACAATCCTAACAGTTCCCCATACTCAAAACAGCACCTTAATCTAACACATACACACATAAGTATACTTATTTATATATATATATATATATATATACATACAGCGAATGAACATACAAAGGAACAAAAACACATATTGATTCTCTCGGTATCTCTCAATCACACACTTGTTCTCTTGTCATGAGATTAGAATCTGTTTTTTTTCACACTAAAGAGCTGTTCCTCTCTCTGTGCTCTCAAAATAAAGTTCATCTCCTCATATCTCTTTTCTAAAAATGCAGTGTGAAGGCTCAAAGAATAATGTTTCCACAGGACATGCGAGGGCCATTCACATCAACTTCATGTTAAAAGAATTTAAAGCTTCTTTTACAATAATGTTTAAGCTTCTTTTAAATAAAAAATAGTAGAATAAGTAATCAAGGGTCCTGTCCTAAAAAAATTTAAATTAAATTCTATATATATAATATATTATATTATATATAACAATAATAATAATCATAATGCACAACAACATTTTGAAGAGTATTTTCAAAGGTACTGTTGGTTTATTATTATTATTATTATTATTATTATTATTATTATTATTATTATTATTTAGATGCAGCAAAGTGAATTAAAAAAATGGACATGACCTCACCATGAAGGCTTTACCACCACAAAGTTGATTATTTTCCAAAAACAGCATGTCTCTTAATGTTTTTAATTTGAATTTTTTTTTTCATTTAATACCACAGCGATTTGTCATTTATTACATTAATTATTAATTAAAGAACATGTACACTTTTTATCCTTTTACATCTATTTAATATTGTTAGATTATACTTTCAAATTAATCGCTGTTGGCGGCACGGTGGCCTCACACCTCCAGCATCCTGTGTTCGAGTCTCGCTCCCGCTCATTGTGTGTGTGTGGAGTTTGCATGTTCTCCCCACGCTTGGTGGGTTTCCTCCGGGTGCTCCAGTTTCCTCCCACAGTCCAAAGACATGCTTCTAGGCTGATTGGAGTCTCTAAATTGCCCGTAGTGTGTGATTGCATGAGTGAATGAGTGTGTGTGTGTGCCCTGCGATGGGTTGGCACTCCGTCCAGGGTGTATCCTGCCTTGATGCCCGATGACACCTGAGATCAACTCCCTGTGACCAGAGAATAGATCAGATTAACGGTACAGACAGTGGAATGGAATGGAATTAATCGCTGTCTTTGAAGTGATGCACTCATACCATATAGGGTTAATTGTAGGCGTGTCTAGATTTAAATAAGTGGCGGTGTGCATGTCAACATTGGCTATGAAATCTTATTCATTAAGCTTCATTAAAAAATCCGTGTGAACTGTATACTCGATTTGATGAATCCCCATTTTACTGTGAATGTGAGACTTAAAGATTACGTATAAGAAATATCTGAAGTCTTTTGGTAAATGAGGTCCGAGTTGTCCGAGTATCATATAATTGGGAAAGAGGTAAAAAAAAATAATAAAAAATTGTAACTGGCAACCAAGCTGACTCTGATTCATCACTAGATCACTGGTAAGTTCTAATAATATTCATTCATTCATTGTCTACCACTTATCCGATCTATTCTCAGGTCATGGGGAGCCTGTGCCTATCTCAGGCGTCATTGGGCATCAAGGCAGGATACATCCTGGACGGAGTGCCAACCCATCGCAGGGCACACACACACAATCACGCAATCACACACTATGGACAATTTAGAGATGCCAATCAACCTACAATGCATGTCTTTGGACAGGGGGAGGAAAGCGGAGTACCCGGAGGAAACCCCCGAGGCACGGGGAGAACATGCAAACTCCACACACACACATGGCGGAGGTGGGAATTGAAACCCCAACCCTGGAGGTGTGAGACAAACGTGCTAACCACCAAGCCACCGTGCCCCTTGTTCTAATAATAATGTAAGTTTATTTTAAATGTTAATATTTCTGATTACTGTCATAGTTCCTGATGTTGTATAACCTGTACAAGGTTCATATTAAAGACAATGAGCAAGAAAAGGGACAAATTAAAGGAAAAGCCTACACAAAGTGTCTTAGTAAGGTTTTGTGCCACCACGAGCTGCCAGATCAGCTTCAGTGTGTACTGATATATTGTACATGTCTCTGGGACTCTACTGGCGCGATATTCCATCACTTAGTGTTCTGATGATGGTGGTGAGGACCACTGTTTAACATATTGCTCCAAAATCTCCCCTCAGTTTTCAACTGGGTTGAGATGTGGTGAATGCAAAGGCCACAGCATATATATTACAATATTATTTTCACCCTCCAAACCATTCAAGCCCTTGTGCCATGTGGATGGAGGCAGAGCCATCCTGGAAGAGAACACAGTAATCAGTACATATATGATTCAGTGTAGGTTGAAGTTGATCAGCCAGAAGAACTTTGTTTTGATTTGTGGTAGCTCTTCCTTCTTCCTTCAAGTGCAGACAAACAAAAATAATTTCAGAATTCCCATGCATTACACATTTTTTCTTGTAATTTGTCACATATCTGAAGTAGCTTACCTAGCAATAGTGTTTCAATAACTTTCTTATAACATAAACGAAGCTGTTATGAATGCTCAGTGTAATGAATGCTCAAGTGTTTGGTCTTTTCAGATGTCCCTTACAGAGCACTGTGAGCATAATTCTCATATTTTGTTTGTTTTTTAATATGCAATCTGTGCATTTATTTTTTTTCTTTTTTTTTTTTCTTTTCTTGTCCCTGCTCCTGTTCTTTCACTGGTATATTCCCAACTGTGTCCAGGTGTTCTGTGGTAAAGCTCTTGATTAGTCTATTTATACCCTCCTGTGTCTCGTTGCAATGTCTCGTCGAGCCTTTGCCTCCCCAGTTCCTTGTCTTATGTCTGGTTGTACTTCCCGGTTTTGACTCGTGCTTGCTTTCCTCTGCTATTCCAAGGAAAACATATTGCACATTGTACAAACATGGCCACATCCACAGATTTACTAAAGCAGCATCTACAACAATTTAATAGTATAACATTCCTGCATTAGTAAAGAAGAGGTTTTCTGAAAAGGGTTCTTAAAGGTTAGAAGGAAGCAAATAAATATTCATTAAACATATGACATTTTAGAGTGTAGTTTTAAAGCTACTGATTTTTTTGTTACTATAAACGTATTAGTGCTGTTAGAGAAAAATAATCAGTGATGATGTTGTTTAATGTGTCCTGCCTTAACAGTTACCACCCTGAAGTTTAATGCCTTCCAATAGCAGCATGTCCTGTAGTGTGAAACTCATGTTAAACCACAGAAATTTACCAACAGAATTTTATTATTTAATGAATGACATACCTGTCGATTGTTTATGGTTTAGTTTGTTTATAGTATAGTAAAGTATAGTATAGTATAGAACAGTATGCTACTATACTATAGTATACTATAGTATACTATGGTATAGTATACAGATGTGTTAAAACATCAGTTTATGTTCAAAAAGTCATGAGGTCATGCTGCCCATTGATTCCTGAGAATGGCCTCTAATCAAGTTTAATCTCACCAGCAACCACCTGCCAAATCACAGGCCAATCAAACTGGTAGACCATCTATGCACATTGGTAGATTGTCCACACTCTTTATTTCTGCAGTAAATCAGTCAAAAATCTATAAATATTTTAAAATTATGTTACTGTTGTGCTAAAACCAACTTTACTGCATTAAATCATTAGTAGCATTCATTTTGAAACAGTTTTTCACCTACCACCACTTATCAGCTAGGAAAGATGGTTTATCAGTTTGACCAGCTTGGCCTCAGTTTGGTCAGCTGGTGTTTGGTAAAACCAAGATGTATTTTTTAACTGACTTTGATAACGATTGAACATTTTCAGCTGCTTTATTCAATTTAACGTTACTTAATGTAACATTCAAACATACTTGTTGCTGCATTGAAGCATTTTCCCTTCAGTATAAAAACAGTGTGGGATTAAAGTGGCCATTGGTTGTTCAACAAGATAACAGCCATTTTAAAAGGCCCTTTGAAGTAAAAGCCTTTCACCACTTCAGTTTGGAGAGACGCTACAAACAGTGGACATGAGTGGTCACCTAGTTTTGGCTTGGATGTTAAGCATCATGATGTTTTTTCCAAGCTCTAGCATGGTGCATCACTTTCGTTCAGCACTGTACCGTAGTCATTTAAACATGACCATTCCTCTTTAATGATCAACGTTCTCAACATAATTTGATTTCAAATATTTCACACGGGGGACATGGTGACTTAGTGGTTAGCACGTTTGCCTCACACCTCCAGGGTTGGGGGTTCAATTCCCGCCTCCGCCGTGTGTGTGGAGTTTGCATGTTCTCCCTGTGCCTTGGGGGTTTCCTCCGGGTACTCCGCTTTCCTCCCCCAGTCCAAAGACATGCATTGTAGGTTGATTGGCATCTCTAAATTGTCCAGATTGTGTGATTGCGTGAGTGAATGAGAGTGTGTGTGTGCCCTGCGATGGGTTGGCACTCTGTCCAGGGTGTATCCTGCCTTGATGCCCAATGATAGGCACAGGCTCCCCGTGACCCAAGTGTAGATCAGATAAGCGGTAGACAATGAATGAATGAATATTTCACACAAGAAAGTGACCAAATTAAGCAAGCGATTTCAATTTTTTTTTTTTTATTAGATTTGCGTGTCCATCTCTCACACTGACAGCACTGGTATTCGTTTTTATCTATTATTGCAGCCTTTAGAGGCAAACCCTGCATTATTTGTTCAATTCATCATAAAGGTCTTCTACAACAGGTCACTATTTGGGTCTATAGAAAAAAGAAAAAAGCAGATTATCCTTATAGCAGGATCCTATATGTGCTACTTTTAATGCCTCTCACAGAAACACTCACTGGAATGAAACAAGTATCGGAAAGTGATGGGAAGCTTTTAAAGCATCCACCCTACGCTTCTATGGCTCCACTGAGTCAAAATCCCCAGCCAAGCATTCCTCAGCACTAATTTAAGGGAGTTTCCTAGCATTTTCATCTTTGTTTTCACAGCCTGCCATAGGCCAAAGGGGAAGCCAAACAAATTATCCGCCATTGTTCAGAGCCCCGAGCTCTCCCAATAACATTATTTGTGGAAACATACATGCAAGAATAACTTCCTGAGTCATGTGGATTGTCTGTGTAGAGAGGAAATCGGCCATTCGCTAGCAGCTTACTGGGGGCCTTGAAGTCCAAACTCTCCCTTTCTCTCTCTCTCTCTCTCTCTCTCTCTCTCTCTCTCTCTCTCTCTCTCTCTCTCTCTCTCTCTCTCTCTCTCTCTCTCTCCCTCTCGTCCTTTCATCACTTCTGCTATGCCACATCCTGTCTTAGCTCAAGAAGGCAAGGAAACTGCTTTACAGAAAGACAGCAAGGAAGAGAGAGAGAGAGAGAGAGACCCTGGAGGTGATGGTACACAATGTCGAAAAACAGGATATGAGCCTGCATTGGCAGCGTGACCTTAACAAAAAATGACAGCATTTACTGAAAAGACTCCTCATTGCAGGCAATAGGAGGGCAAAAACATGCCCTTAGAATAATCTAAATATAAATCCCGGACCACTAGTAATAATAATAGTAATAATAAAAATAAAAATAATAATAATAATAATAATAATAATAATGCTCAGACAAGCTATGTTTCAGCATTTAATCATTTGTATGGCCTTTAATGGAGTTTTGTGGGCATCACTAACTCTAAATCAACTCACCTGATATGTTTCAAGAAAATCAGTGTTGCTAAAAACTTTACAATCTGTAATAAATTTGTAAATAAATTACTAAGAAATTAATAAATTAGGCCCTATGATGTAATGCCTGATTATAAGGTTTGCCAATGTTGTAAACTGAATCATCACAGAAAATTGTTATCCACTTCCATGTACAGTTAATGTTAAGGTTTCAGTAAATGTTAGCTAGCTAGCTAAGTTAGCTAGTTTAATGCTAGCAACTAAAGTACTAAATCACATCAACTAAAACACCATAAAAGATTTTAGGGACCAAATTTAGAAGATTTGAGGGATCAAATAAGTATTTGCAAAAAAGAAAGTATGAGAGACAGAGAGAGCTGTCTTAATTAATTAGAAGTCCAGGTTTTCACCTGTCCACCATTATCAAGTAATAACAGTCTGTCCACCATAATCAAGTGATAACATTCTGTTATTGATTCCTCAAACTTTCTGTCTTACACACACAAACACAGCAAAAAAGCAAACAATCCGTGTGGTGCAGTGACCAAGCTAAATCTCTGTTCACCGTTCGGTCAGTTTTATGAGCTCCGCTGTTTACTGAGTGAGTCACAACAATCACAAGACCTCTCATAAAACTACTGCCAATCAATAACACTCCCGATCACTGGCCTAGACCTGCTGTTCATGCCAGCCGATAAGCTTGGTGTGTGTCATCTATTACTGCAGCAATAAGCATCAGGATTTATGGCTAATGTTAGACTACTGTATACACACTGGGTGGTAACGATAAGGCGTGCTAATGACCGCTTTGATCCCGCTAGTTAAATTCCATCGCTGTTCATGTCAGCCCATCCCGTGCCACTTTACAATACGTTCTTTGTGTGAGGAGATCGATAAATGAATAAGGTATTAAAGGGAACGTTTTTGGTCCATACAAGGCCACTAATGACAGATTTGTCTGACTAGCTTCCTTTTTTTGATCAGACTAATGTTTTTCCCTTCTCTCTATTTCTACATCTCTGATCATCTCTTTGTAGCCTTTGTTCTACTTTTCTCTCTCTCTCTTACTCTCGATTTCTCGTTTTCTGTCACCTCCTCACTCTAATCGAGAATTAAAACTCTTGCATATCTCTTTGTATGGACAAATAGATGTGTCATAACCTGTTCTGCTTCCTGCTACTCTTTACTGGTCTACTCACATCCTTCCTAAAGGTGTAAATATATAGTATCACTTATAACTAATCTCATTTCTGTCTTCAGCACCTCAGAACAGAGCTTCATAGTGATGAGCTCATCTTAACTATTAGAGAGATGCTGGTGTTTTTATAGACTTTTTTTAGATATCATATACACCAATATACAGTGCATCTACACATAGATCATCTGCTATGCAAAAAGTATACAACTCATTAATATCTGGATATTCTGGAAATGCAGTGCCAATCGCAGGAGCACTGGGCATGAGGTGGGAATACACCTACAAGTCACTATTTGTCACAAGCACTCTGGTACAGGTACAATCTTAGTGATATGGATTGAAAAATGCTTGCCATGGGAGGCAAGGCAGGGGAGATGGTGGTTATCGAGTGACTAAGGAATGCGGACACGGTACTGTGTTTTCTGTGTGTGTGTGTGTGTGTGTTTGTGTGTGTGTGTTTGCAGGGACTGTTGACCTTGGATAAACGAACATCATTATCTCAGTTTGGGAAATTGATGAGTTCATGCTGTTTGCCTTGATACTGTTGCTCTGAGCAGTGTTCAGTGACGCCACTGTGACTATCTGCACTGGCATGAATGAAATGGCTAAGAACTTTTATAAGGTTTTGATAGACTGTATATGTTTATCGGAAAAAGGCAGAGCTGTTTAAGGAAAACAAATGCTTGTATTATAATAATTGTGTTGTGCTTGGTGTTGGTTGGAACTGTATTTTCAATAATTTATGTATTTAATGTGGTTTTCTAGAGTCTTTGAAGACTTGTCGAAACTAGGGACAATACAGCAGACAATTTGGCCTGAAGTAGTTTATGAACTTATCAGTGATTAACAGAGGAGGAAAGTGTGAGGCACACAAGCTGGATTGAACACTGTAAATGATCACTGGTAATAATCCTAAGGCTATAGCAAGACTATTAAAGCCTATACAAATCAGACATCATATTAACCTTGTGCTGCCAAAACAGCCCTGACCCATAGAGGCATGGACTCCACAAGACCTGTATAGATGTGATTTGTCAATAAAACCTTTAAGATGCAAGGTATGGGTCAGATTTCTTTATCCAGCACAAATTTTTGATCAGATTGAGATTTGAGTAATTTGGAGACCAACTCAACCCCCTGAACTCTTGTCATGTTCCTCAAACCTTAAATCCTGAATAATTTTTGCATTGTTGCAGGGATCATTATCCTGCTGTAAGAGACCACTGCCATTAGAGGATACAGTTGCCATGAAGGGGTGTGTACATGGTCTGCAACAATGTTTAGGAAGTTGGTACATGTGAAAGTAACATCCGCATGAATGCCATGACCCGGTTTCCTAGCAGAACATCAAACAGCCCAGAGCATCATACTGCCTGTAGTGCACCCTGGTTCCATCTCTTCCTCAGGTATGTAACACACTCAAACACCAGGGTGTCCACTTAATGTGTAATTTAGGTCACCTTCTTCCATTGCTCCACGGTCCAGTTCTGGTGCTCATGTGCCCATTGTAAGTGCCTTTGGAGGTGGACAGGAGTCAGCATGGGCACTTTGACCAGTCTACAGCTCTGATGCCCCATACACAGCAAACTGTGATGCACTGTCTGTTCTGACACCTTTTTATCATAGCCAGCATTAACTTTTTCAGCAAGTTGTGAGCTTACAAACTATAATATAATATAATATAATATAATATAATATAATATAATATAATATAATATAATATAATATAATAATGACAGCTAATGTTAAAAGTAAGTAAAGTCAATAATATCAGCTAACTTAGACAGTCCACTCAATAGTGCCCTCATATAACCTCATATTTGAGCAATATGGTGACAAAGCAATAAAGATTGCTTAATAGACAGCTATGATGATTATACTCATTAATATGATTCCTTTTGTAATAACTGAGTCAACAGAAACATAAGCAGAAGAAAAAAGGCAAAATACACAAAGAAAAAAGTTAAATTAACACAAGTAATGGCCTAAAGAACTTTTGCAGTATATTGATACAGTGGTGTGAAAAAGTGTTGGCCCCCTTCCTGATTTCTTATTTTTTTTGCATGTTTGTCACACTTTAATGTTTCAGATAATCAAACACATTTAAATATTAGTCAAAGATAACACAAGTAAACACATCATGCAGTTTTTAAATGAAGCTTTTTATTATTAAGGGAAAACAAAATCCAAAACTACATGGCTCTGTGTGAAAAAGTGTTTGCCTCCTAAGCCTAATAACTGGTTGGTCCACCCTTAGCAGCAACAACTGCAATCAAGCGTTTTCCATAACTTGCAATGAGTCTGTTACAGCGCTGTGGAGGAATTTTGGCCCACTCATCTTTGCAGAATTGTTGTAATTCAGCCACATTGGAGGGTTTTCGAGCATGAACCACCTTTTTAAGGTCATGCCACAGCATCTCAATCGGACTGAGGTCAGGATTTTGACTAGGCCACACCAAAGTCTTCATTTTGCTTTTCTTCAGCCATTCAGAAGTGGACTTGCAGATGTGTTTTGGATCATTGTCCTGCTGCAGAACCCAAGTTCGCTTCAGTTTGAGGTCACATATTTACTGATCTATCAGTCTGGAAAAGGTTATAAAGCAATTTCTAAAGCTTTGGGACTGCCGCAAACCACAGTGAGAGCCATTATCTACAAATGCCGAAAACATGGAACAGTGGAGAACCTTCCCAGGAGTGGCCGGCCGACCAAAATTACCCCAGAAGCGCAGCGACAACTCATCCAGGAGGTCACAAAAGACCCCACAACAACATCCAAAGAACTGCAGGCCTCACTTGCCTCAGTCAAGGTGAGTGTTCATGACTCCCCCATAAGAAAGAGACTGGGCAAAAATGGTTTGCATGGCAGAGTTCCAAGACGAAAACCGCTACTGAGCAAAAAGAACATAAAGGCTCGTCTCAGTTTTGCCAGAAAACATATTGATGATCCTCAAGACTTTTGGGAAAATACTCTGTGGACTGATGAGACAAAAACTGAACTTTTTGGAAGGTCTGTGTCCCATTATGTCTGTCGTAAAAGTAACACCGCATTTCAGAAAAAGAACATCATACCAACAGTAAAATATGGCGGTGGTAGTGTGATGGTCTGGGGCTGTTTTGCTGCTTCAGGACCTGGAAGACTTGCTGTGATAAATGGAACCATGAATTCTGCTGTCTACCAAAAAATCCTGAAGGAGAATGTCCGGCCATCTGTTTGTGACCTCAAGCTGAAGCGAACTTGGGTTCTGCAGCAGGACAATGATCCAAAACACACCAGCAAGTCCACCTCTGAATGGCTGAAGAAAGGCAAAATGAAGACTTTGGTGTGGCCTAGTCAAAGTCCTGACCTCAATCCGATTGAGATGCTGTGGCATGACCTTAAAAAGGTGGTTCATGCTCGAAAACCCTCAATGTGGCTGAATTACAACAATTCTGCAAAGATGAGTGGGCCAAAATACCTCCACAGCGCTGTAACAGACTCATTGCAAGTGATTGAAAACACTTGATTGCATTTGTTGCTGCTAAGGGTGGACCAACCAGTTATTAGGCTTAATAATAAAAACCCTCATTTAAAAACTGCATGATGTGTTTACTTGTCTTATCTTTGACTAATATTTAAATGTGTTTGATTATCTGAAACATTAAAGTGTGACAAACATGCAAAAAAATAAGAAATCAGGAAGGGGGCCAACACTTTTTCACACCACTGTAGGTGCTGTCATGGACCGGCCCCATTAGCTATAAATCTACAGCACTTAGCTCTCCTTGTGTCCTTGACCAGTCACCACCAGCACATGCTGCTAAATTAGCCATGTAGAAAAGCGTATTTGATGAAACATTAAACAGCTGATTATCAGACTGGTGGCCATGGGTTAATAAACTCAGCTCAGGATTTTCAGTTTATTATTCTTATGAACCATATATTAAATACTCTATAGCTATTTTATAATTGTACATGCAGCAGTTAGTTCTGATGCATTCATTTTATTGCATAAGCAGCTTTACAAGTTAGCTGAATTTGCTGTTTGTATCATGCCATTTGTTTTTGTTTTATTTTGCTGCATGAAACTGAAATTCTTGCAATTCGTTGTTGCATTGAAATTGGAACTACGCTGTCAGTTACTGGTATGGCAACAGGAAGTGCTCCTTCAAACTGTGGCTTCTTTAGGAACATTTTTATTCACAGAACAAAAATAAACCACATATTCAGACATATCATGTCTAAAATGTCAGTTACTCAATCTTAATTTCTGGTTTATTTAACTTTTATGTGAAGGTAAGATCACACTCACAGTTGTGTTGTACTGAATTACGACATGGATGTGATTACCTGTGGCCTGGTACATACAACCGAATCACTGCCTTGTTGATATTCAGTATAAAAGCAGTGTTAGTTAATTATGCAATTGTTTTACCATTTAAACAGAGGTTATAAATTATACTATATGTATGTTCTGTATGTAGTTTTTGATAAGTGAAACATTTGATTAATTATAGCTCTACGGATTGCTCATTTTAAGATAAATTCTGATATATATTTCTCCACATGGAGAAAAAACAGTCTACATACACATTAATAACATTATTTTAAAAAGTTCATGGTTCAAAGGGTATATTTGTCAAACAACCAGCACTACAATTCTATTTCTATTTTGAGGGGTGTTGTCTATTTCAGAATAGTCCTGCCCCATCCACAGGGCACATACATTTACTGAATGGTTTGCTGAGGATGAAAATTGTGAAAATTATATAATACAGCCTTCACGCTCGCCAGATCCACACTGAACTGAGCAGCTATGGCCAATTTTGGAGTGATGTGATGTGAGACAGCGCTATCCATCACCATCACCAAAAGACCAACAGAGAGAATATCTTTTGAAAGAATTCTGTCCAGTTCTTTCAGAGTTTGTCAACTACTTGTTTGGGGAAATGGTTGTATTTTAAGTAAAAACAACTTATTCACAAACAGAAATAAAATTCAGAAATAAAATTATGCATGAGGGCACAGGCTCCCCGTGACCTGAGGATAGATCGGATAAGCGGTACAGACAATGGAAAAAAAATTATGCATGAATGCAAATTTACTTTTAACATTTTATGTAAAAAAACGTTTTATCAATGAGCCTTTTTTCAGAATGTCTTTAAGAAAATATACTGTATATTTAAATATTCAGCATTCAAAGCTTAGACGCCATTTTTTTCATTAGCTGATTCTTTCATGTAATATCTAAACACATCCGCTTAACAAAACAGTGCATAGTTTGCCCCCAATTAGCCTGAACTGTTGTGCCTTTAGTACAAGCTATATGCCTAATGGATTTAAAAAAGACTCAATCACTCTTTCATAATCTTTAATGGAAACATTGTTTGTGTGTATCACTAACATCCTCTGGTTAAGAGATAGAACAATCATGGCCTATCTGCTGGCCTCGAGCACCAGATACAATCAGTTGGCTTGCTATCACAGCCCATTCACATGAGCATGTTAAACTATTGAGCAGCTTTATTCCCCAGCTTTAATCACTGCCTGCAGAAAAGGAACAAACAATCCATTAGAGCGACAAAGCTGCTCTCAGCCATCATGAGGAAAGAGTGATTGGAGTTTTAGAGGGAGAGAGAAAGGGAGGAGAGGAAGGGACATGCAATCAAGCACACACTCATACGTACATGATAGAAAGGATGACTAACACAGGAGTGGAGGAAAAAACACTGTTAATTGATCTGATGGAGAACAAACTTTCTGTCAATTAAACAATTAGACCAGCCTCGTCTCAAGTTGGCAGGCATTTAGAACTTGCTTTTCGCTGATGATCGGGTCAATATTTGGCCAGTTGTCGTCTGAGAGACCACTTATCCCCTTCGTTTTACCGGCAGGCCTTTTGGGGATTTAATATCTAAAGCATCAATTCATCCCCGTCCGGTGACATGTGGAACGGCGCAAAAGGCTCCTCAAGCCTGGATTCCTCAGGCAGCCTAGGAAAATATCACTCAGCGAGCGATTGCCCAGTCGACTGTGCTATTTGCTTTTCAATTAGGCCTCATTCACGTGGAGATAGAGCTTTTTTTAAAGCGTTCACCCGCTACTCTAAATGAGCTCAGCATTTTCTGCTTGAATCACCAATGCACTCCGAGCAATAAAATGATTACTTGTCCAAACAGGGGGCAATGGAAGTAAAAACAGCATGGGCATCATAAATAGCTTTCACCTAAATGGCTTGATCTGCCTGCTGAGCCATACAAGGATAGGATAAGGCACTTTGCACACAGTGTGCAGAGGATATTAGATAAAAGATGTACACACACACACACACACACACACAAACATCCTATTAGCTTGTCAGACCTTTGGAACCCAGATCTCATCAAAGAATGTCTTTCTATTTTTTTTTTTACTCCATTGACCATTTTCACTGCCTTGTTTTCAGTGTTGGCTTTTCAGTTATAGGATTTGTGAAGCATTACTCAATTCGCAAGGGAAATCGATGCATCGTCTGTTGGTTTTGGCTGCGCTCTGACAGTGTTCTGGGGTTGTTGATCCGGGAGGTTGAGCGTCTAGGGATCACGGTGCACAACCGTTTATCACATAGTACCCTCTAGGCTCCTGCAATCATTAACGTCTGTTTACTTTCCGCTAAATGATAACCCATTTGAAGTTGAATCTGCCAATAAGGCGGTCAAAGACAAGAGGGAGTCTGTGCTGGACCGGCTCATCGATGAGCTGGTGAGACAGGAAAGAGCTCAGAGCGAGACTTGGATTAGGGTCTGTTGAATGATGGGGTTGATCCAGCGAGATGAGCATGGAATAGTGTCATAATGGAATTCTATCGTACTGTATAGTCATTTTCTCATGGCTTATAAGCATTTATTAATGAATAGTATTAGGTTGATTGAACAACTTCACAAACTATCTAAAGTAAAATTAAATGCCATTTTAAACCCAGAAAAAGTGTCTTTCTCAGTGTTAAGTGTGCTGTGTATATTCCAGATAAATAACTTCAAACATTAATTAAAACCTCATATACCTCAACCATCCATAACTACACTTTATGTTAAAATATACAGTTGGGTCCAAAAGTCTGAGAGCATTAGTGAAAATGCTTCGATTTTTTATTCTTTTCTAATATAATACAACAATTTTCATTAAAATTATATTATTTTGAGTGAGTAACTCGAAGTGAGCAACTTGAGTGAAAAGTAGGATAGTTTAAATACTAAACTATACTAATATAGTTAATATAACACAACCATAAGTTTCAAAAATATTACAAACATTTAAAGTGGGACCTAGAAAAAGTACAGAATGTTGAGTATTAAATAATTCATATATTATTACTATTATTATCACTGTTAATAATATTTACATTACTTGTTTAAATATTTCAAAATTCTGAAACCATTAGTTTATTTGTTTAAATGAAAAATTGAAACCCCCAAATTTTTAATTTGGTCTTTTATTTATTCTTTTTAATTGATTCTTTTAATTATACATTATTATTTGTGCATTATATTTCATATTTCATAGTCATTCTTTTATAGTCATCTATTATAGTTTATGAAAATATACATTTTTATTACCACATTATGTTACCACTACAAAACAGCTGGAATATTCTGCACATCACAGGATTACTTGAAGATTCTAGAAATTAAGAAAATAGAGTTGTGCAAATTGTTACAAATTCACAAGCTTAAGCCCATCTAGGGTGAAACCTTTTAGTCAAAATTTTAACCAAAAAGGATTTAACCCTAATAGACAAAAATGTAATTTTATAAATCATACATAAATATTACATAAATAATATTTATTTATTTATTTATTTATTTATTTATTTATTTATTTATTTATTTTCAAACAATTTGATGTTTCAAAATGAAATGTTTTCAATTTTTCAAATTTAAATTAGCATTTTTTATTGCAAGAAGGTGTGCAATATTTTAATCCTAAATTGAATTATTTCCATTTTTTGGGGGGGGACACGGTGGCTTGGAGGTTAGCACATTTGCCTCGGATCTCCAGGGTTGGGGGTTCAATTCCCGCCTCTGCTGTGTGTGTGGAGTTTGCATGTTCTCCCCATGCCCCGGGGGTTTCCTCCTCCGGTCCAAAGACATGCATTGTAGGTTGAGTGGCATCTCTAAATTGTCCGTAGTGTGTGTGATTGCGTGAGTGAATGAGAGAGTGTGTGTGCCCTGCGATGGGTTGGCACTCCGTCCTGTGCCGATGATGCCTGAGGCACAGGCTCTCTGTGACCCGAGAATAGATCGGATAAGCAGTAGACAATGAATGAATGAATTAGTGTGCTAAATTAATCAAAACGATAACATGTTTGTGCATGAAACCAACAATTGATTTCATTCAAGTAGACAAGTGTTTCAGTTATTCAATTTTTCAATCTTATATTTCAAAATTCACAAAATTCACAAAAATGATGGCCTGCAGATACATATTATTATTTCATGTCTGACCATCTTGGCATAACCTTGTCATGTTGAGTCATAATAGCCAATATGCACCCACTTTAATACACACATTAATATACACACATTTTAAGAAATACAAGGTTCTCCAACATGGCCTCACACATGTTTTAACTTGCACAATAGTTGTATAAAATTCTAAAATGTTTAGGGCTGTTGTTACAAATGGGACAAACATTTAGACCCTAAAACCTCAAATTCTTAAAAGATCAGATAGGGTTTTGCACCACACTGAAAATGAATGATTCTTGCTGTAGTAACATAAATAGAAATATTTTCTGAAGTCCACTTAGTTAAATAGCAGGCTTCCCAGCTCAGCATAATGGA
>JAUCMX010000012.1:20325925-20378425 GCA_033459395.1 Hemibagrus guttatus | reverse complement strand
ATTATTATTATTATTATTATTATTATTATTATTATTATTATTATTATTACTACTAAATTAAAACCAATCAAACGACTTTCAGTTGTTACAGAGCAGTAGACTATAACAGTGCAATGCATTTCCTGAAATTTCGAAATAAGAGACAATAGCTTCCTCTTTGGTCAGTTTGGTCGTGGTGTATTAACCACACGAGCTATTGGTAAACATGAGCACAATGAGCAGGAAGTTATTTAGAATTATTATTATTATGGTTTACCTAAATAAAATATCTAACCTATACACTTTAAGGAGACGAGGAGATAGTCGTGATAATAACTGTGATACCTTTTGTTAAACACCCATGCATGAGAGTAGCTGGGAACACGAAAGGTTTCCAAACTCTGAAGGTTAATGTGACATTTTAAGAATGAATTGAACTCTGATAGACTTGAATTTAATAAAAGTTTAACAGCAACAAAATAGTATTGAAATAAAAATGCGTAAAAACTTTCTCGAGAGATTGTTCGAAACATTGATTTTTCCATTAGTAACTTTTTCTTTCTTTCTTTATCCATTTTTCCTGCTGACACAATAAACTCATTTTTATTTCCCTCACTACAAGATACTTTCAACACAATATAGATATTTATTTGTCACAGTTCTCTGTGCTGTGAACCCTAAAGATACATAAAATAAAATCACCCATCATAAGGTCCTTTAGGGAACTTCATATCTGTGCCTTTCCATTTTGAGGAATGAGTTCATGTAAAAATGCCAATTAGACAAACGTTGTAGCACAACATAATCCCTATCATAAAACAAATATCACTTAAGTGTGTTATTGTTTACTTACCGAGTGGGTCGTGTCTGATGAGCGCATGTGTGTAATCTCCGAGCAAGGCGCGATGTAACGGGTACAGTGGGTTTCCATATGCGGCTGCGGCGGCTGCGGCGAGCGCGGCGTGGTGGTGATGGTGATGCGGGTGCGGACTGTGCTGCGGGTGGATTGGAGTCGGCTCGTACACAGTGCTCCGGTAAGGCGGCACCCAGCTGGTGAATGATGAGTTCGGTGAGGGTAAAGCCGGTGCCGGTGCGGCGACGGGTGCTGTCGCTGGGGCAAGCGGAGAGCACACGTTAGGGGTGCCATCACTTTTGCCCAGAATATCGTCAATGTAAAACGGGGTAGGTTGCGCGGGCTGAACCGGGGTCGGCGCGTACAGGGGAACGGGCCTGGCCGCGGGCTGGTACTGCATGACTTGGTGTGTGTGTGTATGTTTGTGTATCTCTCTCTCTCTCTCTCTGTGTGTGTGTATCCGCTGATCAGAAAGTTAGTAACTGTTATGATTGCTGTCCTTTATATGTCCTGTAGGTGAAACGCGTGACTCCGCCCACCGAGGCACTCCCGTTCAGACTACAGCGGGTTAGTGATCTGAAGCAGTCTGAGGGAGGAGATAAAAGCTCTAGGATCGACTTCCGGCAGGTACATGTCTATCCCCTGATTGGTCCAGAATTGGGCAGGCAGAGCGCAGGGGCTTAGTACACCTGCGACTTTGATAAGATAATATGGTATAGAAGAAATGAGCACAAATTCAAGTCTTAATTTAATCTTACACATTTATATTCCTTCACTATGACAACAACAACAAGGATAAGAACAACAATAACTACAACAACAACAACAACAACAACAATAATAATAATAATAATAATAATAATAATAATAATAATAATAATAATAATAATAATAATAATAATAATAATTGTTGTTGTTGGAACGTATTATTATTATTATTATTATTATTATTATTATTATTATTATTATTATTATTATTATTGTAGTAGTAGTATCATCATCATCATCATCATCACGTTTATTCCAATCTGAGAAAAAGTGATGGTTCCTCATATGGTTCTTTGTATAGCGTTAAAGGTTCTAGGTGCTCTTAAAAGGTTCAAGTATGGATTTCTGTACACTCTGATAGGAAAGCGCTCTGTTCAAGATTCTCCCAGAAGGACAACCGACCATTGATCCTGTTCCTCTAAGAATGTACTGTATATATATTCACCGTTCACTTCATTAGGAACACCTGTACACTTATGCAGTTTCTAATTTGCTCAACTCACAGGATGTTTGTTGCTGTTGCAGTCGCTCATGTGGTTCCACACCATTCTGTGTAAATTCTAGAGAGTGTTGTGAAAATCCCAGGTGATCACCGGTTTCAGAAATATTCAACATTTGGTACCAACACCCATGTCACAGAGAGCAGACCCTGTTGGTTGTTCTGAGCATTAACTGAAGCGCTTAGCCTGTATCTTCATGACGTTAGTCTTCATGAACGGTGAGCGTATAATATTCGATCAACCCCCGACTCTTTATCATTTTAGAAAGACCAATTAGTAGTGACGTTATTAAGTTTTATCTGACCTAAAATCTGTTAAGGGTTTGTGTGTATATATTTATGAGACAATTTTTACAGAAAAAGCAAAAAGCAAAAGCTTCCAGATAAAAAGGTGCTGAGAGTCATGCTAAAGATAAAGATCGGATATGAATTTAGTGTGAACGAAAATTCTCAGCTTTCATTAAAGTGAAAAAAAATTTCAGAAAAAATATCACAAATACATCATCACTGAAATGAAGGTTAAAAATGTTCGGAAAAAAATTCTGATGTAACACTACTACTACTACTACTACTACTACTACTACTAAATAATAATAATAATAAAAAATTAATAATAATAATAAAAATTAATAATAATAAAAATTTAAAAAAAAAAAACGTAATATCTTTTATTTTATTAATTTATTATTATTATTATTATTATTGTTGTTGTTGTTGTTGTTGTTCTTCTTCTTCTTTTTTCTTCTTGTTTTTTTTCTTCTTCTTCTTCTTCTTCTTCTTCTTCTTCTTCTTCTTCTTCTTCTTCTTCTTCTTCTTATTATTATTATTTTTAAATTAATATTTTAGTAGTAGGTGTAAATGCACTGGGATAGCATTAGTAAAAATTAACAAAATGACTTTAATGGAGCACATGACTGTAATGATACAGCGTGTTATCTATTGGTTAAATTGACTACATTAAGATTAAAGGACAGTAACAGTAGTTGCCATCATCCATTCGTGACCTGACAAAGAGGAATGTAAACAGAGTGCAGGTTTGATGAAGTCAAGAGAAACCTGAGGGACAGTGTGTTAAAAAAAACCGATCACACTGTGCTAACGGCCGTTAATATCACACAGTGCACTCTCTATCTCTCTGTCATACACACACACACTCACACACACACACAAAAAAGAGAGAGAGAGAGAGAGAGAGAGAGAGAGAGAGAGAGAGAGAGAGAAAAATTCAAACTGAGTTATTCCGAACGAACAGGGCTTCTTTCTTTCTTTCTTTCTTTCTTTTTCTTTCTTTCTTTCTTTCTTTCTTTCTTTCTTTCTTTCTTTCTTTCTTTCTTTCTTTCTTTCTTTCCTCCTTCCTTCCCTCTCTCCCTCCCTCCCTCCCTGTCATAATTCATAGCCTGGATTATCACCTCACTATTTTAAGTCATTTAAGTTAACATTTAAGTATGAAAGGAATAAATCACGTGTCTGGCAATCTCTAACAGTGTCACAGAAAGTCCAGGCTTATCAAAATCGTGATTAATGTGCTTTCAGTGAACATTAAAGCTTCTCTCAACTCTTTCAGAAACGGATGCATTACAATGAACAGAACAAGGAGCGCTTTGAAATGCGGAAAAGGCTGGAGAAACGGGCTGTTATCACATCATACACTGAGTTAAGATGTAATTTAGGAAACAAAGTAAACTAACTCCATCCGCATTGGCCGAGAGTGAAGAGAGCCGTGCGCGTGGAGACTAGAGACTAGATTAACACACACACACACATACACATACACAGAGGGAGAGAGAGAGAGAGAGAGAGAGAGAGAGAGAGAGAGAGAGAGAGAGAGAGAGAGAGGAAAGAAAGAAAGAAAAAAAAAAAAATATATAATATATATATATATATATATATATATATATATATATATATATATATAGAGAGAGAGAGAGAGAGAGAGAGAGAGAGAGAGAGAGAGAGAGAGAGAGAGAAAGAAAGAAAGAAAGAAAGAAAGAAAGAAAGAAAGAAAGAGGGAGAGAGAGAGAAAGAAAGAAAGAGAGAGAGAGAGAGAGAGAGAGAGAGAGAGAGAGAGAGAGAGAGAGAGAGAGAGAGAGACCGCCACCCAGCGGTTTGATTGGACAATCAGTGAGGACTTCTTCACCTCAAATAGTAATGATATTGAGGCTTTAAAGTTCAGTTAAAAGTTCGAAAAATAACAACAACAACAACAACAACAACAACAACAACAATAATAATAATAATAATAACAATAATAATAATAATAATAACAATAATAATAATAATAATAATAATAGTAATAATAATAAGAAGAAGAAGAAGAAGAAGAAGAAGAAGAAGAAGAAGAAGAAAAAGAAGAGAAAGAAGAAGAAGAAGAAAGCAGTAAAGCTTTTGTTTTTTACTTTTGATATTATGTAAAAATCATTGTAAAAATTTTTAAAGTAAATATAGAGGAGAATGGAGGATATTTAACATAACTTCTTTTTCTTGTTGTTCATTTAAAATATTCTTAAGTTCTACCCCAAAATGGTTTTTTTCCAGTTTCATTAAAAATGGGTTTCACATGACTGCTTGTACTCATAAAACCTTATTTGTAAATCTGTGTATCCTGTCACAACACCGTCAAATCATCACCAAACATGTCATGATCGTTTTGACTAATAACAGTTTTATTCTCAAGTCTCGCTCATTGAACAGCAGACAACAGATGTGATGGCTTTCCACAAGATTTTAGAGCATGGCTGTGGTGATTTGTGTTCAAGAGGATGGCACTGATGTTAGTGGAGAAGGTCTGGGGTGGAGGCAGCAGTCATGTTGGAACAGGAAGGGGTCATCCCCAAACTGTCCCAACAAATTTGGATGCATGAAATTGTTTAAAATGTCCTGGTATTCTGTAAAATCAGAAGCTCACGCAAGATCCTGTTTATACAATTGCACTTTTTTTTTTATAATCACAGTCTCAAAGTTTCTTCCACCATCACCTCTGGCTTGCTCATTAGGGATAATTTTCTATATTATAACCTCATGTCTGTAATTTATATAGTTCTCTTAAGCTGCTTTGTGCTGCTTTACTATACTATACTTTATACTTTACTTTGCTTTTGCTATAAATATTAATTGAAACAGAAGAACAAAAGCAAATATCACATGGAATATTCTCTTCACCAAACAGATAAATTAATTGTAGCTACATGTAATAAATAAACAAACAAACAAACAAACAAACAAACAAACAAACAAATAAATAAATAAATAAATAAATAAATAGATAAATAATAAATAAATAAATAAATAAATAAATAAATAAATAAATAAATAAATAAATAAATAATAAATAAAAAAAGGTTTTGGTGTTTGTTTTGTATTCTTAGTTTATTTTCTTCTGTTAATAGAATTCTGTAATACGAATCATTAATATTATTATTTCATTAATGAACACTGATTTTATGTCATTATTGTGAACTTTCGGTCTTTAATTTTGAAGTGCCGCTTTTGTGTTACTTCTAATTGTTTCCCCGGAACAAATAAAGCGTGTCTCAAATCAACTACAACTTCCGCACTTTGTAAATTATTATCTAGTATCTAGTAGCAGTGAGTTACTGGGTTAGAACAGACTTGAAGGATTTATCTCATTTTAATTTTTCTATTTTTCTAGTTATCTACGCTTATTGATCCAGAAATATTTCCAAATTCTTAATGGCAAAGCAGTAATTTAGCCAGAAGTAAAAAGCCATGAGGTATATAAAGTAACTAAAGAGTAAGGGAAGTTTAACTGCCAATTTTGTGTGGCATCATTTTCTAGACTTTTAAGACAAATCCTTACAAAATATCACCTCAGTAAAAGCATAATTTGAGAAATAATTCAAGTTCACTTGTGTAGAAGAGAGCCAGCACTACTGTAACGCACTTGTTTGTTTTCTTTAAGCACATGCATGCATCTGTGACTTCATTAAATCTGTCTGTTTTAACATCTGTCTGGTTAAAAGTTTGTGGACACCTGACCATCACACCCATATGTGTTTCTTCTTCTTCTTCTTCTTCTTCTTCTTCTTCTTCTTCTTCTTCTTCTTCTTCTTCTTCAAGCTTTTCCCTTCAGGGGTTGCCACAGGGAATCATCTCTCTCCACCTATCCCTATCTTCTGCATCCTCAACACTTGCACCCACTAACTTCATATCCTCATTTATTCCATCCATATACCTCCTCTTTGGCCTTCCTCTTTGCCTCCTGCCTGGCAGCTCCATGTCCAACATTCTCCTACCAATATACTCACTCTCCCTCCTCTGAACATGTCCAAACCATCTTAATCTGGCCTCACTAACTTTGTCCCCCAAACGTCCAACATGAGCTGTCCCTCTGATGTACTCGTTCCTAATCCTGTCCAATCTTGTCACTCCCAAAGAGAACCTCAACATCTTCAGCTCTGCTACCTCTAGCTCTGACTCCTGTCTCTTCCTCAGTGACACTGTCTCTAAACCATACAGCATGGCTGGTCTCACCACTGTCCTGTACACCTTCCCCTTGATATTTTTCTATCACAACCCATATGTGTTAATTAAACATCCTATTCCAAATGTTGTTTCTCTTTACCACTGTAATAAGATCCACTCTTATGTGATGACTTTCCACAAGATTTTGGAGCATGGCTGTGGTGATTTGTGATAAAGAGGTTGGCACTGATGTTAGTGGAGGAGGTCTGGGGTGGAGGTATCAGTCATGTTGGAACAGGAAGGGGTCATCCCCAAACTGTTCCAGCAAAGTAGGGAGCATGGAATTGTTTAAAATGTTTTTGGTATCCTGTAGCATTAAGTGTTCCTTTCACTGGAACTAAGGGGATTTAATGATTTGGATGGGTATCCCAAAACCTTTGGCAATATAGTGTATTTACATATTCAATGAGTCGGTTTGGGACAAACCCGGTGCCTCCATTATATGTGTCCGCCCCTGTTATATCCATGCTGGTTGGCTCACGTTGGTTCCGCCCCTGTGTCTGAACTTGAGCTAACCACCGCCATGTACCGCACTGCGTTCAGAAACCTGCAGCGATTTAACAGCTGCACCTCGGCTCTTCCGCGTTGTGCTGCCACTAAAATTAACAGCCGGGCACCTGTATTATCATACAACTGCCTCAGGATGGTAAGATCATATGTTATCGTGTTTAAATACAGCGTCAAGTTTCCTGTATAGCTGCAGATGACCTTTTTCATTGCCTAGACTAGCATAGGTGATATTTAGCAACCATAACCGTTTTCCAACAAGTCCCGCCTTCTTTGTTTGGATTGGGTACTCCTCACCAATCCGGCAATCAGTTAGCGAGGTTAACCAATTGTGTGGCAGGTGCTAGAGCGCTTTAGCCAATCATTGATTAGAGGGTGGGATTTGTCGAAAACGGGTAGCATATCTGTTTAGCAAACCAGCATAGTGTGAATTAACCGAATTAGCCTGGTTGTGTGTTTGATCCTAGTTTATATTTTGAGGATAATTTTATTTATTATTTAAATGAGTCAGATATGAGTGAGTGCACAAGTTGGTATGTGACATGCTTTTCAGAAAAAATGTAAAAGTTTGTTACAAGGTCAAAGTCTGATTCTAGCTGATTTTGTAACTTTATTAAGCAAATCCGAAAACAGTTATTTTTTCCCCCTTTTACTCATTATGGTTTAATTCTAATTCATAATTGTTTTATTAATGTGTGTAACAGTAAGTGCACTTGATTTATAAGATACACATTTTTTATTACATCATGATCCACTGACATCAGAGCATTGAGCATTTTTTTTTTTAAATATACACTATATTGCCAAAAGTTTTGGGACGTCTGCCTTCACATGTACATGAATGTAGTATGGAGTTGGCCCGCCCTTTGCCGCTATAACAGCTTCAGCTCTTCTGGGAAGGCTTTCCACAAGGTTTTAGGAGTGTGTCTCTCTAGAAGTGCATTTGTGAGGTCAGGCACTGATGTTGGACGAGAAGGACTGGCTCGCAGTCTCCGCTCTAATTCATCCCAAAGGTGTTCTATGGGGTTGAGGTCAGGACTCTGTGCAGGCCAGTCAAGTTCCTCCACACCAAACTCACTCATCCATGTCTTTATGGACCTTGCTTTGTGCACTGGTGTGCAGTCATGTTGGAACAGGAAGGGGTCATCCCCAAACTGTTCCCACAAAGTTGTGAGCTTGAAATTGTCCAAAATGTCTTGGTTTGCTGAAGCATTAAGAGTTCCTTTCACCGGAACTAAGGGGCCGAGCCCAACCCCTGAAAAACAACACCTGAATTCAATGATTTGGAGGGGTGTCCCAAAACTTTTGGCAATATAGTGTATATATCTAGTTATCTGCACAGCGGGCTCATCATCTTTCTAACTTTGTCTCTTAGGCGAGTTCGGAGTCTTACAGAATTGAAAAGGACACTTTCGGGGAGCTGAAAGTCCCGAGTGATAAATACTACGGAGCTCAAACTGTGAGATCCACCATGAACTTCAAAATCGGCGGTGTGACTGAGAGGATGCCGGTTAGTCCTGAAGCGGGAGATTTTGTGTTATAGTTAAACAATAGTGTGTTGTTTACCTTTACTGTGTATCAATACGACAACTAGATTAAACAACTGTGTGTGTCTGTGTGTGTGTGTGTGTGTGTGTGTGTGTGTGTGTGTGTGTGATTCAGATCCAGGTGATTAAAGCATTTGGTATTCTGAAGAGAGCAGCAGCTGAGGTGAATAAGGACTACGGCTTGGACACAAAGATTGCTGATGCTATTGTGCAGGCTGCAGATGAGGTACTGGAAAATCTCACAGCTCTTAACAGAAAACTGTTAATTGGCATCAGTTTTTATTAGTGTAGCGTTTCTTTGGGTCGATACCACTGCTATTTAAACTCAAATTTTATTGGTCACTTGCACAACCATATGCAGTATGACATGTAGTGAAATACTTGTACGACTGTCTTTCCATCAAAGAGAAAAAAAGCATTAAGCTGCATCAAACCACCCCATGGTGGATTTATTTATTTTTGTTTGTTTTTGTTTTGTAACAGTACATCCTCAAGTGAGTTATTCCTCACAAAGCCATACCGAATGCTGTTTCTCTTGCTATGATGTTCTATGTTTGGTCTACATGATCACTTTTTTTTTTTTTATCTTCAAGATCACTTTTTTTTTCGATTTTCAAGATCATTTTTTTTTTTGATCTTCAAGATCACTTTTTTTTTTTGATCAAGATCACTTTTTTTTTCGATTTTCAAGATCACTTTTTTTCCAATCTTCAAGATCACTTTTTTCGATCTTCAAGATCGCTTTTTTCGATCTTCAAGATCGCTTTTTTCGATCTTCAAGATCGCTTTTTTCGATCTTCAAGATCGCTTTTTTCGATCTTCAAGATCACTTTTTTTTCGATCTTCAAGATCACTTTTTTTTCGATCTTCAAGATTTAGACTTTTTTAGTCTTTTGAAGCTGACATGCTTGATGTTGAGGTATCTCCAACTCAAACTGTGTCTTCATGCCCAGGTGTCTGCTGGAAAACTGGATGAGCACTTCCCCTTAGTGGTGTGGCAGACGGGCTCAGGAACGCAGACCAACATGAACGTCAACGAGGTGATCAGCAACCGGGCCATTGAGATTCTCGGGGGCAAACTGGGCAGCAAAGACCCTGTGCATCCAAACGACCACGTCAACAAGAGTCAGGTGGGTGAATATCCTCAAATATCCTATCCTATCTATCTATCTATATCTATATCTATATGAGATATATATATATATATATATATATATATATATATATATATATATATATATATATATATATATATATATATATATATATATATATATATATATATATATATATATAAAATATTTCATTCGTTTATATGCATGTGTATACATATTCTAGAGCTCCAATGACACATTCCCCACAGCCATGCACATTGCTGCAGCTAAGGAAGTGCATGAGGTGCTGCTACCCGGCCTGCAGGCGCTCCATGACGCTCTCGCCACCAAGGCTGAGGAGTTTAAGGACATCATCAAAATTGGTCGCACACACACACAGGATGCTGTGCCTCTGTCACTCGGACAGGTGAGCAAAAAAAATCTATGTGGATTTTTATCTTTTCAAATTCACCCATGCAGGGTGTACTTATAAGAGTAATCAATTATGATCTGTTACACTGTATGAAAAATTATTTGAAAGCTCATGAATATAGGCATTTGATGCGTAGATAGGTTGCAAAGGGGTGGGGTGGGGATTACTTATAGAAACACTTCATAGTGTCCATCAGAAACATATTCTCAACAGGCCACTTGACAACAATTCACTTTTTTGCTGCTAAATTGAAACATTCTGGAGTTAGATTCATTCAGCAGTGTATATCTGCATCCTATCATATGAGATGAAGGAGAAGCAGTGTGTGTTTGCCACGGATCACATGCACTCGACTGTCTTCACTAACTGTAGTCACTGCAACTAATCGCTCCATATTTATATAATGTTACTTTTTTCAGCTTTGTTGAGTCGCTGGACACACCCAGAGACAGTCGCCAACGGTCGCTGTAGCTCATCTCACATGAATTGCCTCAGGTTGCTTTGTATGTGCAAACGAATCATAAGAAAGCCTTTACCCAAGATTAGGAGGACTTCAGGAGTAGTGAATGTAGACATGTACAAGAACACAAGTACTAACGGTATCATTTTGTGTGTGTGTTTGTTTGTAGGAGTTTGGAGGCTACGTGCAGCAGGTGAAATACAGTATTGAACGTGTGAAGGCGGCGATGCCCCGAGTATATGAGCTGGCTGCAGGTGGCACTGCAGTGGGCACGGGACTAAACACTCGCATCGGGTTTGCCGAGAAAGTGGCTGAACGAGTCTCAGCACTCACAGGTTACACGCACACACACACGCATGTATATGTACGCATGCTTTCATTGATACACTACCTCAGGTCTCTCAAACTTGTTATTTCACATTATTTCATATATGATAATTTATATCATATATATATATATATATATATATATATATATATATATATATATATATATATATATATATATCTTTTTTTATAATCCTATGTGCATCTTACACAAAGTGAAAAGTTTCTGATGCTGATCTTTAGGTTGTATTAAATTTAGTTATACTGGAAGAACATTACCAAGTCTGATCCTACAGAGAAAAAATATACTATACATAGTATACATACGTATGATATACAATTATGTGCATAGAATACAAAAGTGTCTTTCACTTTTATAGCTTCACATCTCTTACAATGTTGGATAATTTAAATGCAGTCTGTTGAAAACTATATTGAATTGATTTGATGTACTATATGTTTGGAATATTTCTATAAATAAACTGACATTTTATGTAATGTTATGCAAATTGATGTGTGTGTGTGTGTGCGCTGTATGAAATGCTGTAGAAACCTCAAGTTGTTATTATGATTGTTTGCAGGTCTACCGTTTGTCACTGCACCGAATAAGTTCGAGGCTCTGGCAGCCCACGATGCTCTGGTGGAGCTGAGTGGAGCTTTGAACACGGTGGCCGTCAGCATGATGAAGATCGCCAACGACATCCGTTTCCTGGGCTCAGGCCCTCGCTCAGGCCTCGGGGAACTCATCCTGCCAGAGAACGAGCCAGGCTCCAGCATCATGCCCGGTGAGTGACGGGCCCATCAACCAATCACAGCACAAGACTCTGGAAGCAGTGGGATTGGATATTACACTTTTTTGTGTCTTTATATGTCTTTAATCCACAAAAATATATATACATTGAAGAGAGTGCTGCTTTAGATTTTTCAGAATAATCCTTAATGTTCATTTTAAAGTTTCAGATTTTGACATTTTTAATTCCATTTTTTCAGAATTTTTTTTATTGCTAAACTAACACTTAAAAAAGAAGAAAAATGAATATTTATAGGTTTTTTAGTACATTTAATTGTTTTTATTTTTTATTTTTTTTACATTTTACAATTTTTTTAAATAACATTTCTATTTAAATACACTTACATTTTAAAGACGAATGTCTATAAAGTATCTATGAAGAAATGTATAAAATCTGTTTTGTTTTGTTTTTTTATTCATTTTATTTTATTTTTTTACTGTGCATTTTTACTTTCTTATTAGGTTATCAGTAGTTTTAATGTTTCTAGTATTCACTTGTGTTGTAATGGGGGTGTGAGTATGCTGAGTGAGCAGGCCTGTTTTGAGCGTGTGCAGTACAGTCAGTTCTGCTCTTCTTCTTCTTCTGCACCTTTGGAACCATTCTAAAATTTCAAGTCTCCTTTTAGACACTCTGTAACCTCTGACCTCCAAAGAATGCAGCACTGTAAAGGGCAGTGGCCGAGAAAGAGCTTCACGAAGATCCTCATTCACTTTACAGCATTCAGTAGCACATGAAAAGGAGAAATTAGACTTTTATATTTCATAACATATATATATGTATATGTGTGTGTATGTGTATATATATATATATATATATATATATATATATATATATATATATATATATATATATATATATATATATATATATATATATATATATATATATATATAATGTGTATATATATGTGTATATATATATATATAATGTGTATATATATGTGTATATATATATATATATGTATGTATATGTATGTATATATACGTATATATATATATGTACGTATATATAGATGTATGTATATATATGTATGTATATATATGTATGTATATGTGTGTATATGTATATGTATATATATATATATATATATATATATATATGTATATATATATATATATATATATATAGTACATTTCTGATGGAATCTGAAGTATTGGCACAAATCATATTTTTCCTGCTGAAATCTTGGTTCATGCCTAGAAATAATTACATTTGCTTTAGCGTATCTTAGGTGACATATGGAATATGCATTGAAAATTTTCACCAGTTCAAGACCCTGCCTGTGAATTGCTATGACATGGTTGTCATGGTAACTCTCAGTATATCAGGATATAGTGTATCTATAAACTAATTTAGTCTTTTATTTTTATTTTCCTCTATACAAAAGTAATCCTAAACAGTGTGGGTTTGAATACTGAAGAAATAATACATCTCTGTTTAAAATTGATTAAACTAATATTAATTAATTTAGAATATGAATTATTTATGGAATATTGGCTCACTTAGCCTGCCATAGTGAGAGATCATACAGTGAAATGTGTGTTATGTTGATGTTATGGATGAATTGATAACTGCAGATGTTCTAGGTGATAAAACAGCTTTTAATATATGTGTGTGTTTGTGTGTGTCTCTGAAACAGGTAAAGTGAATCCCACACAGTGTGAGGCCATGACCATGGTGGCTGCTCAGGTGATGGGGAACCACGTGGCCGTCACAGTCGGAGGCAGCAACGGACACTTCGAGCTCAACGTGTTCAAGCCGATGATCGTTAGTATCGTCCGCCTCCACACACTCGTGCAGATTTTTGTTTTTCAGCACTGCTCACTAGCTTTATCACATTGCTGTTACTTCTATAAACACTGTAGAACTGCAGTGACTATCCACAACATTTGATGATTTTGTTAATTAACAAACGGTGAAACAAATGTTGGACAAAATCAAGTCAGCAAAACCATGTGAATCTATCTAAAGATATTTCTCTGAATCTGAGTATTTTTTTTTAACGTCATTGATAACGTTTCTTTTAGTCCATGCAAACATTATTCAGAACAACTTGAGTACCGTTGAAAGAGGAAAAATTGCAGTTTATGTGGCTGTGGTATCTAATTTATAAAGACTGCCAATAGTTTTGCTTTCTAAAGTATCTAAGGTATAGTTAACATGTAAAGGTGGAAGGAACAAATACTCTAGGCTTTGGGTGACTGATGATCGTATCAGGAATCACAGATAGATTCCATCTCTCATGATCGTCAAGTTGAATGATTTTAATGTCAGTCAGAAATGGTGATATCTGCAGCTTTAAGATCAACAAAAAGTTTTTATATTGTAATATGTTTTCCAATTTATACTATTTTATGTCCTTAACCTTAGTCGCCTGCTGTCTGACTTCAGAGCAGAGCAATAATACATCATTTAAAAAATTTACATTGATTAAATAAAAGACTGTTATCAGGGCTATTTCACAGTACTAGATTTCAGCACATATCTCTGCTGTTACATATTTTATTCCAATTTTATTATGTCCTTAAAGTATTTTTCTCCATCTTAATGACAATACATGACATGTTAGGGTTATAGGGACATGCAATCAGGGTTCTGATTTGTCATGTGTTTTATTTATTTATTTGTAAACTTGTGCCTCATTTTTGCTCTATAGGCTATTTCTTGAACAAATTAATTGGAGCATATTTCAGGATTTTGATAGCTTTATATACATCGAATGGCCTTTTGTGCCACACGAGTCCTTGATATGATGTATTTTCTACTGCTGGTTTTAAATGACTGAAATATCAATAATAATATTAAGTCCTGAGCTTTTCTTCTCCTTTTATAATGTTCAAAAATTTGAAACCCAATGTAAATACAGCTGTGCCTTTTATATGTATCTCTGAGGCTGTGGTTCCTACCTGACAAATGTGAGAATCCACACACACAAACACACTTTCAGACCTACCAGGTCTAGGATTTTAACTTTATATTTCTTACGTCTCTATCTCTTTGTACAGATTAAGAATGTGCTGAACTCCGCCCGGTTGATAGGCGATGCCTCAGTTTCCTTCACACAAAACTGTGTGGTTGGAATTCAGGCCAACACGGATCGAATCAACAAACTGATGAACGAGTCTCTGATGCTCGTCACCGCTCTAAACCCTCACATAGGCAAGTACGGTCTCATCACTCAACCACCAGAGGGCGCCCCTTCACAAATGTTCACAATGTCGAGCTTCTCTTTTTAGTACTTGTACATACTTCCTTACTCTTCTATATAGTTTTATACATTTATTGTTGAGTGTTTCGCTGCTCATCCCAGAGAGTCCCAGTTAGTTGCATGTAATGGAAACAATTACAAAACAGCAAAAACAAAGCCTAAAATAAACAGCAGCATGACTCAGTGTAGATGAAGAAGAAGAAGAAGCCTTTATAATTGCCACACATACATTTTATACAGCACGGTGGAATACTTTTCTTCACATATCCAAGCTTTAGAACTTGGAGTCAATGCACAGGGGCAACTATGATATAGCATCCCTAGAGCAGAGAGTATTTAAGGGTCTAACAGTAGCAGCTTAGAGGTGCTGGTGCTCGAACCCTGACCTTCCAATCAACAACCCACAACCATTTTAAACAAGTATGCGGACAGTAATAAATTCATAACTTTTATCCACTCAGGAAAGAGATTCATTCTTCTTCAAAATAAATGCTTCATTTTCTGTATACACTGTTTGACAAAAGGATGTACTCTTACTTTGCTTGTATAATAAGCTACACTCTTCTGGGAAGGAAGCCTTTCCATTAGAGGTTTGAGCATGGCTGTTGGACTTTGAGTTCATTCAGCCCCAAGAGCATTAGTGAGGTCAAGAGGCCCATGCCACAGTCAGCATTCTAGTTTATGAACCTGTATCGTTTACTTGTGATATGTGGACAGAATACCACATCTCTTTGCTGAAGCATTTGCCACAATTTGCTGACACAAAGAAAAACAACTCTCACTTTCATATGAGGGCTTCCCACACCTAACCAACACAACTGTGTATAAAAGGCAGGAAGGGCCCATTACTGAACAGAGGGGGAGATTTGTGACACAACCTATCATTGCTTCCACACCTTCCTATCCTGAATCTGCCTTATGAGATCACAACTGTCGATCACACCTAGTGTTTATTTCCCACTATTCAGAAGAACCCGAAGCCCATTGGGATTGGTGAAATGCTTTCAATCTAAAAGCAGTAGATCAGTCAGAAATGTGTGGGAAAAGGTTCACCATGCTTACAAGGTGAAATATTGACATGTTCTACTATATAAATAAAACTGCAGACATTCTGTTCTGAACTGAAATATACTACTTCTATTGTGCACACATCCTCCTCACAAGTAAAAGGTCTATCATTTTAAAGTCTCCCAAATGTGAAAAGAGAGAAAATCAGATTTAAAGATTCAATTCCAGTTTCATCAGAAAGCTCTAACATGTCGATAGTCTAAGAGGCAGTTCTGTTAAATTGTCCCCTGACCTATTACATAGATAATTACCAGAAAGCCTAGAAAAGGAATGTAACACATTTCCTATTTGTTTTGGTAAGATATGCTGTCATAAGGGAAAAAGAAATTACACCCTTCCTGCAATTGTGTTTTTATTAATCAGAGTCTAAATAACAGTTGTGTGAAACTCACCACACAGACTTCTATAAGCAAATGATTACAAAAAAAATGATTCAAATCAATATTAAAAATCAATATGTACTGTGTGTGTGTTAAATTGAAGCAGCTAATATTCACTCAGTCTAGAAGGCCTTCACACTTGCACCTTCATCAGACTTGCAAATACAGAAGTGACACATTGCCTATTCTTGCCATGGCCCAGCCAAGCATCCATTAGTTCTGTCCCTGAGCAGCTGTCGAGAGCCTTTGAGAATCTTAACACACACTCTTTAAAACACCCGGCATGGATAACTGGCCTGGTTTAAAATACTGTTGTCCAGTTTTATCTGCCAAGGGCCAGCGTGACTGCAGGTATTTTATTTTGCAGGAGAGACAGCTGATTCCACCAGTTTAATCACTTCTTCTTGGCCTTCAGTGCCATATCCCGTGCCTAGTTGGACTAAAAACCTGCCACTACACCGGGAAATGTGGCAGATGTGACTGGACACTTCTGGTGTAGACATCTGAGACTGCTGGACATTACTTTTCCAGCCACTGAAAGCAGGAGGAGAATTCAAACCCGATTATTTTCTGGTGGAGTAACTGAATTAAACAGGAGACAGATTTAATGGGATGAGGAGTATTTGTTCTTGCATGGGTGGAAAACTTTAACAAGGCTTAGTTTAGAGGGCTGTTATTGCTGGCTGAGTAAGTGTAGACAATAAGGTCAACAAGAACAAAAATAGTAGAATGGATAGTTAAAAAAAAAAAAGGTGAGATCACTTAAGCGATATGCCACAAAACTACAAAAACAAAAAAAAATAACTTTTTGTATTGTTTCTTGGACCTGTATTGTTATTGGATTTTATAATGCACACTGTGATGTGCCAATTTAGTACCACTGTGACTAGACCTACGACTTATGACAAAGTGTCCGATTAAAATCATAAAAAAGTCTGGGTTGGTCGTCTTTAGACAGCATCTGATGATGCAAAAAAAACTATCCTTATTACCTTACAAACTCGAGCTGAAGAATATTTCAGTTTCATGAGACTTTGTTCCTGAGTCTGGATTGTGTTGTTGGACATGACAGAATATGGTGTTATTTTTTTTTTATTATTATTATTATTATTTAAATTGCTGGTTTATAGTTTCACCAGAGATTGTTCAGTAATTAAAGCACAGGGTAGGATATGATGTCACAATTTAATAGCCTCTTACAGTACTTTATTACATTTTTTTTTATTCATATATCGAGTATTTTGTGGTATTGTATGTCCGCAGGAATGTAGTTTAATATTTACTCATTAATAAAAATACAACTTTTTGTTGTTTTTGT
The DNA here is from genome assembly GCA_033459395.1 of Hemibagrus guttatus. NCBI lineage: Eukaryota > Metazoa > Chordata > Actinopteri > Siluriformes > Bagridae > Hemibagrus > Hemibagrus guttatus. Next base: position 20,360,711 of record JAUCMX010000012.1, on the reverse strand, counting down.
ACTTTTTACTGTCTCCAGATTAGACAGTTTATCAGCAGTAGATATCTTTTATATGCGTATGCATGTGTGATATCTCTCACTATGACATTTTTTGGCTGAATGCAGTGTTGTTTAAAGAATATCATTATTTTTACTTGCTAGAATGCATAAATAATTTATGTGCTATATGTGTAATATCTCCCACTATGTTAATTTGTGACAGCATACACTGTTATTATTGTACTTGCTTGATTTAGCTACGTTTTTGTATTGCATAAGGACTACTTATCATTTGTGCACTGGGTCTCAGTAGAAGTGTACAACTGTAGCACAAGAATGTATATAGATGCTTAAATCACTCTTTATGCACATGGCTAGAAACGTGTAACAGTTGTAGAGAGTCTAATCATTGTATAAAGTAAGCACATAAACAGTAAGGATTGTATACTTGTCTAACCTTTGCTCTCTTTCTGTCTTTCTCTGTCTCTGTCAGGTTACGACAAAGCTGCTACCATCGCTAAAACCGCCCATAAAGAGGGTTCAACATTAAAAGCAGTTGCCATCAAACTGGGTTATCTGACGGAGGAGCAGTTTGAACAGTGGGTCCGTCCCCAGGACATGCTCGGTCCCAAGTAAATTATTCCCATTCCAAAGTGTGGAAATGATTCAGGGAGGCCGGTCTTTGTACAATAAAATGTTTCGTTTTGGAATGCGTTTTAGTTTTCTTTAAATTCATGAATGTATTTTGAGTTAATTAGGCTTTCAGTCTCCCATCGGTGAGCATATGGACAGATACACGGGGCCCTGAAGATCATTTCCAAAAGCCTCATGACAAATCGCAGGGTGAAAAACCTTTCATACAACAATCTGTAAAATTTGCTAAACATCAGCTACAAATTTTAATGGATTAAATGCACAATATTTAGGCTGTGATATAAGAAAGGACAACGACTTTTTAACATGCACACTTTGCTCAGTTTCATGTTCTTAATCAGAAATCACACATTTATTCGAGGAATGTGTGTCATCTTGGACGATTATCCAGAAATTACTTTGACTTTGTACTGAAGCACTTATTTGTAGTTTTGTGTTATGGTCAGGTTTTTGTTCTATGTGTTATAACACTACAAAAATGGTATTCCCTGGTACTTACTGTAAGAACTATAACTGTATTACGCTGTACGGTTTCAGGCTGTCGTACTATTCTTGGTCCTGCATTGATATTTACAATCCATAATGGGATGTACTCACTGGTGGTCAGTTTAGTACCATTGCGACTGGACTGACAACTTAAAAAATTCGGACACTGCCAGAACTTTGTCATTATCGTTTTTTTTTTTATTAAAATCTAAAAGTCTGAGTTGGTCCTCAAGCCACCAATAGAAGGATGGCATCTGCTGATGCAAAAAATAGCCTTATTAGTTGAAGAATGTTCTAGTTTCTTGAGACCCTGCTTCATGCCTGAGTCTGGATCACACTGATTGATGACATAGGCAGAAGATTTTTTTTGGCTGGTTTATAGGTATAGGCCATTTGTTTATTGTTTGAAATGACATTAAGAAGATGAAGATCCCCTAACTATATGCTTTATCATTCAATCTGTAAAAAAAAAAAAGAACTGAACCAAGATTTTATTAGGATCATCTTGTAAAAAATGACAAAGAAATAATCTTGTATGCCTGCTGTAATTGCACAGTGTAAAACCTGAGGATCTGCTCAGAAGAGGTAAATATGATTAGCAGCACATCACCCATGCCATTTATCTCAATGTTATCATGTAAATTAAATTGTGCACCTCTCCTGCTTCATAATCACTGTTTATTCATTATTTGACTTTCATGTACGGTCAAAAAAAAGTACCAAAAAAATCTATTTTACTTATATAGATTAAGTTTTAGTCTGCTGTGATGTACCCCATGGTTCAGCTTTGGGCCCTCTCGTATTGATTTATAAAGTGTTTTATCACACAGTAAACAGCAAACACACCTAATTCAGTTTTCTTTTCATTAGACCAGTTCTTTGCTTTTTATAACCCAGTCAGAGCCGTCACAGCAAATGGTAGATAAAACAAGCCTGTTTGCTGATCAAACATTTTGTGTGACAATTAGGCAAAAAAAATAACACTTGCTACAACCCACACCCAGGATAGTGTTGTACATTAAAGATCTGATTCCGGCTTTTATTTTCTCTGCAGAAAAAACATTAGTAATTTAAGGAACATTAATGTGGTGAGTCGCCATAGCCACAAGCTGTACTCCTCTTCTTTCTTCCAGTAGAGAGCTGGTCCTCCTGAGGTACTTGAACATGAAAGATTACATTTGGTAGTATAATGTGACTGGCTCTTGTGCTGTGATTCTTTTTCACAAAGGGGTTTACTGGGTGTATCATTTGGAAATCACTTAGGCAAAGAGTTTTTGTAAATTAAATGGGAAAAATAGTGACTAAAACGACACATAAAAAAAACCCACATAACTACAAATAGCAGAAAAAAGTAACCCAAATATATATTTTTGGCATCTTTTTTAAGCAATCTTAGGCTGGTATAGAGCTTGTTGATTTAATGAAGTGTCTGAAGTGTTTTATATTTCCTGGTATCTTGAAGAAATTGCCTCCTGGATAACTTACACTTTTATTGTTTTTTAATTTATTTTATTTTTTCATTTTTATTTATTTATTTTTTTACATTTTTTTAGGTTGTTGTTGGCCTGTCTGTTATTTCTGTCTTTTCAGAGAATATTGCAGCACAGCCTGCAATGTTTTTTTTTTTTTTATCTGAAAAGTGCTCTTATTATTTGCCCTTTTTATTGCAGTTCTCTCAGGAGAAATGTTTGGAAAATCAGCATTTGGAAACCTAAAACCTTTTGTTCTTTTAACTGAAAACATCAAATGAACATCTAAGATAAAACATGTATAAAAATGATAATGGCTAAGAGTCTAAATAGATTTAGGGGAAATAAATAAATGTTTTGAAATGTGCTTGCCCAAGGAAATGAAGGAGCCTAAACTAGATTTTAGCTTTCGGGGAGTAGTATGAAGAGGACAAGAATAAGATTTAACATTGATCATTGTTTTATAATCAGATCAATTTGCAAAAGGTTTGCAGACATCTGCATCAAAATATAGTGGTGTAAAATACATGTTTATCTCCAGATCTTAAAAAAGAAAAAGCTTATAAGCTTAAAAGCTTATCTCTGCAATGCTTCTCCTAAGAGGAAAACAAATCTTTCCATCTTCTGAGGTTGTGGTATTTCACCTTCTTTTCTCCTGGCCTTTATGCCCTTGCCAGTTATAATCTGTGCCTTTGTGGGGTTTGCCCCAGAGTTCAGTTTTATGCCCCCTTGTATTGATTTTTACTGAAGTAAATAGGATGTGAAGGGCACTAGGGAGCCAGAGTAACATATGGTCCTGCCAGAGCTGCTCTTTCCCAAAAGGCTGCTGACAGGAAGGGGATCTACAGTTACCTGGTGGCACAGGTGGCCACGAGGGAGGAAACGGAAAAGTGCGACATGTGGGAGCTCAACAGGCGTCGAATTTTAAACAGTGCTGGGTTTCAGCTCTACTGCGCCAATGTAAGTTTACAGCCTACTCTTAGTGAATTAGATAGATAAAGGTAGTATGTGCTGACTTGAATGGAAAATGAACACACAGTAGAATCATTTTGAAATAGATTAAGAGGTCAATCCACTGGAGAAATTTGTATGTACTGACTTTCACCAGCAATCCACATCAAACCAAACAACCTGCAGCTTTAGTAGAATATCACAACATTGCTCTCATGAGTCATGCATAAAAATAAATGCATGGTCTGTGTTTTGCTTCGTAACTCCACAGTGAACCTGATCCGTATTCAATTATTATTATTAGAATCAAATGCTGAAATAAATCAGTGTAAATGATTTTTCCTGCTTTCAAGGTTTATCATTGTCAACAACTAAAAAACTTTAGATGCATCCCCAAAGAATGTGATAATTAAGATTGTGAACACTTGATCATGCATATTCCCATGTTGCAGAGTATATTCCTATTCCCGAGCCTAGATAGCACAGGGTGTGATGTGGGAGTATGCCAGGATACCATGACCGCAGGCATACGTTCACACTTTGTGGGAATTTTGAGCAACAAATCCACCTAACAGGAGTTCGCATGTTCTTCACATGCCTCGAGGGCTTTCTCCAGGTACTCTGGTTTTCCTCCCCAAGTCTAGATACGTGCATTGTAGGCTGATTGACATCTCTAAATGGTTCCTAGTGTGTGAATGGGTGTGTGAGTGTGTGTGCTCTGTGATACACTGTCTAGGGTGTCCCCTGCCTTGTGCCTAGAGTTTTCAGGGACAGACTCCAGTTTCTTTGCAACCCAGTAGAATTAGCAGTGTAGAGGATGTAATGGATGGATGCATGGATGGACACAGCCACCTAACAACATTGTCTTGGGGGCAAACCTACAGAGACTTTAACCTGAACATAGGATCCAACCAGACTCTAGAGCTGTTAAGTCTTTAAATGTCACATATGTTCTTGCATATCCCTGCATGTTAGGAAGTTGGGGTCAGACTGCAGGGTCAGCCATGATACAGTGCGACTAGAGCAGAGAGAGTTAAGGGCCATGCTCAAGGGCCCAATAGCTTGACCTTTGACCTTTCAGTAACCCAGAACCTTAACCATTGTGCCACTACTGCCTCATTGCTGCTCCACCGCACCTGGCATTCCCTGGAGGGCTCGAATCCAAGAACTAACCTGGCCCATCTCTGATTAGCTACCGAGATCAGACGAGATTGGATGTTCTCAGAGTGCTATGGCCATAATAAAAAAAGTTACATTTGTTTGCTGTTTTGAAATGTTATATTTCAGTTACCTCTTTCTGCAAGCCATTGAATGTGTGATCTCCAGCATTGCTTTTGACTGTATAATGGCTACTGGTCATGTTAGACTAGTGCTATTGCTGAATCATCATGCTCAGGAGGTAATAAAGTTTGGTGCCCTTATGGAAAGTACAGACAGGTGACAAATTAAAGAAAGTGGAGATAGTAATGCTGTGGCAGGCATTTATAGATTTTTGCTGACATAGATTAGGTTCATTTAGAGAGAAACATCACCGCAAGTCAATACAAAGTTTTTGTGACTAAACACTGTTATCCTGAGATGAAACATTTCTATCCTGATGGCTGTAGCCTCTTCCAGGATGGCATGATGGCTTAATGAAAGGATTGAGCTACTAAGTGGTTATGGCTCTGGGTTGTTGATCAGAGGATCAGGGTCCAAGTCCCAGCACCACCAAGCTCCACTGTTCAGCAATTGAGCAAGGCCCTTAACCCTATTGTGGGTTAACCCTAATGATACAGCTTCAGATGTGCTCCATCATAGCTGCCCCTGTGCTCTGACCCCAAGTTCCTCAGCTGGGATATGTGAAGAAAAGAATTCCACTGTGCTATAATGTATGAGTGGTGATTCAGTTCTAATTTTTCGAAAATGATAATTCTGCATCACCATCACCAGAACACCAAAGGGAATATGTTTTGGAAGAACAGTACTCATCACTCCAGTACAGTTCCAGAGCGTAGTATAATTTATGTCAAACTACACTGAAGCTGTTCTGACAGCTTGTCCCAAACCATTTAACACACTATATGTTGGTTTTTCCTTTACTTAGTCAACCTAGTCATAGTTTAAATCTCAAGACCTTTACTTTTTCCTCAGGAATAGATTATTAGGTTTCACTAGAAAATCACTCTAAATAAAAAGCATTTAGCACAAAACCCCAATGTAAAGTTATGGCAGCATTTATTGGCACATTTAGCCAGTCATTGGAAAAATACTGAGTACAACAAACACTGTTGGTTAAGTTAGTGAGCTATTGAACATAATCCGGCATACGGTTTACATCACATGCATGCTTAATGTAATTTTCTTTAATTACAAATTGTTTAGTGTTTAAATTCAGTTAACCTCTCAAATAAATCCCCATTTCACAACATGTTCTATACACTGGTGGAGATTAGTACACTGTTTATTTCATGTTAGGTGCATGTAGCATCAATTTCAAGTGTTCCCTGTTCACAGCTCATCAAGATCTGGATAATTAGTGTCTGAATGTAAACGTGTGTTAGAACTGAAAATACAGATAGTGTGTGTAGTTCTGTTCAGGATTTGACATAGCAAGGAAGTAATGCTGGCTCTTCTGGGAAGTTTTTCAAGAAAAAAAAAAGTTCCTGGTAAATTGCACTGTTTATAATTGAAAACAGGTTTATTGTAGAGTGGTTTCATGTGGTTTTAAAAATATCATTACAAAAAGGCACATAAGCATCTACACCTTTAAGTTCAGTAAGAAATCCAGGTTCTATAAATTAGTAAAAAAAAGCAAAAAACAAACAGACACCTCCAACAATACATACTCTTCCTTTTGTAAATGGTCTCTTTTGCATATTTATGATGCAGTAAAACCTAAAAATGTTCAAAATGTTCAAAACTTGCTCCAGTATGATGCTCAAAGCTGTTTATTTTTAAAAAAGCTGCACCATTAATTTGCTGTGCACTGAGATTATTCCCACAAAAGGAATTCATTTAAAAAAGGAAAAGTGTAATTTAGTGTCATATTTGAAATTCATCCACATTTTACATCGCTGATATTACAGTTAATGTTGTTGGCAGCAGAGGTGTGATGGACCTGTTACTGACATAAGTCATGTCAGTGCTTCATCTGCACAGTGAAACTGATCATTGTGTGTGTCACTTGCTTGAAATGTAAGATTGTATTGTGGAATGATGCGACTAAGCATGGTATGAGAATGAGGATTATATGTAAAGAGATAGAAGGGACCAAGAACTGAACCTTGATGAACTCCTTGTGTGATTAGTGGCAGTAGAATTAGTATCACATTATCAGTGTCAGCTGTAGAGTACCAGTTTTGTCAGTGTCTTGGCTAAGGGAACTAGCATCGATGCCCCATAGCTCTGGGGTCATTGGTTAGATCCTGAGCTTGGGTTGTTATCTATGTAGAGTTTCTGTGTTTATGTTGGTCTCCTCCTCTGCTACCTGCTGGTAGATGCAGAAGGTGTGTGAATGTCACTAAGCAATGAGCTGGAATCCCATTTATGGTATATTTCCTTTTTACACCTAGTATTCTTTAACTTAGGATTCACACATTATGGAAAAATAAACAATGATTGTGTGCTTGCTGAAAATGAATGAATACAAGGGAATAAAAGTATAAGCTGAACTCCACATATTCACATGCTTCTTTATAACTGGAAGACAGTATCTGTGAGGCTGTATCAAGTTGTTTTTAACATTAAATTATTTCAGCATGGTGGCACAGCTCCACAGTCCTCAGTTTGATTGTTACATTCTATGTGTCTGTATAGACTTCCCTCATGTTCTCTGGCTTCTCGCCACCTCCATAAACATGGCTGTAGGTAAATTGGCTAGACTAAATTACCCCTGTGAGTGTGTGAATGAGTTTGTGAATATGTATTTAATGGACTCCCAGCCAGGGTTTATTTCCATTGTGCCTGGAAAAGGCTCCAAATTTGCCATGACCCAGATCAGGATAAAGTGGGTACTGAAGATGGATAAGTGAACAATAAAAACAGTATATAGCATGATGATCATCTATTACAAAATTGCAAACTTTAAATCTAGTGTACGGTAGCAGTCTAACAGTTATGGCCCCATCTAATGAGATGGTAAGTCTAAGAGCCAAAGTGCTCCTACTGCCTGATTTGTTGCTTTAGATAAAAGTGACTGCCAAGAGAATAAATGTAAATGTAATCCAACTGCTAGCACAGCAGGAATGATGTAAATGGAGCCTTATACATTAGCTTCAGAGTCCAGATCTAAAGTAAATAAATAATTTAGCTGGTTTAACTTATGCAAGGATTGCATATAACTGTGTACAGTAATCTGTATGAATAAATCGTGTCTTTGAATGGAAGGATGCTTACTCTGCTTACTTTTTGTTATTGCATGTATTCTATGTGGTCCAAGCCCAATCAGTGCTTTACATTTGTAATTTAATGTTCTTTTAAAAAGAAAAGTACAAAGCTTGTCAGTGGGGTGCTATTTATAAAGTTGAGTCTTTTGTATTATCACATATACTGCCTTTTATACTGAAAAGTACATGTAGTTAAAACTTATTTAACAACCATTGTGGATGTGCACAATACTGTTTTGTTAACTGTATACAATACTGATATATAATATTTATATAATTTAATATTTAATATAAAAATTAATTAATTAATTAATTAATAATTAATTAATAATATTATATAAAATTTATTTTATATATATATATATATATATATATATATATATATATATATATATATATATATATATATATATATTAATTTCCTTAAAAATCTTCTTCCTACTGTGTTATTCAGTAACGGTTCTAGACCCAAGTCCTAGTCGCTAGATGAATCACGTCTGTATAACATCTTCATGATTTGTTCACTGCACGTGTTTGATTAAATCAGTGTTCTTGTAAAAACTCTAGTCACGTTCTGGAGATCACCGTTTTAACCCAGTTCCAGCTTGCTAATTAGCTATTTTGTGTAAACAGAAAACAAACAAACAAAACAAACTGCTATAAATTCATGAAAGGCAAATTTAAGTGAAGTTTAAGTGAGTTTAAAATAGACTATATGGCCAAATATTTATGGACACCTGACCATCACACCCGTATGTGGTTGTTCTCCAAACTGTTGCCACAGAGTTGTAAGCACACAATTGTGTAGAATGTCTTTGTGTACTGTAGTATTACAATTTTCCTTCACTGGAGCTAAGAGGCCCTAACCTATTCCAGAATGACACTGTAGCTGTGCACAAGCAAGCTCCATGAAGACATGGTATGCCAAGGATGGAGTGGATGAATTAGAAGTGGAAAAATGTCCTACACAAGGCCATGACCTCAACTCCACTAAACACCTTTGGGGTGAGCTGGAGTACAGACTTTGCCCCACGTCTCCTTGTTCCAAAACAGTGCCTTACCTCACTAATACTCTTATAGCTGAATGAGCAAATCCCTACGGCCGTCTGGAATGGGATATTCAGAAAGCACATGTGAGTGTAATGGCCAGGTGCCCACATACATTTGTCAATATATTGTAATCGGAGCATGCATAATTATAGATCAGAAATAAATCTGAATTCCGCATTCTGTGTTACAAAAAGGTTCAACCATTTTCTAAACTCTGCCCAATAATATGCCAGTAGGATGACTGGCAATGGCAGATTACCTTTAACCAGGATACAGCATTTACAATGAATGAATGAATGAATGAATGAATGAATGAATGAATGAATGAATGAATGAAGTTTCTTGGATGTAGCATTGTACTGGGCCTAGCACTGATATAAACCATATCTGTCATATATGTGGCAGTTGATATTGTGTCACTGAAATATGTGACCAAATGGGAAATGTATAGGAAGAACAACTGCCCAAGAAGTGAACCTTGTGGGACTCCTTGTGGGACGACTGGAGTGGTAGAGGTGTAGTACTTTTAATGGCAGCTGCAAAGTGCCATGTCAATTCGAGTAAACCTCGGCTTGGTCAAACCAAGTATAAAGCTGAAGCTTGGGAAACTGATTGTCCATATCAACTACAGGAGGATTAACTTATAAACATAAAGACATAAAGTCTCAGAAACACTCGCATAAGCTAACATGAGCGGCTGGAAAGCTGCTTGGGCTTGGAGCATTTGAGCATATCCCTGTCATGGTATCTTATTTTGTCCTTTTCCATTCCTACCAACTTGTTTATTAGCTCATAAGTTAACTTGTTGGAAGTTGAGCTGTTTTTGTGTATTTATTTTTAAAGGGGCAAAATTAATGCCATGTTAAAGCACATCGTTTTCTGGAACAGAGCCAAAATAAAGAGACTGAAATGTACCCCAGTTTTTCATTTTAATTTACAGGTCAGAACAGGAAACACTCGGGAACACTAAATTCTCACCGAGGCGTCATTTCTTCCTTCGGGACATGCGATATGCAATTAGAGGAGACAGCTCGAGGACTTCTCTATCACAGAGCTAGCGACACTTCTGTCTTAATTTACAGCCCTGATGAGGAGCCTGTCCCTTGATGACACCTTGGATGGTGACTATCTCTCACCGAGCTTCAAGCGCGTGCATTTGCAACGTGAGTTGACACCGGTGCACATAATTCACGCGACTATATTTGATCACCACCATCATCATCATCAGCATCATCATCATCACCATCATCATCATCATTATCATCATCACAGGCGACTACCGCTTTTTCAGTCCTGGTTTTTGCAGTGGTGAAGCTCGTTATTCTTGTGCCGTGACGCCGAGCGCACGCGAAACGACCGGAGCGCGCTCACGTTACCGAGCCGCGAGATTCCGCGCGCGTCGCCGCTTCAGCTCAGAGGAAGCAGTAATAGTTGGTTGTTTCGCACAGGCGCTAAGGAAAAAATCCGCTCTTTCCAATGCGAGATCCTTTCGGCGCCTGACCAAACCGAGCACCGCGCGATACAAAACGAAAGGGGAGGGAGGGATCGCACGACGTGCGCGATTGTAGAAGGTAATAACAATGTTTTATTTCATTAGTTTTATTTTTTTTTTAAACAACACGTCGTCTCCAGGCTACTCGTTTCTGCGGAGCTGTCTATGGTGCTGAAATCGCGTCCTTTAGAAACACGAGCATTTTAAAAACATACGCTGCAGTGATGCATCCAGTACATGGACAAAACAAGCTTTTATTCCTCCTGCATGCATTCAAACGCATCCCGGACCGTTGAACACGCTGCACCTTATCGCAATTGCATTCCTGTCGTGGCTGTAGGATAGGATACGGATTTTTTTCTTTTGCAGAAAGTGTTTGCATGCATGAATGTTCTCTGCAGTTTGCATTAGCGTAAATGTGATTATGAATTTGCCTTGTGTGTAATTAGGTTGTGCACACGTCTGACTGAATGTGTGGACAGATGGAGGAGGTTTGTTTGCAGCTCCCAGTCACTAAACACTGCTGTGGAGGAGTTTATTTAGCGTGAAATACCGAAGGGTGAATGGACGCTATGTTGCATGACAAGACAAATCATAACGATAGATTATTATATAGTCGCACTCAACACTACATATGCACACGCCAGTGGACTTCTCTATGCATAAATGTTAAACAGTGGTGTGTGTGTGTGTGTGTGTGTGTGTGTGTACGCCTTTCTTCTGCTAATCCAGGGGTACCCAAAGCTGGCTGTTCATTCCTGGGAGGCATGGCACAGACTAACAGCTATGGACAGAGCAGCAATGGAGTAGCTGACGAGTCTCCCAACATGCTCGTCTACAGAAAAGTAGGTCCCTCAGGTTTTTGTCTTTCTACATTGCTCTGTTAACTGCAAACATGGGTTCTCCTGGTAACCAGCAATCTACTTTTTCTGAAGGTTGATTCTGACCTTTTCCTTTTAATCTATTTTACTTTTGTAGTCATCTCCATTTAATTAATATTGGTTATACATAAAATGCGAAGGCTCACGTCAGCTAGTGTCGTGTAGTGTAAACATGCCTGTACAGCAAGAGGAAAGGAGGATGCACATTATTGGATCGATTAGGGCTGATGTGCAAAACCTGGCTCATACACTTGTTTTATCTCTTTCTAAGTGCACTATAATGTGCCAGTAATACTATAACTAAATGCTAGGGCCAAGAGTAGTCATAAATCCATAGAAAACCAATGCGCCTTTTAGTTGAATATACCTCATCTTATTTGGTGATTATACAGAACAAAGATGTGCACTTCTTCATAGCTGTTTTATTTAGATTGCTTTACATTAATTAGCTTCATTTCTGTTACTTATTTAATGTCTTTCATTCTGCTTTCCCTGAAAATAAGCTTGCAAACCAGCTGGCTAGTGCTAACTGTGGGTATAATTTCCTGCACAGCGAGATGCCACAGCAGGGCGATGTATAGAAGGTTGCCTATTATGATTCAAGATGTGTTTTGTATTGTGTGTACATTAACAAATTGATATGTGTGCATGCTGTAACTACCAAATTAGATGCTGTTTGAAGGCATATTGTGCACTGAAGTAATGTACATTCCCTTGACTGGCTGGTCAGTATGAGATAAAAAGCATGGGGGGCCATCATGTCTCCAGAGAGTGTCAACTCATTGAGTTTGTGCTAATTGCAAAAGTTATGTGAGAATATATATTAATGTTAATGTATAAAGTGATTAATAGCTGTGTGGCCTTAGCTTAGTTTATGCAGCCATTAAATAAGTAATATATGGATTCTGCCAAAGTTACAGTCAGATTTATAGCATCATTTTTACATTTATTTATTCTTTTCAATGAACTTCAATGATAATTTAATGTGTAAATATTTCTAGTAAATTTCTAGTAAAAATATTTCTAGTAAAATTGTAAAATGATCCATTTCTACCTGGGTACATTCCTCACTCTCATAGCTACTATCTAATAACCTTTCCCATTACTCCCACTGTAGTTAATGAATAATTCATAATAGTTACAGAATAAGATGATAAACTAATTACTCAATCATTTTTCAGCATTTCATTTTAAGTAAGTGCTGTATACTGGTCAGAGTCACAGTGAATCCAGAGCAGATCTTAAGAACACTGTCTGGAAAGCACCCTGGATCAGACACCAATCAGTCACAGGACACACACACACACACACACACACACACACACACACACACACACATTCTCACACTGTTTCACACTTAGGGGTAATTTGGAGTCACCAGTCGATGTGTTGGCCTGTTGTTTGGGAGGTGTAGGAAAACCAGAAAACATAAATGAAACCTGAGGGCACTAAAGGGAAACTTGTGAAATTCCACACAGATGTGAGTAATATAAATAACTTAATTGGCAGGAAAAAAAAGCAGGAAATTGGGTACTCCAGGACCAAGGTTTGGGAACCTGTGCCGTACCCCAGGTGATTAAATTAGGTGCTTCAAAATAATTTTATGCAAACACAGTGATAGCTCAGTGGTTTAGGTTCTGATTTGCCAGAGAGCCCCTGTTGAGCTCTTGAGAGAGGTCCTTAAGCCTCACCTGATCAACTCTCTGCTTGGATTGATTCATAACGCAACCTGCAAAATTAGATATAGTGCCTTGGTGAGCAGACTTGACTGGGGATTGGGACCAGTGGAGACTCAGATGGACATGTAACTATTTGAAATAAAGGTAACTTAAATAAAAGTATACAGTTAAAGCTTTTCTATTTATCCTCAGTGATGTTCAGATGTTCCCTCATCGTTTTGTATTCTTTGTTTGGATTTATAAGGCTGAAAAAATCCCTGATGTAGCAAATACAACATCTTTTTTAATGTACTCATTTACCACTGACTGTCTTTCCAGATGTCGTGTTTATTTTTCTGTACATTTCTTACATAAAGCTGCTTATGATGGGTTACACTTTCATGTGATTTGCAATATTGCTTTGCTTATCCTGATGTGTGTATTTAGTTTGTATTATGCACTAAATACACACACTCAAGATTTGTCATATCAGATGTGCTTTAATGCTCCTGTATTAATTATCCTACATATTTCATCTCACTCTGTAGTAGAGTTTGCAAGCTTTGCACATACACGATTCCCAGTTCAAGCGTTACACATTTACAAGAAGAGGGAGGAAAGTTAAGAAGGACAAACATTGCTGAAGTATTTGGACGGTCATGTCTGTGATGTAGGTCAGTATCAAGCAGGAAGCAGAAAGCTGGATGCAAGCAAGTGCTGTGTTTTGAAAATCATGTGGCAAGTCAAGCAGACAATCCAAAATTGTGATCAAAACCTTCAAATAGAAACTTGATTGATGGGTAACAAGCATTAATATCAGAAGAAAGGGAATCACACAAGGAAGATTGGTTGGTGAGATGTGTGTGTGAAAGTCCAGGTTGTTTCACTGGGTTGTTATGTGAAGGAGAAATCGGTGAACTGTGAATGGAGATTGGTGTCATGTGATTGGTCAGGTGGCGCTTGTAGTGCATGTGCTGACTGAGAATCCTGGGTTTGTGTTTGTTTAAGGATTGTGGAAGTTGGGGTTCGAGACATTTGACCGTCAACCTGACAACCTGAAATTTTCTTTTTTGTTAAGTGTCAGAAAGTGCTTTTTGTCCAGGCTTTACTTGAGACTACAATTAGTCCTGGATTAAAATGAATGACCATATATCATTCCATAACTGCGTGTGTATAAGATTACTAATCTGAATCCAACTCTGTGTAATTTTGACAGTTATGTACATAATGTCTGACTGTTGTGGAACTAATGGGTGTGAGAAGCTTTCAGCATCTACAATAAGATCAGTGGAACTGCCACCCCTGCTTTGCACTTTTGCTTCCCTGTATGTGCATTTAGGGGAATTACCCTCTCCAGATAAAAAGGCAACTGGGTGGAGATTACTGTAATTAACCACTTATTCAAATTTTTCACAGCTGACAGTAATTATGGACTTTGTCATTACACATGCTGTTTTGTGCCCTCAGTGAGATGGCATTATTTTTTATCAGATATGGACATGGCTGTTACTCAGAGCAGAACTGTCAGGAAAAGAGATATTAATTTGATTTCACCTATCATTTTGTGAACACATCACCTGCCATGTCACAATTTTGTGAATTTATTGAAGGAAATTGAATGTGATTTGGACAAGTCCTGTATTACCAGATCTCTCGGTTCTTCAGTTACAGTTCCCCAGAATGACATGCGATTGTCAGTCAGCTTTCACTCTCTGTAGTCCTGAGGTCATTTCTGCACTGAGCACAGCAACACTTAAGTAATATTTGGACAGGATATGGAGGCAGCTGTAGGAATTATGAGTGATAGGATTTACAGGATGAAGTGTCTGTACTATACAATGTACAATTGTTTGGCATAACCAAAAAGTTCCTTATGAAATAATCATTCGTTTTCGGTAACTTTTGATCCTGAAATGGATTCACACCAATTTGCACCTGGTGGCAAACTACCTTACCAGCAATTTTTGGGAAATTGGTGGAAAAGAGAGAAGCTGGAAGGAAACCCAGATAGACACAATGAAACAGTAATCTGAGATCAGAATCCAACAAAGGACCCTGGAGCTGCCCAGTGTACCACATGTGCATGTAATATGTACAGTAATCACCAATCAGGCACAACATTCTGAGCAGTGAGAGGTGAAGTGAATAACACGGATTATCTCCTCATCATGGCACCTGTTAGTGGGTGGAATATATTAGGCAGCAAGTGAACATTTTGTCCTCAAAGTTGATGTGTTAGAAGCAGGAAAAATGGTCAAGCGTAAGGATTTGAGCGAGTTTGACAAGGACCAAATTGTGATGGCTAGACCACTGGATCAGAGCGTCTCCAAAACTGCAGTTCTTGTGGGGTATTCCCGGTCTGCAGTGGTCAGTATCTATCAAAAGTATCCTTTAAGTCCTGTAAGTTCTTTAAGTATTGTAAGTCCATTATTGTAATTGTAATATCCATTATTCCCATGTACATACCCATGGAGGCCCCACCTCGCAACTTACATGACTTAAAGGATCTGCTGCTAACATCTTGGTGCCAGATAGCACAGCACACCTTCAGGGATCTAGTGGAATCCATGCCTCGACAGGCCAGGGCTGTTTTGGCAGCAAAAGGGTGACCAACACAATATTAGGCAGGTGGTCATGCCTAATGCATTGGTATAACCCATATCTTCATTGCAGACTGACTGCTTTGACCTCTAGTACAATCACTTACTATAGAGATTCCTTATACTTATTCAGCTATTTGTCTATAGCATTTTTGCACATGTTAATTTATAGCCACCTGAAGCATCCTTCTTTTCAACCAGTTTAGGAATATCATCATTATTTAAACTTCGGCAAGATTTAGTTTAGATTAAGTTAGTTCTAGCAGGAAAGAATATAATAATGTGAAAAATATTTTTTAGTGTGTTCATGCATTCATGTGAAAACTCATTTCCCATGGGATATAATGGACATTTCTGGATATTTACTGTGTTTTTTTTATGATGGGTAAAAAGCATGATGATTTTGTACTAAACTAGATTCATTATCAGATGAAAATCAGATATTTCACTAATAACTGCACTGTCTAGTGTCCCAAGTAAAATGAATCCTATGTGAATAGGTTTATACAGTTCACAAATTATACATCCATGCAGTGGACAAATGTGTTTCTGTGTGATTTATGAAGCCAATATAAACCGTATCCCAAGCTGTAAAAATAAATGTTTCAAATCAGAAATGTTCAGGTTATATGCAATTCATACATTCCATCACCAATCAGCATGAAAAAACAACCAGCAATTTGCCTGTTTGTTAGGAACAGGAAGACTTGTGCAAAACTGGGGTTTAGATTGTGCTGGACACTTTACATTTAACAAATATGGCTGCTGAAAAATGCTTACTCAGTGTTGAAGCACTGTGGATGTTGAGGGTTGTGTTTTGTGAGTTGGTGATGTAAATCCAGATGTATTTGAGAATATGATAAAAAGAGCTCAAAAGTACCAGGACACTTCTTTGACTTCTTTGCTTACTGGAACTACATACACTATATTACCAAATGTTTTGGGACCAAACCCCTCCAAATCATTGAATTCAGGTTTTGTTTTTCAGGGGTTGGGCTTGGCCCCTTAGTTCCAGTGAAAGGAACTCTTAATGCTTCAGTATACCAAGACATTTTGGACAACTTCATGCTCCAAACTTTGTGTGAACAGTTTGGGGATGACCCCTTCCTGTTCCAACATGACTGCACACCAGTGCACAAAGCAAGGTCCATAAAGACATGGATGAGCAAGTTTGGTGTGGAGGAACTTGACTGACCTGGTCTATCGGGTTGAGGTCAGGACTCAGTCAGGCCAGTCATGTTCCTCTACACCAAACACCAAACAGTGTACCTTTTGTATTATTCATATTCATATCTTTGCCACCTGATTATTCTGTCCAGACACCACATTTAGAAACAGATTTCTGGCTTTGGTGCAGAAACACAAATAACTAGATTGTCAAAACCAAATAAAACAGTCTGTGAGCCTTATGTACTGTCCTCTAAACTGCTGATTCCACTTAAACTGTCAGAAAACATCCCAAATATGTGTTTTCCTGACACACTACCTCTCTTCCTCTTCTGAAGAGATCCTGAACGCATTTAAGAGCAGAGGAGCATCTCAGTTCTCAGGGCAAGTTAACTATATGCTGAGTAACTAACTAATTAAACGTTGCTAATATTAGCCATGTTGCTGAGATAAACATCCTAATTGTTCCATAATGTAGCTAGCTAACCTAGCTATAAGGAGGAATGACATTACAGATCCACCAACTGCACTACAGTGTATTAATTTGAAGATTAAATTAATTTTATTTAGTCTAAATGACAATTAATCTTGTGCTCAGTCTGGTCCAACTGTTTGGTCCAACATTAATAGAGTGTGACATCACATAAAATAAGGTTAACTCTTTAATTTGCACCTGTTTTGTGGTGTCCATGTTCATCATTGAATGTCTTTGTCATGTCACACTCTACAGTGGTGGTTAATATGAAGCTCATATGAAAGTAAACATTCATCACTTTCAAAATTGGGAGTTTTTCTGTTTTAACTAGACTATTAGGGGCAATATATTCCTAGAAATTTTCCATAAAAACAAAATGGCTAGTTTTATTCACACAAATGTTTCTCTCTTCAAAGTAAATGGTGATATTAAACCCATTTCTGCTCTCTGAGAAGTGTTTGTTCATAAGCATCTAAAATTTGAAGGCAATTTATCTCCAGCCATTAAAATTCTGTGTAAGGTTATCCAACAGAGAACAGTACAGAACACCAGTATACCGGTAAAAATGGTTAATATAACAGAGTTGAAGGGATTCAGTCATGAGCTATTTGTCTAGAATAGGGTGTATTTAAATACAGCTCTTATTTCTTTACAAGGCTGTAACTACACTTCAGTATCTACACATGAGATAAAAGATCGCAGTGACTAGAGAGCAGCTAGACCTGTGACCTTGATGGTGTTACAGGGCCTGAGGGAGGATTGGGAGAAAATGAATGGGGTAATCCAGAGATTAAAGCCTCAGTGCTGACACTTTAGGCACTGTGGCTGCTTTTGCCAGTCGTCTGTGTCCTACTTTCATTTTTCCATGGATGAATAGATTGAATATCACTACCACACGTATAATACCATAGTGTTTTAGTTCACCTTCAGGTCTTTTTCTAGTCTTTTTCATGAATCCTCTACCAAGTTCTGTTTTGAATGCTTCATGTGAATGCGAGCTATGTGTATCTGGGGCTTGGGCCTAAAATTAAAGTAGCTGCTGAATATTTTAACGCCTGCATTACACAGCCTGTGCCTACACTGGAAATCCACAGCTGTCCTGCTTCTCAGTTTCTTCCTCTACATCCACAAGATATAAATGGAGTAGGTGTCGTCATCAGCGTTGTTGTTATTGTTTCTCGTGTTTCATATTCATATACCAGACCCTCCAGTGAGTTAGGGACTCGATGACTGACTGGCAAAATGCTTTTATGAATCAAACTCTTAACACCGAAGCTGAGCTTGAGTAAAGAGACTGATTGCATGCTGGTGTAATTGATTCATTTCGCCAGCTAATTTTCTTTCTGGGGATTTAAATGCTGATAGAGAGGTGGCATGTGATATGACCTAGATTCAAGTTTCACACAGAGTGAAGAGTTTATGTCAATGATTAGTTTGGAATTCCTGATCAGTACCAAGACCCAGATGCGGATGAAAGGAGCAGTTAAGGGCATGCTGTTATAGGGAACTAATCAATGAAATTGATTTTCTGTCATTTTTTCCCCTTAGCAGCATGGCCTAAAGTATTTTATTTTTATTGTACCACAGGAATTTACCAATGATTTAATTATTTATTTTTTTATTTATTTTTTAAAAATGTCTTACTTTCTAGTAAAATTTAATTTTGATTATATGCAAAACAAGTTAGTTGCAACTAGCATTTAGGTTATAAATTGTAAATTGGTCTATATTGATTCTTCTTTGCTTTTTGGTTGTCTTTTGAGATAAAACTGAATACTTCACAGTATATCACTTTAATATTGTCTCCATTTCATTCAAAGGTCAATTACATTTTTTTTAAGATTTAAAAAAAATAAAATATAAAGAGATTAGTGACTGTAAAGTGGTAGTGCGAGAGAGTGTAGCCAGACAGCATAGGATGGTGGTGTGTAGGATAGCTTTGATGGTCTGTAAGAAGAAGAGGTCAAAGATGGAGATAGAGAAGAAAACCAAGTGGTGGAAGCTGAAAAAGGAGGAAAAAAGAGTAGAAAGGGTGAACTCTGTGGAACAGAAAGTAGATAAGATTAGAAAGGATGAAGTCAGGAAGGCTTTGAAGAGGATGAAAAGTGGAAAGGCAGTTGGTCCTGACGACATCCCAGTGGAGGTCTGGAAGTGTCTGGGAGAGGCAGCAGTGGAATTTTTAACTAGTTTGTTCAACAGGGTTTTAGAGAGTGAGAAGATGCCTGAGGAATGGAGAAGAAGTGTGTTAGTGCCGATCTTTAAGAATAAGGGTGACGTGCAGAGTTGCAGCAACTATAGGGGGATAAAGTTGATGAGCCATACAATGAAGCTATGGGAAAGAGTAGTTGAAGCTAGGTTAAGGAAGGTAGTAGACATTTGTGAGCAGCAGTATGGCTTCATGCCCAGAAAGAGCACAACAGATGCAATTTTTGCTCTGAGAATTTTGATGGAGAAGTATAGGGATGGTCAGAGAAAGTTGCACTGTGTGTTTGTAGACTTGGAGAAAGCGTATGACAGGGTGCCAAGAGAAGAGCTGTGGTACTGTATGAGGAAGTCAGGAGTAGCAGAGAAGTATGTCAGAGTGGTGCAGGACATGTATGAGAGGAGCATGACAGTGGTGAGGTGTGCTGTAGGTCAGACAGAGGAGTTCAAAGTGGAGGTGGGACTGCATCAGGGATCGGCTCTGAGCCCCTTCCTGTTTGCTATAGTGATGGACCAGTTGTCAGAGGAGGTCAGACAGGAGTCTCCTTGGACAATGATGTTTGCAGATGACATTGTGATCTGTAGTGAGAGCAGGGAGCAGGTGGAGGAAAACCTGGAGAGGTGGAGGTTTGCGCTGGAGAGAAGAGGAATGAAAGTCAGTTGCAGTAAGACTGAGTACATGTGTGTGAATGAATGGGAGGGAAGTGGAACAGTAAGGTTACAGGGTGAAGAGGTGAAGAAGGTACAGGAGTTTAAGTACTTGGGGTCAACAGTCCAGAGTAATGGAGAGTGTGGGAAAGAGTTAAAGAAG
Source organism: Hemibagrus guttatus (assembly GCA_033459395.1). Lineage (NCBI taxonomy): Eukaryota > Metazoa > Chordata > Actinopteri > Siluriformes > Bagridae > Hemibagrus > Hemibagrus guttatus. The sequence continues at coordinate 20,340,469 of JAUCMX010000012.1, read as the reverse complement.
CGAGTGCAGGCAGGTTGGAATGGGTGGAGAAAGGTGTCGGGAGTTCTGTGTGATAGGAAAATATCAGCGATAATCAAGGGGAAGGTGTACAGGACAGTGGTGAGAGCGGCCATGCTGTATGGTTTAGAGACAGTGTCACTGAGGAAGAGACAGGAATCGGAGCTAGAGGTAGCAGAGCTGAAGATGTTGAGGTTCTCTTTGGGAGTGACAAGGTTGGACAGGATTAGGAAGGAGTACATCAGAGGGACAGCTCATGTTGGACGTTTGGGGGACAAAGTTAGGGAGACCAGATTAAGATGGTTTGGACATGTTCAGAGGAGGGAGAGTGAGTATATTGGTAGGAGAATGTTGGACATGGAGCTGCCAGGCAGGAGGCAAAGAGAAAGGCCAAAGAGGAGGTATATGGATGGAATTAATGAGGATATGAAGCTAGTGGGTGCAAGTGTTGAGGATGCAGAAGATAGGGATAGGTGGAGAGAGATGATTCGCTGTGGCGACCCCTGAAGGGAAAATCCGAAAGAAGAAGAAAAATAAAAAAAAATAAAATCTGATTCAAATTCAGCTCACGTGTATATATTAACGATAATTAATAATTAATAATAATTTCTACAGTAATGCTTAATTCACAGGGACTTGTAGGTGGATGGTCCAGATTATTTAAACCTAATAATAAACCTATAAAATAATGGGCTGTTGTTCATCAGAAATGGAAGGATTCTTTAGTTTCAGCTCTTTGTAATGTTAAGAGGGAAAACTGAACTGTTTAACTGTTATAGCATAAGTGATTACATGAACTAAATGTAGCTAAAGGGAAACATATCAGTCTTGAATGAATTAATTAAACATTGTCACTGAATGCTGTGGTATAAGAGGAATAAAACACACAAGAAAAATGAACTTCTTCGTGGTAACAGTAACTCAGCTTTGTGTTGGGCTGCCTATAATGTGTGAAAAACACACCCCAAGTGTTTTATTACTTACACAACAGCTGTGTTGGTTAAATTTATTATGATGTCACAAGGAAGTGGTCCTCAATAACATGTTGCTAGAAGGTCTAGCTAACTGCATTTGTCTCTACGACTCTCTAAGTATTTCATCCTACTGCTGTGATGAGGTAAATTCCCATTCCGGTGCTGTAGTGATTAAAGGATAATAAAATATAGTCTTTATATCTGGCAGTATGTCACATGGTGAGGTTGAAAATGTCAACAAGTCAAGTAGCAGCCATTGAAAGTACTTGGCATTGGTTCTGTCAAATGCACATTAACATGGATAATGAGATATAAAATCAGTAGCATACACAAATAGCATGGTTATATTTATATAATGCTGATGGGAAACGACAAGATTTTTTTTCTCCTTAGTTGAAGTAGCTGCATTGCTTATTGCTGGGTTTACTCCAACTGCTCCTTTAAGAGAAAATCAAAGCATTAGTAGCTGCTGTGTGGCTTTTCAGATCTTGTTGATCATCATAATGTTCAGCCAGACTGAGAAATTCAGCCTGTGGCTTTGCATAGAAGCTGTGTGTGTATGTGTGTGTGTGTGTTGTGGCTATAAGGAGCTCTGTTGGAGTTCACTTCCCTGCAATTACAAGCACAAAAGCTGAATTCTTGCCTTCATTCAGATCAAAGAGTGCCGTCTCGCTTCAGAGCAACACTTAACCTATTGCTGTGTTAAAAGCAATTGCTGAAATATTAGAAGGCCGTGTACATCTAGACCAACAAATACCGATTTCTGTTCTTTCACAAGCGAATGTTCACGAGTTTTCTCTCTTTGTAGAATTCTCTCTCGTCTTTGAAATGTTTGTGTCTGTGTTTTTGTCGACAAAGCAGCTCAAACTTCTTGGATGAAAAGACTTTAGATATTTTCTTTATTACAGATACTGTGGAAACAGGGAGTGTGTACAAAGTAGAACTATGACACAAAAAATCTGGGGTTCCCAAATCAGTGACATTTATGAATTTTCAGTGATCCCAAGCCTTGGTATATTGGTTTCTCCATGTTATTAAAATACCACATTTCTATGTTTTTCTATCTTTTTATGGATGTCTGTTCCATCAACTGAAGTTTTTGAGGAACTAAGGAACTAGTAGAGATGTGTGTCTGTGTCTGTGTATACACACCTCAGCTACTGTATGGAATCTGCTGGAAAATTAAGGGGTTCAGGCCTATGAAGAAGAGCAGTAGGGATTTTTCTATCATCTTGGTAAATTCTACACTTGATGATAACTTGTTCCATGGCCTTGGAGGTGGCCTCCTGTTTTTTCCACAGCCACATTAAGCTTCTGATGAAGTTAATCGGTGCCCTCTTAGCTGTGTTTAGTGCAACGTGCAAACTATCTATGTGTGAGCCACTGAGTCATAGGTTTTCTTATAGTCAATTCAAGCAGTACTCAGATTGGTCTTAGAGTCTTGGGTAATTACTCTATCAAGCAGTAGCTGGTGCTTTGACCTTCTGGTGTTGTTTCCAATGCTCTTTGGAGCTTTGTTCATGTTTACTCTTGGCCCTGCTCAGCTTGGCTATTATAAGAGGAGCCTGAGAGGAGCTTCCATGTTGTGGAGAAGCAAGTTATCAGACAGTAGTTTGAAGATGTTGTAGACTTATGGGGATCCTTCATGATCGTGGTTGTCCTAGACCGGGTGCACTGTTCACTTTCTCCAGCATTAGTCTATAATCTATTAGGTTATGAGTATGTGTAGATTTACAAGATATATTGCATTGTGGTGCCTTCAACTGTTTGCTCTGGATTAGATTTAATAACTAAATCTAAATATAATCTGGATGTAAATTCACTTTGTCATAAAGGAAAATGACTTGAATGCTAAAAGATGCAGGAATTTAAAAAAGAAAATGAAGAAGTAAAACATTGTGCAGAAAATGGCAGAAATGAAACCACCATGGTTGCAGTCCAAAGATAAAAAAAAAAAAAAAAACAATGTGTGTAACTCGGATGGAGCCTGATCTGGGTCACTTTCTGTAATATTGACTTTTATGAGCAGGAACTTATTTATAAATGTTTAGTAACAGTTTATTGTCAGAGAATGCTCATATGGCATATGACACCTACAAAACATGTATACAGGCTTATTCCAAAAGGTGGCAGCTGTGATATAGAATAATTTTGTTATTTTAATGAAAAAGTGATCTGAGTCAAGTGATATCAAGTTGCATTATGACCCTTTCTGGTCTGAATTATGCAGGGTTCCTCTGGCTATAATATGTAAAATTCTCAAACTAGTCAGCTAACATTAGCTAGCCAGCTAAAATATAACAGAGCCTCCACTTTCTCTGAGGATATGTTCATCTCTGAGGCTCAAAGACACAGAGAGCCCACTAACTCAGTTAGCTAAAGATAATATAGTTGTAGAAAGGACATTATCCACATTTACATAATTTACTGTCTAGTGTCACCCAAATGAGGATGGGTTCCCTTCTGAGCCTGGCTCCTCTCAAGGTTTCTACCCTCATATCATCTCAGGGAGTTTTTCCTTGCCACCGTCGCCTCAGGCTTGCGCATTAGGGATAATGTTAGAGATAAATAGTAACTTAACTTTAAACTTTAGAATATTTTTCTGTACTTCTGTAAAGCTGCTTTGAGATAATGTCCATTGTTAAAAGCACTATGGAAATAAATGTAATTGAATTGAATACAGATACTATAGATGCTGGCCATTTTATATTTTTACCTGTCCAGTTTGCTTATGTTTCTGTACCCACTATTCTGCTGTTGCCGTCCATTTGCTATAAGGTTTGACATGCTGTGTTCTGAGGTTCTTTTCAGCCCAGCTTGACTGTACAGAGTGATTGAGAGTGAAGCTCTAGCTTTCCTCTTAGCACAAACTAGTCTGACCATTTTCCTTTGTAAAGTAGTCATTGGCGTGGCACACACATCAAAAATAAAATAAAAGAATATACAAAATACTAAATAGAGTACACACACACACACACACACACACACACACACACACACACACACACACACACACACACACACACACACACACACACCTCTCAGCAGGACACTGTCTGGATGACTTGGCTCTGTGTTGTATCTTTTTTTGTCTTGTATGTTTTTTATCAGCCAAAACACACAGCATATAAATAGCTCATCATTAATCTCTCTCTTCCTCTCTCTCTCTCTCTCTCTCTCTCTCTCTCTCTCTCTCTCTCTCTCTCTCTCTCTCTCTCACACACACACACACACACACTCACAGATGTACATTTAAGTTCATTCATTACCCAGTCCTTCTTTGTGACTCCTCATCCCATTCACAGCTGGCGCTTGGCCGCACCCTTACTGCTACAAGGTGTTACATCAACTTAAGATCAAATTTGATGAAAATAATGAAAGCTTCCACTTGTTTGAATGTTAAGGATTTAGAGGGTACCATACCTTACACAATATACAACACATATTACTGCATTTGAATAAGTATTACAAAATCTTACTAATGGTAAAAATAGTATGTGTTAAAATGTAAAAGAAATGGAGACTAAAAATACCAACAAAAAAAAAGGTTTAAGATTTTTTAAATATTAAAAAAAAAATGAATTACACTAATAGTAAGTAATAATAATGAATAAATTAATAATTTATTATTAATAAACAATAATAAATAAATATCAGTTATTATCAGCATTATTATAAAAAAGGGCTGCTCAAAAGATACTTTAAATAGTTAAAATGAGATGGTTTATGAAACACAGCATGTCTGAATACAGTGGGGCAAAAAAGTATTTAGTCAGCCACCACTTGTGCAAGTTCTCCCACTTAAAAAGATGAGAGAGGCCTGTAATTTTCATCATAGGTACACTTCAACTATGAGAGACAGAATGAGAAAAAAAATCCAGAAAATCACATTGTCTGATTTTTAAAGAATTTCTTTGCAAGTTCTGGTGGAAAATAAGTATTTGGTCAATAACAAAAGTTCATCTCAATACTTTGTTATATACCCTTTGTTGGCAATGACAGAGGTCAAACGTTTTCTGTAAGTCGCCACAAGGTTTTTACACACTGTTGCTGGTAGTTTGGCCCATTCCTCCATGCAGATCTCCTCTAGAGCAGTGATGTTTTGGGGCTGTCGCTGGGCAACACAGATTTTCAACTCCCTCCAAAGATTTTCTATGGGGTTGAGATCTGGGGACTGGCTAGGCCACTCCAGGACCTTGAAATGCTCCTTATGAAGCCACTCCTTCGTTGCCCGGGCGGTGTGTTTGGGATCATTGTCATGCTGAAAGACCCAGCCACGTTTCATCTTCAATGCCCTTGCTGATGGAAGGAGGTTTTTACTCAAAATCTCACGATACATGGCCCCATTCATTCTTTCCTTTACACGGATCAGTCGTCCTGGTCCCTTAGCAGAAAAACAGCCCCAAAGCATGATGTTTCCACCCCCATGCTTCACAGTAGGTATGGTGTTCTTTGGATGCAACTCAGCATTATTTCTTCTCCAAACACGACAAGTTGAGTTTTTACCAAAAGTTCTATTTTGGTTTCATCTGACCATATGACATTCTCCCAATCCTCTTCTGGATCATCCAAATGCTCTCTAGCAAACTTCAGACGGGCCCGGACATGTACTGGCTTAAGCAGGGAGACACGTCTGGCACTGCAGGATTTAAGTCCCTGGCGGCGTAGTGTGTTACTGATGGTAGCCTTTGTTACTTTGGTCCCAGCTCTCTGCAGGTCATTCACTAGGTCCCCCCGTGTGGTTCTGGGATTTTTGCTCACCGTTCTTGTGATCATTTTGACCCCACGGGGTGAGATCTTGTGTGGAGCCCCAGATCGAGGGAGATTATCATTGGTCTTGTATGTCTTCCATTTTTTAATAATTGCTCCCACAGTTGATTTCTTCACACCAAGCTGCTTACCTATTGCAGATTCAGTCTTCCCAGCCTGGTGCAGGTCAACAATTTTGTTTCTGGTGTCCTTTGACAGCTCTTTGGTCTTGGCCATAGTGGAGTTTGGAGTCTGACTGTTTGAGGTTGTGGACAGGTGTCTTTTATACTGATAATGAGTTCAAACAGGTTCCATTAATACAGGTAATGAGTGGAGGACAGAGGAGCCTCTTAAAGAAGAAGTTACAGGTCTGTGAGAGCCAGAAATCTTGCTTTTTTGTAGGTGGCCAAATACTTATTTCCCACCATAATTTGCAAATAAATTCTTTAAAAATCAGACAATGTGATTTTCTGGATTTTTTTTTCTCATTCTGTCTCTCATAGTTGAAGTGTACCTATGATGAAAATTACAGGCCTCTCTCATCTTTTTAAGTGGGAGAACTTGCACAATTGGTGGCTGACTAAATACTTTTTTGCCCCACTGTATTTCCCAACATTATCCTGAATTTTTCCGCAGAAGTCCTAGGTGTATGAGTCGATCTAAAGCTCACACGTCATCACTGAATCAGCGTCACTCTGCTGTGTTGATGGAATCATCAGGAAAAATGTGCCGCATGTTCACAATGTTCCTGCGGGACTTTTCCATCATGCACTAGGCCTCGTTGAAAGCCCTGTTCCTGAGGCACTGCTTCTAAAATTTAATCTGTTTAACGGTATTCAATCATTCATGGATTCATACTTGCTGTCGTGGGTGAGGCCTGTGCCACGCTGGCACTGAATAATGCACCACAGAGCAGCTGATACATTTTACACACAGCTTGTGTAAAGTTCAGCCTGTGTGTTAAACACAGCAATGCTGTCTCAGGCTTGCGGCACGTTTTTGCACGTCTTGGTCTTCCCAGCTTGAACAAGCCGAGTTCTAGATGATCACATCATAGTGGTACAGGCATGATTAATTCCCCAGGACGCGATCCATTACCCGTCTCTCATCTCTCTCCTCCTGGACCAGTCTCCCTCTAGCTATCCTTCACTGCTTTGTATTTCTACTACCTCACTTATACACTCTTCTCTGACATACCCCACCAACCCCACCCCCCTCGCTCTCTTCCTCTCTTTCTCAGCTCAAGTTTACTGAACCGAAAAATATCATATGGCCTTCATTTCCTAAGATCCTGCTTCACTTCTCCTGTTCACTGTATTGCTAAAATCACAGATGAAACCTTTGTACACAGGGCAAGATTTCGCATTATTTATTATCACTGTCTGTTTAAAATGCAGTCTCATTACAGATACTAAATATCTATCTATTTATCTATCTATATATTTATCTATATCTATTTATTTTTACAGTTTAAAATGGCTTAACTCCACATGCTTTCGGACTAAATAAAAGTTTTGTCATGATGCTCACAGTCTCTCAGCAGCTGTGACGTAAAAGATAAATACAAATGTTTGAACTTGAAATATTACTTGTTAAAAGAAATGCACTTAAAAAACATTTCACTGATATAAATTCATCAATCTTCTTTATTTTGTGTACAAACTTCTGCTCTAGACCCTAAACACAACGATTTAGTGGAAATCTCCATTTACTGCAGGTTATGTTATGCATAACAGCAGAGCAGCATTTAGTGTTAATGTTGCCATAACAACAAAAAGTGTGAGTCCTGTCAGAGTGTAACGTATTAGCCAAGTGTGTGTGTGTGTGTGTGTGTGTGTGTGTGTGTGTGTGTGTGTGTGTGTGTGTGTGCGTGTGTGTGTTGTAATCGTCCTTCAGATGCCCTTATTAAACCGATGGCGAGAAGGGAACAATTTGTGTTTTGTGTCGTTCTGCTTCAAAATATTACCCAGAAGCCAATCATATCATTATCCAACTTCACAATTATATTTAAATCTGTAAAAATGTGTAACATGGACCTTTTTTTCCCACATACTGTATATTTGTGGCTGTGATGTTGCTCAGCATGCAGCATACTCAAACAAAGACTGTAAAAATAATCATCTTTGTAACTGATCATTAAACAGGTTATCCTAATCAAACCTCATTCATTCAGACCTAGTTTAATGAACTTTATACACATTTAGATTTTTACATCATTTTTAAAAAAAAATGATTAAGATGCTAGTCGGATTATTGTCTGATGAGACTGCATAGATATTTAATAAATTATTTTACATGATTGAACTCAATAAAATAATTGAGGATATATAAAGAACAATAAAGCTGGATTATTTTAAAGGTTCATACTACAGCACTCCATTCTGATTGGTCAGAAAGTGCTGATTTTCTATAAAAGCAGTTCGGAATATAGTTCCAGCTGTAAGGCAGATCGCAGTTTCACATTCAATTATACAAAAAGTAATTGTAAAAGTAAAATGTAATTTTTTGAGCATGTTTGAAAGCACAGGAAATCTTCTGGGATAATATACTGTATGTACAATGCTTGTCTTATTCTTTAAGAGAGAGAAATGAGACAGTGAGGGAATGGCTGTTTATGGCTCTAATGGAAACAGTTATAACATGGTAAAAGGAACCTTTTCTTGGATGATCCACAACATTAAATCTAGCTATAAACAGATAAAAAATAGAAAAATTGTTGAGGTGGAGCAGAAATAAAACACTTTAGGCCATGCTGTTACTGGAAATAGTTGTGTGAGGATGCATCATGGCACTTTATCATTGATTATGTTCCTGTAGCAGCACACCGCATCATGTTGTGGCTCTTACATAATATTGAAGGACAAAATCGCAAAAGAACAAGACAATAAGATCAGCCATAAGGGTATTGGTAGCTCAAGTGGTTAAAGCTCTGGGTTGTTGACCGGAATATTGGGGTTCAAGCCCCAGCCCAACCAAGCTGCCACTGTTGGGCCCTTAAGCAAGGCCCCCAACTCACCCTGCTTCAGGGGCACTGCATCATGGCTGACCCTGCACTCTGACCCTAACCCTTCACGGATGGGAGATGTGAAGAATGCATTACTATGCAGTAATGTATATGTGAGAAATAAAGATAACTTAACATGTTTCGTGCACCTTTAGTACTGGAATACCAACATTTACATGCAGTCATGACCAAGAACAAAAACAAAGTGAAACAGTTTCTTAATTGTACTAAAAGCTGTATTTTGTCAGCTGGCTGAAATTCTCAAATTAAATTCCCCTTTACTTGATTACACTTAAAAGATTAGACACACCATGAGTGTGAGGTCTGTGCACATGTGCAGGAGAATTTAAATGGTCATGATTTAGTGTTTAAAGAGGAGATCGAAGTGTGATTAGACATGAATGTGATCAAGATTGGATGCATTTTGGTGTTAACCCTGCAGGAAGGAGATCAGATAGAAATGTGGTGCGTAAATCGAATTTCGCTGCGTCTCTGAACGACGTGGCCTTGACGGTTCCATCCTGCAGTGCTGCAGTGGGGAAACTAGTGTCTCCCTGCTCACAGATCTATTAGCAGATAAAGTAAAGCTGTTTAAGGTTTTACTTATCTCTGTCTCCTCTAGGCAATGCAGCAGTTGGTGCTTTGCTCAACGGGTCTCCTGGTGCTTTTCCTCTATTTTGCGGTGTAGTGCAGTGACAGGGTGTAATGTTTACACTGGGGTAGATTTATATAATCTGTGTTGGTAATTTTATGAGAACTTTTGGTAAAAAAAGTACCTTAAAATTCTGTATCTCTGCATAATACTTAAACTAATACTTACATATTAGAACAAGCCTGAGAAACTATGCAGCATTTTACTTTATAATTCTTGCATTTTGTTTTCAGTTATGCAACTTGAGCGGTTTTATAAATGCCAGGTCACAACCAAGAATTATTCTGCCTGTGTTTATATCAGTTCTGAGTTTAATATTGGGTATAGTGAAAGAATCTTCTGCTTGTGTTAATGAATCAGTGAGGGATTGAATCAGTAAGTGTGTAAATAAATCACTAAGTGAATCTGTGAGTGAATCAGTGAATAGATGATTCAGTGACCAAGCAAGACACTCAATGAAGCGACCATACGCACAATTCAATTGAGTGAGTCAGTCAGTGAGTGACTCACTTACTCAATTGTAAGAAAAGTGAATCAGTGACTCAGTGAAAAAAATGAGTGGATCAGTGAGCCATGAAATCAGTAAGTGAGTGAAAGTAAAGTAAACAAATCAGTAAGTGACTGAGTAGTGAATGAATGAATCACTGAATCAGTGAATTTGTGTATCGTTAAGTGAGCGAGTGCAGCTGAGAGTGAATCACTGAATCAGTGAATTAGTGAATCAGTAAGTGAGTGAGTAAAGCCCAGAGTGAATCATTGAGTCAATGAAAATTTTGAGGATCAGTAAGTGAGTGTAAGTAAATTAAGCAGAGTAGTGACTGAATGAGTAACTAAATCACTTTTTGTGATTTAAGTGTGTCAAGTTTGTGAATCATTGAATGAGTAAATCAGTAAGGAAGTGTGAGTGAATCAGGGAGTGAGTGTATGAGTGAATGTTAAAGTAAATTCATGAGTGAGTGAGTGAGTGAGTAATGAGTGAGCAATGAGTGAGTAATGAAGGAATAATGAGTGAACGATTTAGCAATTAAACAAGTAAATCAGTAAGCAATTGTGTGAGTGAATCATGGAGGGAGTCAGTAAGTTAATTCAACAGAAAGGGCTTGAATCATTGCACATTTGCGTGAATGAGTAAGTGAACCAGCAAGCGATTAAATGAATCACTGAATAAGTTAATTAATAAACATTGTGTGAGTTAGTTTATGGGTAATTGAGCAAATCATTGAATGTGTGTGTATGTGTGAAATAGTGAGGGAGTGAATCAGTGCAGGAGTGAATCTGTGCAGGAGTGAATCATTCATTCATTGAATCAAGTTGCATGATATGAACTGTAGGTGCTTCACACCTATATTTTTCCTTTTGTATAAAAGGAACAGCTTGAAAATGTTGTGTGCTATTCATATTACTTATCATCTTGGAAAATTCAGTGATACCTGATAGATGAAACATTCAGTGATATTAGACTGCTGTAGTCAGTCACTCAGAGGATGAGAATTTTTGTGCCTCACCTTCATTCAGGCTTCTGTAAGATGATCAGTAAAATACAGACAGCACAAGACCTTCCTGTAAAAAGTGGTCATTATAGACACTATAGCTTTTACTGTGTGTGTGTCTGTGTGTGTGTGTCATGCTGACCATGGATGTCGGAGGCATTAGGTCTTAGACGCTTTTGGTCGTTTGCAGCGGTGCCTTTCGCTCCGCTCTTAATCATTTCTTTGAAGTTGCCTCTCGGCTCCTCGACTCTCCATCCAGCTTTTATGTTCCTGCCAGCGCAAGATATCACCAGAGCAAAGAGGCCTTATGTAAACACTCACTCTGTGACAGTGTGTGTGCATGAGCATGCATTCACCAGCCTGCATTCATGTGTTTGTGTGCTCTTGTGTACATACAGTATATCTGCAAATAGCTTCACTTAAAAATATCCCTCTCAGTTATTTTTCATGTTTTGGTTCATAATCTCTCTCATGGTCACTGTGCCCTATGGAGAGTTTTCATGACACTCGTAATTGAAATAAAGGCAAAAATTAATAAATTTGTAGCTTCAACGGAGCCTATAAAAGCCTCTCGTATTTCTCGTTATGGTGCTGTAAACAGATCCACTCGGCTCAGCGTGACTCAGATGGAGTGCTGCAGGGCCAAAGCACTGCACACTTTCATGTTTTGCATCTTTAGCTGATTCATTGGATAATTAGTAATCAGTTGAGATGAAACAGGTGCATTGAACCAAGAAGAGGGGGGAAAAATAGCATCCATCAGGACCTACTGTAGGCTGTGCTTGAAACTGTTACACTATTAAGAGAGTAACACAATGCCAAATCAAATATCCAGTGGACAGCCCATAAAGAGCAGAGATTTTATTATTATCATTTTTATATACTTGACTATAAATTGCTCCTAGATGGGAATCTGGGGTGTTGATCAGAAGATCGGGGTTCAAGCCCCAGCGCTGCTAAGCTGCTGATGTTGGGCCTGTGAGCAAGACCCTTAACCCTCTCTGCTCCAAGGGTGCTGTATCATGACTGACCCTAACGTCCAAAGCTGGGATATGCAAAAAAAAAAAAAAAAAAAAGGATTTCACAGTGCTGTAAGGTATATGTGACAAAATTAACTTCTTCTTCTCAACATTATTTCCTCTCAGCTGCTATTGCCTGAGTGTGTGAGGTATCTCGGTTCAGGCTCAGTAGTGTGAATTAATCAGGGAGCAGGTGTGAGCTTGTTCGTTTCAGCTTCTACCATTTGTTTAGCTTTATCGCAGCTTTATTAAATTAAATTACAATTTTATTCAGCTTGAAGTTTTGGGCCAGGGTCAATTTTATTTTGGTTCAGCTAATAAGAAAATGATGGTGGTTTCCAATTACAGAGATAATTTTAGTGCATTCAATTCCAGGCCTGATGCCCCTAGCTTTCCTCGGCATAATGACACAGAGAATTCAATCAATTCGGTTTTATTTAGGTTGATTTGGTGAACACATTGTAATGAAAGTGAGTCCAGATGTGTCTTGTGACCTCGTGACTCTCCAAAGACAGCATGTTTTATGGTTATCAACATTATGGTGCCTTGATTAGAAATAAAATGAATAAGTGCCCTATTTAAATGTATTCAATAATATTGTGGCTATTTATTGGAGATTTATATTTCTGAATTTTCCACAAGAGAGATCGTACAAAAATTGGAAATAAATCACAATAATAATATTTATAGTGATAAATTAATATATGGATCTCAGTGTTCCTAGAACCCACTTCCATAACCATGGCTGTAGGATACCTCACTTAACCATTAACCTATTGTCACGCATTCTAAGATTTCATCTACTGATGATATCAGACTACAAAATGGCACAAAATCCAAAGCAGTGCACTCTGTAGTGAACAGGTTACAGTTCTGAACATCACACTCCATGTTCTTCCATTCCTTCTGCTTTACAGGACATCTTTTCCTTTGTTTCTCCCTCTTTATCTTTCTCTCTACATCCTCCTCTTTCGCCCTCGGTATCTCTCCTCTGTTTTTTTTAAAGAAGCAACTGAACCTTTATATAATCAGATGTGGGAGTTGTGCTTGCTTAGAGAATGTTTTTTACCTTCTAAAGTCTAGAGCTAAAGTCTCTGTACACAGAACAAAGACATCATCAACAACAATTACACACAATGGCTGATTTTTGATTTCTTTTAGATATTTTTTCTAAGCATCTGTCTTCTTAAAGGATGTTTAGTTACCATTAGCTTTAACAGTGTCCTGTTTGGTTTAGTTTTCCATCACACCCACAATGTTCTCCAGTTAAGTTCTTGAAAACAGCCAAAAACTTTTTTTTTTGCTAAACATCTCTAGTAAATAAATAAATAAACAAACAAATAAATAAATAAATAAATAAATAAATAAATAAATAAATAAATAAATAGATTTAGAAAATGTTATAATTTTATTTATTATAAAATTTAATTTTTGTATTTATTTATCATTTATTTTTATTTTCTTATATATATATATATATATATATACATATATATAATATATATATATACATATATATATATATATATAATATATATATATATATATATATATATATATATATATATATATATATATATATATTTGGCCTACTTTCTAACTTTGGCTAGATGTCAGCTTGTAAAGCTCATGTTGTGTAAAAATTCAGTTTAACAAGTGGGGTGGTAAAAAAGAATCAGTATAAAACCTTGCTAGAGCCTGCTAGCTCTCAGAAGTTGTTGTATCAATTCAGTTTGTTATCAGCTACATTATCAGTTACTGTCAAACTGTCCACAAAGCTCCTGCATCATCATCATCAAAATAAAGAAGAGCACTTACACACTCTGTACAATGAGAAAGCATAAAGTTTTAAAATGTTTGCAAGAACCCAATAAAAGATGTTCATAGAGTATGAAGAAATTCAGTCAACCAAGCAGAAGTAAGTGATGAACTCTGATTGTAAACACCATGAGTGATTTTAAATCAAGTTACCAGACAGAGACTAATGTCATTTATTTCTATTGTAAACTTATAAATTCTCAAATATTTAGCAGTGCTGTTGAGGAAAATCTAGTATCTTTCAATGGAACTTGAAGTAAAATCATGAGAGAAGTAGTTTCTTCTTTCACTTGAACTATACATAAGAGATGTGCAAAAAGGGGGGGGGGGGGGGGATCAGTTTAGGGAAACCAGTAGTTTTCAGATCAATTTCAAATTACAAAATTTGCTCATACAAGTGTTAGAGTCTAGAGTCTTATTCTGATAGTGGTTATAAAATACACTTGAGTTGCTGTTTGTTATCATGGTGATTTTGGTGATCATGGTGAAGTTTGTTGTCATGGTGATTTTTATGATGCTACTCCAATGCCCCTTGAACAGATTTTGCTTGGCAAAAATCAGAAGCAAGAGCATTTGTGCATCCTGCCTCTCTGCCAGAAGAGTACCTCAGCAGTCTGTCTCTGGACTTTGAATCAGCTGTTCATCTGTGCTTGTCTTGAAAGAGTGAGTGTTTATTGCCCTCTTTTGGATTTTTGTTGCTGGTCGTTGTGATTGAAGAGCCCTGAGGAACAGAGAAGCTGAATCGATTGGGAGATCTAACATTTCTAACATCCCTTTGAAAGCTGCTTAATCTATAATGTCAGCTGAGAGGATAATACATCAATAATACATCAAAAAGCCT